>CM046451.1:68290782-68505782 GCA_025506515.1 Flaveria trinervia | reverse complement strand
AAGTATATTTAAATACCTTAAGGTCTGTAATGAAGAGTTTCATGCTTCCCTCATCTTCTTTTGAAGAATCACGGGAAGATGAGGTAACATACCTAGTATGTTCAGCCTCACCACCATATGTGGTTCTTGGCACCCTGGTTCCCTTGCTTAGTGATGTCTCTTGCAGAGTCATCAAAAGGCATGGTTGTCGTAGATTCAGTCTCAGAATCGTTACCACTATCCATAGGGTCCATTGAGGCACCTTCTGTAGTGGCAGCTGAATCTGCATGAGTCCCCTCCACGTCATTGAGACTCAACTCAGTAATGGTTTTCACCTCAGTAATGGTTTTCTATTCGGGGCTAGAGATAAGAGGTCTCTCTAGGCTCTGTTGATCTTGGAAAGGGTGTTTTAAATCGACATCATTGCCATGGAAAGATGTTATCTCTTCATTAGTTTTAAGGAGAATGTCAGTGAAAGATAAGGAGGTTAAACCTACTGACCCGGGACCTTGGTCAATGTGTACAGGCATTGAGCCTCTGATTGGCCTGTCCCTTATTGGCTGCTCAAAGGAATGTAAAGACTCAACCTGAGGGCTTTCAGATTGGGTAATGGGCTCATGGGTTTGAGACTGAGGAGACTCAAGACCCATATTGAGGTCAATGGTGAAAGAAGGTGAGACCTCAGACTGAGTGGGAGCCTAATGTTCCACTCTAGCCTTTTTAATTTGAATAGGAGGAGCTTGTTCAATCAGAGTAGATTGCACAAGGGTTCATTTGGGGCGACTTGTGTAGGCAATGGTGATGGGAGGAGAAGGCAGTGTTGGCATTGTGGTGGCAGTTGTTGGTGTGGTTTCATCACCTGTGGGGTGAACAGGGATGTCACTAGGATCGATGTGCTTAGTCATACTAGGAGGTAAAGAAGTGTACCTTCTAGTGAAGTTGGTGGATACCCTCTTCAATGTCTTGAAGATGGTTGGCCTTATGTAAGGGACAGACAGAGTGGCTGCATAGACAAGCCGACTCTGGTCCAGCTCACAGTTAATGATGTGCTGTAGAAATCTAGGATACATAAAGAATGTTTCTCTCTGAAGATTTCCAATGAGATTGAGCAGCACAAATCTTGAGTAGTTGAAGCGCAGGCCTCGCACCAATCCATGAACTAGGCACCCTAGTTCATATGGGATTTGATCCCATCCCCCAGATTTGTTTGATAAGCAGTGAAGGACAATGTGTAGGAGGAACTTGTAGTTGTAGGAGAATTTAAACTTGTAGACGGTCGACCTACTCACATCTCCACCATATCCCATGAGGATGTATATGCTGTCTAAATCTACCCTAGGGAACTTAGTAGGGGCACCTTCATCATGAAGCTCCAGATGCTCCCTGATGAGTTGTTCAGAGATAACCAACTCTTGGCCACAAATACGGGATCATATTACACAATCCCCATTTAGGTTTTTGACCTGACTGTTTCCCTAAAATTCAGTCATGTGGTTGAGGTAAACTGTGGATTAATAGTCAAGGCTGTGTAGTAGGATGATTGGGTGATGACGGAGATGATTTCAGAGAAGTCTGCATCTCTTGAAGAGTCAAGAAGAGCAACTTGTTTGTGTTGAGGATTTAGGGCCATTGGAAAAGTGAAGGTAAAGCAGTTTGAGTTTGGGTGAATATGGAAGCAAGGAAACTTTTAGGGCTGTAAAATTTGTGGTAAGAAGATGAGAGTGAATAGTCGGGATTATTTAAAAGAGGGTGGAATGGCGGTAAAGTGTTAGGATAAGGTGAAATGACGGTTTAGTGGATGAAGTGATAGGGGCGATAAGGTTTAATTTAGTTAAATAATCCGACATCATTAACAAAATCTTTGCTTTTTACAGTGTCGGGCCCAAGAGATTTCCGTTACATAGTAAAATCTCTCTTCTGAATATAAAACATTTCCGAAGGTAATTTTTTCTTCCGAAGGTAAAGTTTACTTCCGAGAGTAGAGATTGCTTTCCGAAGGGAGAGATTTTGTAAGCTTCGGAAGTAGATCTGATATGAAATCAATTGCTTCTTCCGAGACTAAAAACTCTTCCGAGAAGAAAATTATCCTTGGAGAAATTTTGCTTTGGAAGATATGAAGATAACTTTCGAGGGTTAATTTCTCTTCAGAAGAAATTTATACTTTGAAAATTTCAGAGAGATCTTTTGTAACAAGGCTTAATTTGTATTGACATAAGACTTTACACATTAAAAGGTTTTCAAAAGAGGTAATCTAATCAATGGTTATCATCCCAATAGCTGTTATAAGATACTTAAATCTTTGTTCATCAAAGGCTTTGGTGAACAGTTCAGCATATTGTTCATTTGAATCAACTTTGATTAGTTTAATTAGATTCTTTTCATAAATATCTCTAATGAAATGGTACCTGATATCAATGTGCTTTCTCTTGGAGTGCTTCACTAGATTTTCAGTGATGGAGATAGCACTGTTGTTGTCAATATGGATAGGAGTGCTCATAAGGTTGAATCCATAGTCCAACATCTGATTTTCAATCCACAGTAGCTGAACACAACAACTAGCAGCAGCAATGTATTCAGCTTTAGCAGTTGATGTAGAGACACAAGATTGTTTCTTGCATTGCCATGAGATGATCCTTCCACCAAGAAATTGACATCCTCCTGATATTGATTTCTTGTCAATGTTGCAGCCACCATAGTCAGTGTCAGAGTATCCATAGAGATTAAAATCATCATTTCTAGGATACTAGAGACCTAGTTTAGGTGCTCCTTTGAGGTATCTGAGGATTCTCTTGGCAACAGCTAGGTGAGACACCTTTGGAGCAGCCTGATATCTTGCACAGATACAAGTTGCAAACATAATATCAGGTCTACTAGCTGTGAGATACATCAGAGAACCAATAATCGCCCTATACTGATGTTGATCAGTATCCTCCCCCTCAAGGCCAGGACAAAGATTATGGTTTCTGGGTATGAGTGTCTTGGCTGGCTTGCAATCTTTCATTTCAAATCTTTCTAAGATGTCATTGACATACTTAGATTGATTAATGAAAAATCCTTCCTTTAGTTGCTTCACTTGAATTCCAAGGAAAAACTCCATTTTTCCTATAGAACTCATCTCAAACTTCTTCTTCATAATGCTTTCAAAGTCCTTACACATTTGGTCATTTGAAAAACCAAATATGATGTCATCAACATAGACTTGAACAAGCAAAATGTCCTTACAAGACTTCCTTATGAATAAAGTCTTGTTAATGGTTCCTCTGGCGTAGCCACTCTTAAGGAGAAACTAAGACAAAGTCTCATACCACAACCTTGGTTCTTGGTGCAGCCCATATAGAGCTTTATCCAATTGGCACACATAGTGAGGATGTTGTGGGTCTTCAAATCCTGGAAGTTGGCACACATACACTTCCCTATCTATATCCCCATATAGAAAGGTACACTTGACATCAAGCTAGTAGACAGTAAAGTTCTTGGAAGCAGCATAAACAAGAAAGATCCTAACTACCTCAAGTCTGCAAACAGGTGCAAAGACATCAATATAATCAATTCCTTCCTCTTGAGTGTATCCTTGAACTACTAGTCTTGCCTTGTTCTTGATAATCAAGCCTCTGTCATCTCTTTTGTTCCGAAAAACCCATTTAGTGCCTATTGGTACTTGACCAAATGGTAGCGGACATAGGTTCCAACCTTCTGTCTTTTGAATTGAAGCATCTCCTCTTGCATCGATTCAACCCATTACTATCTTTCAAAGCATCTTCCACCTTCTTAGGTTCCATCTGGGATAAAAATCATGAGTACAAGCAGATATTCCCATGATGAGTCTGCCCTCTGTTCTCACACCTTCAGAGACATCCCCAGTGATGTTCTCAGCTAGATGAGTGTTGTGAATCCGTAAACGAGGATCACTTTTAGTTGCAAAGATAAGTCCAGATTAGACATATTTTGCTCAAGAAGTGGAACACTTTGTCCAGCTGTTGTTTCATGTTCATTCAATGAGGATTGATTGAATGAAAGAGAAACATCATCAATTGTTGGCTGTGAAGTATCATTAACAGTCACCTGTTCCTTTAAAATGCTACCTCCCTCAGCTTGGTGTTATGTTGGATCACCTGATGAGTTTTGAGGATTAGCAGGTGATTCACTGGTTGAAGCTTCACTATTCCTGGATATGGTTATACTTTCTGATCTGTGAATAGTGGGAGCTAGATTTGTTGCATATCTTGGAGAACCTGGAAGAGGTCTGGGTAGCTCAAACAGTTGATTAGCATTAGCATCAGCATCATTTTGAGCACCTGTTCCAACTGAAACATTCTCACAAGAAGTTTTAGAATAGTTTGGAAACAATTCTTAATCAAAGATATGATCAGGGCCATTCCCCCTAACACAAGGAGTGTGTTCATTAACAACTATATTGGATGACTCCTCAAATTGTTGATTCTTATTGTTGTATACTATGTAAGCTTTGGAGCTAGAAGAGTATCCAACAAAGATAGCATCATCTGACTTTTCAGCAAATTTTGCTAAATTGTTCATTGTGTTAAGTATGGTACACCTGCTGTCAAAGGACCTCAGAAAGCCAATGAACGGTGGCCTCTTGTTCCATAGCTCATAAGGGGTTTTTCCATGTGGCTTAACTACAAGAAGTTTGTTCTGCACATAGCATGCAGTGCTGACTGCCTCTGCCCAGAATGTTAGAGGTAGTTTGGAATCAGCTAACATAGTTCGAGTAGCCTCAATAAGTGTCCTGTTCCTCCTCTCAGCAACAACATTTTATTGAGGAGTTCTGGGAGCACTATATTGTCTGGCAATCTCTTTTGAGTTACATAATGAGTCAAGAACAAAGTTCTTAAACTCAGTCCCTTGATCACTTCTAATAATCATAACCTTATGATCAATTTGATTTTCTATTTTAAGAATAAAATATTTTAATGTTTCAGTAGTTTCATCTTTAGTTCTTAAAAAGAATACCCATGTAAATCTTGTAAAATCATCAACTATCACAAGGCATATGATTTCCTTCCAATGCTCATTCTACTTGTGGGACCAAAAAGATCCATGTGCAATAAGTGTAAAGGAGTAGTGATGGAGTCAACAGTTTTGGACTTATGAGAGGTCCTGTGTTGCTTCCCTTTCAGGCATGCAACACAGTTGTCTTTGCAGAAAAAATCCTTTTTAGGCAAACCATGTACCAAGTTATTTTTAGCCAATTTATTCATTGTCTTAAAATTTACATGAAACATACGTTTATGACAAAGTGTTGACTCATCACTATTAGCTTTGGAAAGAAAGCATGATACTTCACCCATTAGGGAAGCATTGTTCATATCCAGCTTGTACATATCTCCTTTCCTGGGAGATCTAAGAAGCACCAATTCCAAAGGAATTGTCATCCCTGGTTTGAGGATAATACACTCATGCTCTGTGAAAAGCATCTGGTGCTTTTGATGATAGCACTGAGAAACACTTAACAGATTGTGTTCAAGCTGTTTGACAAAGTTAACTTTGTCAACTTTTAACTTACCATTGGATATACTCCATCTGCCATAAATATATCATCCGGTCTCACCTCCAAATTGTACAAGACCTCCATCATAGTGTTGAAACTGTTGAAGGAGAGATTGTTCCCTGTCATGTACCTGGAGCTTCCACTGTCTACAATCTAGACATTGTTGTTCTTATCATATGGATGTCCCTGCACATAAGATGAGATTATTAGTTTTCACTGGAGACCCAAGCCTTGTTGGTCTTGGGTTCTTCCAAAGATAGTGACATAATTGAACCAAAAGTTAAGCATGGGGGTTCAATGGATGTCTTTGAAGAAGAGGTTTGTGCTACAGCATCTTCTTGATCTCCCAATCAATCCTTAGTTGATCATGGAAGATGTACTTGTAAAAGCTTTTGCAGCATGGCATTCCTCCGAAGCTTCTTTATTTTCGGAAGAAGCTTTCACCACCTTTTCTTCCGAAGCAGTCTTCTTCTGGGATGGTTTCAAGGGAATTTTCTTTTTCTTCAGAATTTTAACTACTTTTGCTTCCGAAGCCATTTTCCCTTCGGAAGGAGTTTCTTCTGAAGACAAACTGGCTTTAGAAACTAGCTTTCCCTTTTTCATCACTTGGACCATCTGATAAGCTCCAAATGAGAAACCTTTCCTGACTCCTTTTCCAACATTATATGCATAATGTGTGCTAGCAGGATTGTAGTAACAATCTTTAGCTATGTGGTTTGCAGACCACACATGATGCATGTAATGTCAGTCTTTTGGGAGTTTGTAGGTTGTTGTTTCTTAGTCTTTCTCTCTTGGTTAGCAACCTTTCCCTTCAATTTCTGATCCTTTGGTAGGACAAGAGTGCTAGTATTACAATCCTTTCCTGAATCAGAAGTACCTATCACCTGGAATCCAGCTGAGATAAAAACACCCTTTTGTTTTGGGTCAATCATCAGCTTAGACTCAGCCACTTTCTTAGCAGTTCTTCTGGAAGCTTTAGCTCTGCTTCTGTGGGCTTTGGTGGTGAGGGTTTGATCTTCACTAGTAGAGGTGGGTAGATTTACCTGTTCCTTCCCTGTGGTGGCCACTATTGTTGCCTCATTCTTCAACTCATGTGAAGAAGGGTCAGCAGATGGGACCTCTTGCTCTTCAGTACACATCTAGGTTGTCTAATGGACTCATAAGAATGTGGTGGAGCAATTTCATTGGTCCCCAACCCTCCTTTGTTTTGATAATAGATTTTGGAGTGGGAGGATGATGCAATAATAGCTTGGAAGTTTTGCTCAGAAATAGCATACTTCCTGACTTGAGCCTCAGTAGTGACAAGCTGGGCTTGAGCCTCAGACAATTTGGATATTAAATCCTTTTTTTGAGTCTTGTAATGGTGTGTTCATGTTTTAATAAGGAAATAGTTTTCTCTAACTCTTTAATTTTATTTAGGTAGTCAGATTCTGCCCTTTTAAAATCAGAATTCAAAACGTGTAAAGACTTAATATCAGATTTAATTCCCTATTGTAGTCCTGATATAATTTAACCTTGGCTATATAGGCAGGAGTACAGAGATGTTCATATACCTGGTTGTCATATGTTCCGGCCATGAGAGCTTGAGTAGGAGTCACATCCTGAACCATAAAGCTCCAGTCAACTTCTTGAGCCATTGCAGCTGTTTCAGTTGACTTTCCAGTGGTCTTTGATGTATAAGGATGTGCGGAGGCCTGTGGGGTTCTCGGATTTGATTTGGGAGCCTTGCATTCCCTAGCAAAGTTACTAAGTTGGTTACAATTGTAAGATTTGGCTTTGGTCTTGTCAAACCCATACTTGCTGGCAGTTAGGTTTTGAGGGAATTGCCTTCCGGTTCTCTTAAAGAACTTCTTCGCTATGTAGGTTAAAAGAGCCATCTGTTGGATGATGTCCACATACTATACATCATCTGGACTAAAACACTCTAGATCATCAAAACAATATTGAAAATCACTAGAGTGCCCACTTCCTAAGACAAAGGCACAACTGCCCTAAAAGGAGTTGTGCTGAGCATGTTGAGACCTTGGAGTCTCAAGGAATGTGATGTAAGGTCCAGAAGAGCAGGATGGTTGTTAGTTGTATGTCAGGTATTGCTGAGGTTATGGTGATACTAAACCTTTAATAACCATTAAAGCGTTGCTAGCAGGAAGACTCAGAGGTCTGCTTGTTTGTTGGCCTTCTTACTCTCCATCTCCAACCGGTATCCATCAAGGATGCCGTAGAGTTCAGTCATGGTAAGAGTGTTCAAGTTCTCTGTCCTGTTAATAGAGACACAGTAAAATATCACTCATTTGGAAGAGCACTCATGAACTTTCTTGTGAGATCTTTGAGTTCAAGAGTGATCTTCACAGACTGAAGTGAAGAAATAAAATCAATGTACCTAAAATACTGTTAGCTGAGGGTCTCTCCAGCAATATAAGTGAAGTTCTCAAACTGCTGCTTCAGTGAGTCCTTCTTGGAGTCATTAGAGCTTGAATACATCTGAGCAAGTGCATCAAACAATTCTTTAGTACACTTACAATGCTCAAACCCCACCATGATGGAGTTGGGTATTGCAGGCATCAGAATAGTCATAGCATTGCTGTCGATGTCCATTTTCTTTTGGTCCTCGTCAGAATAATCTTCAACAGCTTTTTCTATCATGGCACCGTTTCCAAAAGGTGATGCCACCTTGGTTTATAGGGGCCGTTGACAATGGAGTTCCACATTTTGCTGTCTTGGTATCTGATGAAGCCTTTTATTCTTCTGCTCCAAGACCTGAAGTTTTCAGGAGTAATGATAGGAGCTTTGGTCATGGTTCCTATCTCTACTTCGGATTTGTTGAGAACCATTTTTGTGAGAGTTATAAGGAGGAGTGAAAAACAGGTTGATTTGGATGGTTAGATCTCATAGTCAAGAGCCTAAAAAGCTCTAATACCAATTGCAGGATCGGTTTGTGTCACTAAACACTTGGTTTTCTCTCAAACTCACTTAAACAACACTCTTGATGAAAGCAGAATCTTTAATAGTTGATAACAATATAATAAGTAATAACAAAACACAAGAAGTAATTTTCAAGGTACTTGCATATATTGCTTCTCAATTCAAATATTACAAGACTCTTACAAGCATGTTCTTATGAGTTACAATGAGAGACTATATATAATACTACCTACATCCGGATATACTTTGATACAAGCTAGAATCCTCTAACTAAAGCAAATACTACAAAGCTATAGTTTAAGGTATCTCAGATAAGACTTTATCTGAGATATGGTAGTCAGGACATGTCCCTGACTTATCTTTTGTCACCAACTAAAGTTGGTAACTTGTACTATCATAAAAAGGTGAACAGTGGAATAAAGTATGGTTAACTATATGGCTCTTTGAGAAAATGCCATGCTGTATCAGAGGTCTGCAGCAGAGTGTTAGAGACCATACTTATGTCCACTGGTTTATAGCAGTGTCTTTCCATGGTTAAATGGCTTCGGAAGAACAAGTACTTCCGAAGCCACTTATACTCCGGAAGAGGCTGCTTCCTCCGAGGCTTGAGAACTTCTTCTTTCTTCATACTTTGAAAGTAGTCCTCTGATTTTTTCCTTTGAGACTTCATCTTCGGAAGTGAATACTTTATCTTTGGAAGTAGAGCTTTGCCTTCGGAAGTGAAACTTTTACTTTGTCTTCAGAAGAACTCTACTTCCTTCAGAAGTTCTATACCTGGCTTCGGAAGCCTTTGTAAGCAACACCAAAATTTGTCTAAGTGATTTGGTTTTGGTTGCACCAGCCTTCTTCTTGATCCAACAACCAGGGAGTTTAAATAGAACTTTATGTCATTGCCTTGATTAAAAGCAACAACCTTGGTTTCCCTTAGTTGTTTATTTAAAAGTTCTATTTTCTCTTTATAACTGTGCTCATTTTGTTTTAAAATCCGATGTTGTAAGTCATTTACTAAGCTATCATTATGGTCTAATAACCTAGCAAATTTTAAATCTATGCTTTCTATTAATTTGTTACATTCATTACAAGCATGATTTTCAAAGAGTTGATCTTTGATACTTACCTATGAAGATTCGGGTGAATCCGCCATCAACGCAGAGTTTGAGTCTTCGGATGCTGAAGATTTTGAACATGTCGCTCTTAGATTTTCTGCAATCAGGTGATTGACCACATTTGTAGTATCTTCATTATCTAACATTACTAGTTCCATTGCGATGTCACTTTCACTTGCAGAGTCATCATCCAAACCCTCGACATTGGCAATGTTCGATTCACCCAGAGACATAAAACTGAAGGTCCAATCCTGTCCTTCGTCACCTTGAGCAGTCAAGGCCTTTGTCTCTTTGTTTGATGAGGTAGCTCCACTCGTGGATTTCTCTTGATGGTTGAAAGATGAGAATGGATTCCCGTTACCTGTCTTCTTGGGCTTTACACATTCACGTTTGAAGTGCCCCTTTTCTCCACAGTTAAAACATGTAACTTTGGTTTTGTCGAAACCAAAGGTAGTATCTTTTGTGGCTATCAAGTTCTGTCCAGTCTTCTTCATAAACTTTTTCGCTCTTCTGACAGCACTTGCCAAAGCCCACATAATATCCATTCTCTCTAGTTCATTCTCGTCCACCTGCTCGTAGTCTTCATCGGCCAAATGGCAATTTCCGATCTTTCTTGCTACTAGACCATCATAAGAATGAGCACCGCTACTAGAAGGTCCATATGCTCTTTTGCAACCTCCACAGTAATATTTCCGAGATTCTCGATCTTCAACTTTGTAGCATTTGCTACAGGTACAATATATGGGTACTAGATGACCCTGACGTTTTAGATTCTGACGTTGTGGTTTTAGAAGGAGCGGTTGAATTAGACACAAACGTTGTTTGAAGAGGTGCTCCTAAACTGGTTGGAGTGGAAGAGGAGTTATAAAATGATAGATTTTGGTCATAGGATCCTTTCTGTGACCTATACTTCATCCTTAGTTCCTCCTCCCTCAATTTTAGAATGAAGTCATTTATGTCCAGTTTAGCTAGTATATTGTTTTGTCTCAAGTTAGACACAAACGAGTCCCACTTCTCAGGCAGACCATCGGCAAAGCTTGAGACCTTATCTTCCATTAATGTTAAGACCCCATGAGCGTGCAGCTCACTCATTAGATGGTAGAATTTGCCTATGACATGATCCAAGCTTTCTTTACCCATCGAGGAGAAGTTATCAAACTCCTTCTTCAAAGCCTTTGCCTTTAGAGCTTTCAACATTACATTCCCATAGTATCGTTTCTCCAAAGCTTCCCATAACTTCTTTGCATGTTTGTTCTTAGAAAACTGATGGAATATGTCCTTTTGTATTGACTGACACAACAGGGCATACACCTTCTTTTCTGCATTATACTTCACTTTTTGGCTATCGTTCATAACTCCCAAGGTTAATTTTACACCATCAACACCAACCGGCATACTATAACCTGTCTCAATAGATTCCCAAAGGTTGGGATCAACTCCATTAAGATAGATCTCAAATCGCTGCTTTCATTGCGGGTAATCATCTAACATTATAAGTTTAGGTGGTTTGTTATGATTACCAATCACATTTTCTAGAAGTAAAAGGTTCTGGATCCATGAGTCCCTACTAGCAGTTAACTTAGAGAATTGATCTTCCATCTCTTTAACTTTAAACTTTAGAATTCAACTGATTTACTTGTGCGAATGAGTCACTCGTGCGATGGGACTAATGCGGATGAGTCACTCGTGCGATTGGACTAATGCAGATGAGTCAATCGTGCGATTGGACAAATACGGATGGCCAATGCGGATGACTCAGTCGTGCAAATGAATTCAATTGTGCGATTGGATTCAGTCGTGCGTATGGAGTGTGCGATTGGAGACAGGGGAAGATGTTCAGTCGTATGAATGGATGAGCGACTGAGTTCAATCGTGCGTATGGGAGGTGCTATTGAGTTCAGTCGTGCGATTGAGTCAATCATGCGACCGAAGGCTGCTGTTTTTGAAAATTTGAAGGTTTTTCATACTTTGACACAAAACACAATTTTTCAAGAACCCTAATCTGCCGTATGCCGAAAAACGTAAATTTTTGGACCCGGAGACGTCGAAAACACTGTTTTACTAAAAAAAGGTGACTCTTTTGAATGAAAAACATGATTTTTACACCGAAACTAATCAAATCACACGCAAAATCAAGAGCCAAAGCTCTGATACCACTTGTTAGGACCATGTACATACGGAGTACTAACTGATAATGCGTGAAACCAGATCAAATAGTGTGGAATCCTATTTGATTGGCGATCCAATCAGTTAGAACACAGTTCAGATCAATCTAACGATTAAAGAAATGTTAAGAACGATTAGAACGGGATCAACTACGAACTATGAAGTTGGAACAGGTTCTCTGGAGTCTCTGGACGGCTACGGAACGAATGTGAGTCGAAATTCTTGAAGTCCTTTCTTTTTCCACGAATTGGGTGGTATTTATAGGTTAGGGTTTGTCAATCGTACGACTGAACCATTAGCATGGTTTAGTCGTGCGACTGAATCATACGATTGATCCATACGCACGACTGAAG
Organism: Flaveria trinervia; assembly: GCA_025506515.1. NCBI lineage: Eukaryota > Viridiplantae > Streptophyta > Magnoliopsida > Asterales > Asteraceae > Flaveria > Flaveria trinervia. The sequence goes on along the minus strand of CM046451.1, from coordinate 68,493,747 downwards.
ATTCAGTCGTGCGATTGAGTCAATCTTATGTCTCAATCGTGCAACTGATCCAGTCTCCTGGTTCAATCGTGCGATTGGTCCATTAGCATGAAGTATTCATGCGTATGGTCCATTCGCATGAAGACTTCATACAATCAAGTTTGAACACGTTTCTCAACCATTATTGACTAAGAACTATGTATTATAACCTCAAACCTATATAGTTAGTTCAATATGCGTTATTACACAATAAACAATGAAACATTAAACATTATAAGCATCCATCACATATTATATTTCATTCAACTCATTCATTACGTATATGTAAGACATGACATACATTTTACGTTAAGCTCCTAAACCAGGTACATATGTATCAACACTTTCATAGACCTCGAACATTATGCACGAAGCTGACTCTAGTACCTGGGGCAAGCGGCGAGGATCCCATACATATGGTCAATCACAAGGATTGGACCCTAGTGTGCATCCTTCTGGGGTAGCTAACTCGCACACAGTTAAGCTAACACCATTCATTGGGTGTGAACCTCCATACATTTGCTTGCAAGCCTTTCATACTTTCACTCATTCATTAATGCATGCATTCTTTCATTACGTTTCTCTTTCCTTATCTTCCACTTTACGTTACATATTAGTTTCCATTTCATTTATTAACATTCAACGTAAAGCCACAGGAAAATAATCATACATAATAAGGAACATAAGACATACAACATCACCATACAAGGCACATCATACATGCATACATAACATACATCATCATCATACATCATGCATAAGCATTAATCATACATCATCATACATCATCATACATCGCCCATCACATCATCATACATCATCTATGACTTCAAAAAGTCACCTTACATTGCCACCGGGAACCTCCCAAGTCAAAGCCTACTTTACACGTTTTCCCAAAAAATCAGAAAATATTCTAAGTCTTTAGGTGCATGGGCATTATGCAGGCGCATGGCCTTTCAGACGCATGAGGAACACTTAGGCGCATGGGCAACTTTCAGGCGCATTTGCACTATTGGGGCGCATGAGCAACACTTAGTCAATTCTGGGCAATTCTAGGCGCATGGGCACAATACAGGCGCATGAGCCATCTGGGTGAACACATAGTCAATTCCAGCCTATTTCTAGGCGCATGGGTACTATTTGGGCGCATAGGACACTTAGGCAGTTATTTATAGTTGGGCGCATGAGCTACTATTTAGGCGCATGAGCAGCTTAAGTCACACTTAACATCATAATTTAGTCCCCAAACATCACCTGTCATGTTCTAAGCTTAAATCATACATTCTAAGCCTTAGGAACACAATCAAAACATCATCAAATACATACATAGCCCAAAATCAAACCCCACTCGAAATCACACACATAAACACATACTAGTATAAAAACCCAACATTTATAAAAAGTTCATACATGCATTTTCAGCCCCAAAGCAGTTTAAAACAAGTAAAAAGAAGGTCCTAGAACTCACCTTTGCAGCCTTTGGTTATGACTTCTTCAAAAACCCGTTTGAAGTTGAGTTCAACCACCTAGAAACCCACCAAAACACACACAACCGAACAAACAAAATACATAAGCATAAAACCGAGTCAAGGCCAGTTAAGAACACCATAAACACACGAATTCTTACCTTGAATTCGAACTTCTGCACTGTTCTTCAAAAAACCCTAAACTTTCTGCTCTTTTCTTTCTTTCTCCTAAAAATCCATATAATGTGGGTGAAGAGAGGGTGATGGGAGGCCATCACCTTTATTCACCAACTTTTTGAAGATTTTTGTCCTTTTTACACTTTATACCCCTTAACTTGGGTATTATATCTTTTCTTTCTTTTTCTTCACTTTATTCTTTTGTTTGAGTCTAAAAAAAATAACCGGATGGTACAAATTTTATAAAAATAAGCTAACTATGACATTTGCTTTAGAATATTTAATAAAAATATGAGGGTATTTTTCAATAAACAATTTACAGAAAAATAATTAAATAATTTTAAAATAAACAAAGTTTATAAAATGATTTTTTATAATTTTTAGAAATTTTTATCATTTAATTTGAAGGCCAGAAAGCCCTAAAAATATATGAGTTCCCCGGGTTCAAACGGGGACCTCCTGCTTAGAAAGTGCACAACTTACCAGCGAACCAAAGGCCTTGGCTGCATTAAGGGTTTGTTTTAAAAACTTAAAAACACCAAACGCTGAACAAACCACAAATCGTATAAACCCTAGTTTGTTCAATCCCCAAATTGAAGATCGATTTATAGTTATCACTCGGATTAACCATAGGGCTTTTGATTGCTATGTGTAACCGAGCACAATTGTGTATTAAACTTACTTGATTGCATCCGAATTGAAGTGTTTATGCTCGATAAAACTTCGGTCCCTTACGCGATGAACAGGGGTCTTGATTTCGATGATTTAGTTGTATTTTCAATTAATTGAGTGTATAAGGAGTTTAAAGGGATCGAAGGTGATGATTCCCCTTTATTACATAGGTATGATTTGTGCGTTAAGATGTCGATTGAGCTTTAGTTCCTATTCAAAGATTTCGGTTACAATCGCGTACTTATCGATTGTTTAACTCGAATTGAACATTCTATTGACTTTGTAAATGATTACCCGAACGTTTCTAACCATTTAATTTGATTATCCAACACAAACTATACGTTGAACGGTTATGATTGGTTGGGTTATTCTTTTCGGTTCAATCCCCTTAAATTCCGAATGAAATGGTGCAATTAATCATGGGTTCGAGTTTGAAACGTCTTCCCGAGTCATTTGGCAATAATTTCAGCCGGATTCGTGAACAAAAAAATGTGTTTTTGGCCTTGCCGGCGTGGCGCCGGAGTTATGCCATCCAGCGGCCGGAAAAACGAGTCTTGGAAAAAAAGGACAACTTTCAATTAATTACAGCTTTGGTCCCTGTACTTTGTTTTTTATTATTTTATGCACAATACCTTCATTTGAAGTTTTCAAAATGTCAAAACACCCCTTTAACCTTAGTTTAACTTTAAGTTCTAAACATTTTTAAGATTTATACGTTAATAATAATAATATTTATTTTACTATCATTATTATTATTATAACTATTATTTTAGTTGTTTATTATAGTTATTATTATTATTATTATACAATTTAATATTTTAATTACTAACTTACAGACAATGATTTTTATGACAAACAAGAATTAAATATAAATAACCCATAAGTTTCATGAATGGCAAACAATGGTCCTTATAAGAATAAACGACATAATATTTATTAACGGAAAATTCAAGATATTACACCGAGAACCTTTATTGAATGTTGTTGATGCTTGGTAGTGGGGTGTTTGATTACAAATTATACATGTTAACCTGTGGTTGTGATGTGGTTGTGATTATGGGTTGTTTGAGCCTCAATTTTCTTGTGTTTAACACGTGCAACGAGCATCTTGGTATAATACCTTGTTATAATTAAAAAATAAAGTTGTCTAGTTCTAAAACATAATAAAATTATTAAGATATTAAAAACATAGAACACTATAAAATAACCTAATTCAAAAACACAACAAAATCATCAAGCATTTTGAACTAGGTAATTTCATGATGTATTTGAATTTGATATTTTATGTTGTTTATGATCTAAGCAACTTTATAGTGTTTTTGAAAATGAACAATTTTATGATGTTTAAGAGATAGAAAATTAATGGTGCTTTTGATGTGGGCGATCTATGATGTTACAAAGTTGGATGATTTATAGTGTACAAAAGAAGTTGATCGATTGAGAATCAATGACTTACTGATCAAGTAGAAGTATAAAGGTTCAAGAACATGTACATGATTAAACACATATCCAATAAATTTAAACGTCTATTTGATTTTTGTACATGCATGTTGAATTTAATGTCATTAAGATACATAATGTCAAATAAAACACAGAATCGTAAAGAAAACATCTCATAAAAAACTTTTACACGTAATGTTGATTTTTGTAATTGATGTTATGTTTCATCTATAAAATCTAATACAACTTAAAAAACTAATCGTAATGTTGATCTTTGACGCTAAAATGTAACACTTCATCACAAACACACCATAAACTCGTCCGATGTAAAAACATTATAAAGTTATCTTGTTAAAAACATAACAAAATCATTTAGTTCTAAAGCATCATAAAGTTGATTGCTCGGTACTAAAACACCATTAATTTATCTCGTGTAAAACATTATAATATTGTTCTATTTAAACACCATAAAGTTATCTAGTTTTTAAGTACCTTCAAATTCTCCAGGTAGGTAATTTTGGTCTTTATGACATGACGATTTATGGTGTTTATGACGTGACGATTTATGGTGTTTATGACTTGACGATTTGTGGTGTTCATAACTAGCACTTATATTGTGCTTAAGACCTAGAGTTTTATGGTGTTTTAACAAGAAGCTTTGTGGTGGTTAAAAGCTAGGCGATTTCGCCATTCAAAGTTATTTTATGGTGTTTAAAAATTTCAAAATTTTTTAAAATTTTATATAACAATACCGTACTCATATTAAAAATTGAAAACACTCAATATTATGGTTTATTTTAAAAAAAAATAATACCATATGACAAGGTAATAACCTTTTATAAAATATGGAAAAATATGCATTTGAGTTGCATGTGTATGTTCTAAGTTGTATTTTTTCTTTTCTACCCCTCAAATGTTTTTTAATTTGTAGTTATTACCAAATGTCACTAAGTGAATATCAACCACAAAACACAATGATTTTATGGTTATTTTTCCCTACACTTTTTAGGTTTTTTTTAACCTAACCTATACTAGTTAGTTTTAAAAAAAGATATTCACAAATTAGTTTGAAAAAAGAATTACCTACTAAACTACAAGAGTCAATAAATGTACCAGACGTGAGATAGTAAAATGCAATTAAGTTCGGATATTAAATACGTGGGCACTATGAATAAATCTCAATAATAAACCGTTATCGACTCCTAACCTTACTATTAAACAGATTTTTATTAACAAAAGTAACAAAATAAATTAACTAATTTTGATTAACAAAAGTAACGAATTAAATTAACAAAGTAAAAGTGAAAACTACCTTGGACACAAGGTAAATTGGGAATTAACTAACACGAAGAAAATCAGATACGAAGAGATGGCTACCTAGGTAAGACTCATACTAATGAAAAGACTATTAGCGGAACTATTAAGCAAATGGCACTGGATCTATAAATACAACTAACTAGGGAAATAATTAGTTTGTTAGATCTCCTCCCCAACTCACTAATTAACCAAAATAATCCTAAGGGTTGTGCAAAGCTCATTGGTTTCTGGTCTTACTAATTAAAATATGCTAAGGTACCCAAATGTCGTTTCACCTTTCACCGGTCTTAAAAATACAATACCCTGAAAAATCATACTAATGACTCTCGAGATATTGGGTAATTCTATTTAATATGATCTAAGGTACCAAATAACAAGAATCAAATTTAACTAGGTAAAGCTCATTCTTGTGCAATCCGATCCTAATTAAACAATGAGGCTATGTAAAATTTACAACCTTTCACCTTCTGATCTCAAGATTGGTAAATCAATGATTTTATTAACTTGACACGCCTATTCCTATGATTATTTATTTTCAACTTAATCACATGACAACTACCAACACAAAGTAAGCAACTTTATCATGCAAATCTACCCAATTAATAAAAAATCAAATGAACAAACGAGCAGGAGAAACAAGCATGTGACTTTAACTTATAATCAATATTCAAACAAATCAAAGAACATGATTAAACAGATTATCTCAGTAACATAACGCCACATGGTTTATTAAATTGAAACAAAGTAGTCAAACACATTAATAATCATACCATAACCTAAGTAGTCTAAAAAAGTTTAACTGCTCATTAGAAAATAAATGATGAATAGCAAATAAATGGACTGCATTCTGAAGAGCAATGTAAATTCCTTGTAAACTCCGTATCAATATGGACTGCATTCTGAAGTTTAATAAATTAATTAATTAATTTAATTAATTAATCAAGATCACGTGTACCTTGAATTAAAACTATATAATTTAAATCAAGGAATCATTCAAGTTGGATGTCATCTTTTAACATTTCACTCAATTTATTTAATTATTTTTGTATTTTATAATTTACATATTTAATTCTTTTTTTTAACCTCCTGTAACTTTTAAAATTAAATATGAACAATGTAGGTGCAATTTTAAGTAAGATTTACATAAAAGAGTATATAAAAGGATTCACATGTGAGTTCATTTTTTATAGTATAAAGAATAATTATTAATGGTTGTGAGTGAAAGATAGAGAACATATTACTATTTATCTTTATATTTGATAAAACACTGTGAGTGAATGGAAAAGAAAATGTAATGTTAAAAATATAAAAAATATATATATATATAGAGAGAGAGAAAATAAAATTTTTTAGTTTAATTATAGAGATTGAAAATGAAAAGTGGATTGTGAATGCTTAAAAACGTAGGAAATATATTATATATATATATGTATATATATATATATGTATATATGTATATATATATATATATATGTATATATATATATATATATGTATATATATCTATATATATATATATATAATCAAGATTCAATTTAAATCACATCACGGCTCAAATCCCGACTTAATCGAGAGTTTCAAACAAAAGATGAGGAAGCATTTTCAAATAAGTAATTTGGGATTACCATCTTCTTACTTGGTATTGAGGTGTCACAAATAGAACAAGGGGCATCTCTTTGTCAACCTAAATATGCAACCAAGATTCTAAAAGTCTCAAACCTACAGGAAAGTAACCCCACCCAGTATCCTATGGAACAAATTAGAGAAATATTGATAACAGCAAAATGGTGGATCTAACCTATGACCAAAGACTCATAGGCTACCATTGATTATGGCTGGCAAACCAAACTCAGTTGCTTAAATTTGAGTCGTTATGGGCAATTATTTGTATGTATCGGATCATTTTGGGCCCCAAGTAACTTGTAAGTGGGTTAGCATGGGTAATAATAGGTGGAAGTCTTAAAATACCAGTGTCAAAATGGGTGGATGGATGATTATAGACGAGCGGTCACAATGGGTAGTCAAGTTATTTTAATCTGGAGGACCGGATCACGTTCTTTTGCTATCTACTCACCCTAATGAGTAATCACAATTTTTGTTAATCAAGATTTGTTTATTGTTATTTTGTCATCAGCTTCGTCAGTAGCATTAAATTAAGTCTTTAAATCGATTCCATGTAACAGTTGTTTCTCATGTGATCACATTGCTTGAAGATTTACAAATCGTTACGATTAAGTAACTTTTGATCAATTTTTGTTTTGATTTTAAACAGTTTTGTTTGGTTATTAGGGGAAATTGCAAATGCAAGATAACTGGTATGATTATAAATAAGTTGATTTTAGATTTCCAATGACAAATAATGTTGTTGTGATCGGTGATGAAATTTGACCAAGTTTGAAATCGGGAACTCTCGTATATGTGTTGGATTATTTGTTTCTAATATGATTTTTGCTTTTTGTATATAAAAAAAGTTGTGATTCAGTTGTGTTTTCACTTTCGATTGTAATGTTCGTATGTTCTTGAAGTTTGGTTGTTAAAGGATTTTTTATGCAGATGATTTCTGATGGTTTCAAAAGCTTGATGGGAAAGAATAATAATATCCAATTGACCTTTTTTCTAAATTATTCATTTTAACTCATACCCATTCTAACCCATACTGATTCTGACTCATACCCATCATAACCTTTTTTTTGTTCGATTCATCTTAACTCACATTCATATTAACCCAAACCCATCTTGACCCCACAAAAAACCCAACCCAACATGCCCATTTTGCCACCTCTACCTTTGATATCTGACTCATACCAAACCAAAATTGAGCTACCCAGTTGACATAGTTAATTGTTACATAGTTAATTGTTACTTTGATATCCAACCTAGTTGGATGCAGTGATTGTTCTCACCCAACAGACCATAACGATGGAAAAGGTAAAATAAGCATGATTTTCTTACCGGGGTGGAACTATTGCATAGAATAGCCAAAAGCAAACGACATTGGCTTTGTCCTCATATGAAGCAAAATTTACGGTGAGAACGACTACTACTTGCGTAGCCAAGGCTAAAAGGGATTCTAGAAGACTTTACATGTCAAAAACTAGTTGCAATAAAGATTTTATTTGACAACAAATACATTTTGAGCTAATGTAGAACCCATTGTTTCATGGGTGGAGAAACATATAGACACAAGGTAACATTTTATTCATGAATGTGTTGAAAAGAATTTGGTAAAAGTTGAACACATGTGTAGCGGTGAACAAACTGCAAATATCCTTATCAAAACTCACCTAGACTCAAGTTTATTGAAATGAAAAGACTCATAGGAGCTGGAGACTTAAACGGAAAGATAATCAGAATCAAGGAGGTGAATGTTAATTAATTAATTCCGGTGTGTTGGAAACTTGGCGTGCAGGTGAAAGCAACCAAATTTGATTTTATTATTTAATTAATTATCAGTTTGTTCTGAGTCTGTATCTATCCCTAGTTTATTGGAGTTACAATTATATTTGGACTGGGTCTATAGTTAGCTTAGTTATTAAGTTTTAGTTTGTATAAATTGTGATAATCTTTTCTGTAGTTTGTTCTCAATTATTTTTCTTCTTCTTCAATAAGATAAAAAAGACACCGGTGTAGTTCCATCAAACTAATCTAGTTTTTATTATTCTTAGTTTTTATGCTTGATTCAATTGTTCCACTTAATGTTCGAAATATTCACACTAATCCAATCGAAAGATTCAAACTAAAACAATAGCATTTTTGAAACTAGAGTAAAATACATGGACGGTTCCTATGGTTTAGGTTCCTAAACTTTAAATTTTATGGATATAATACCCAACTATCATGTTATGTTTGCTTTCATATATTGTCCTAAAAGTTAAGTACATGTTAACTTTTTTGGTTAAATTCATTTAAATTACTTTCTTACCCATATTTTATAATATATATCAAAATCGAGTAAATATGAGGTAATCAAAGGGCCATCTTATTGAAATTGAGCCGATGGAATGAATGTGGTGAAACCATCATTCAATTGCTGGTGTATTGTTGTATATATTGAAGAAGCGAATTCAATCGCCATGCCCATTTCCAGATCCCCCCTTACATCTATGAATGGTTCACGCCCCTAACAATGAAAGAGGTACGAAGATCAATAGTCTTCTAGAGAACCCACACACTTCCTTTCTAAACACCCAATCTTTCTTCTAGAGAGAGAGACACATACAGGTTCAATAGTCTTCTTCATCTTCTTCCTAAAATTGTGATCTAACCTTCTTCAATGGTGGATTTTATATATTTCTTTATGCATCCAACGATGACTTTTGTTGATTATTAATAATTCATAGTTATTTTGAACTAACTGTCAGTTTTGGTTCAAGATTCCTAAGCTCTTGTGGAAGAAAGCAAGAGTTATTATAGCAGACGACATATTTCATGAATTCAAATACAAGGTGAGTTTTTGCAAGTAATCTTTCAGCTTCAAAATTCTTAATGGATTAATTTGGGGTTCAGCTTTATTTTTACGTTTTTAGGGTTTTCTTTACATAAGTTTATCTAGTTTCTTGATGTAGGGTTTTGATTATTAAGATTAAGCATTCGATCAGAATGATGATTAATACTTTGGATCTATTATTAATCTTTTTTCTATAATTTACATCTTACCTTGCTTTTAAGTTGTAACTTTAAAAATAAATGACTTTGGGTTTTATACAACACAGAATGATAACACACGTATATTATCAACAGTTATAATTTTTATGTTTCTATCATTTAGCATTATTAAGACTCAGAATTCACCCAAGATTGGCATCATGTATTATACAAACTAAGCATATAATGCTTCGTTCACATGATAAATCCGGAATTAATGCACCCAAGATTGACACCGTATATTATACAAAGTAAGTGCAAATATTGGATCATGTATTATACAAAGTAAGTGTATGATGTTTAGTTCCCATGATAAATCTAGAGTTAATGTAAATATCATCAAGGGCATAATTTAATAGACACTTTAGGTGTTTATGATAGTTAACATGTAGTATATTTTAAAATGTGGACACTAATTTAGTGGCCTTGAACAAAAATCAAGAAGGATATTGAATTTTGAAAATTCATGCTATTCACCTTATTTAATTGATTACGCGATTATTGAATTTCCATGCTATTTAGTGGCTTTAAACAAGAATTAAGAAGGATATTATAAACTCTAAAAACACATAAGAAGTGTTAGGATTAGTGATCTAAGTTTGATTAATTAGAGTAGATTGCAGCGGAATTCGAACAATGAATTAGCCAATTTAGCAAGAACTCAATTGATATTCAATAGAAAAGCACACGGTTATAGAGAGAGTGAATTATGCAAAAGGAATATTCATTCAAATACTTTCGTGGTGGCTGAATGTCACACATTACAACTAGGTCAACATTCCTTATATAAGGAATGTGACGTCTGCTGATGTCACTTGATAGTGACATCTACAGAATTATACAACAATGAAACTATGCAAATACTGAGAATGTTCTCAACAACTGATCACATCTCAGAGAATGCTAGTACAGAACATAAAACTACTGAACTAAAACTACTGAAACTACAAACTACTGAAAAGGTAAATTACAAGTACTAAAGGAAAACCATCACAACTACTGAAGTTAATAATTTCAGGTTATGACAACTACTGATCACTTGGTCTTCAGTCTTGTTGGACCAAAAGAACCAATGAGCCAAGATCAGAAAACCTCTAAGTCCCACACGGTATCACAACAACTGCTGAAAGCCTCATCAGTAGTTTGACAAGTGCTGAAGACTTCAACAGCTGAAGATCAAGTGCTGAAGACCTTAACAGCTGAAGAACCAAAGTGCTGAAGTACAACAGCTGAAGAACACAAGTGCTGAAGCTGAAAGACCAAAGTACTGAAGCACAACAGCTGAAGAGTTCACAAGTGCTGAAGATCAACAACTGATGTACAAAGTCTGAAGACAAAGACTGAAGACATCAGCTGATGATATCTACTGAAGTCATCAGCTGATGAAACGCCTGAAGGTCAAAGTCTGAAGACCAGTACTGAAGCCTCAGTAGTTTGTCACAACTGCTGAAGAGTACTTCTTCAGTAGTTGTGATATCAGTAGTTTTATGTTTTATGTTTCAGTAGTTTTGTAAAACGACTGAAGAGCTTGTTCTTCAGTCGTTGTAGTTTCAGTAGTTTTATATTTTGTACTTAACTTGCTGATATGTTCTCAGTAGTTGTGAACATTTTAGTAGTTTGTTAAGATTTAGTTATTTCTGTATTGGATCTGCCAGTTGTCACTTTCCGTGATAACAGCAGTGACTGTTGCACTCTATATAAGGAGTGACAACCCATTGTAATCATTGAGCGATATGAGCAATTGAATGGAATGTTTGATTGATTTGATTAGAAATATTCTCCATCTATAAACATTCCTAGAAATCAGAAATTCATATTCTCTCCCTATAACCGTATGCAATCTTAACGCTTACATATATTGTTTGCTTGCTACAATTTGTCTAATTCGTTTGTGTATTCCGCTGCTTTACATTCTGATAAACATCAAACTTGTGATCACTGATCCTGTCAAATGGTATCAGAGCTGGTTAATCATTGATCGATCTAATAATTGATCATTGAAACTGCTATTCTAGATCCAAGTTTGATTGAATTAGCTTTTGTTTTTGCAAGAAACGGTTATAGAGATTGAATTTTCTGTATTTCTGCTCATTCATCCTGAGATCTTATTCTTGGTTCTCATTGAGTTTGTTGTGGTTTGTCTAAAACTTTTTAAAACTTGAACTAAACTGTTTTTGAACTGAAAATGACCACTCCCTCCAATGATCCTCACAATACTGGTTCCTCAACCAAGCCTCCTATGCTGGTTAGGAATGAGTATAACATATGGCAAAGACGTATGCTCCATCACCTGTCTGTTAACAGCGCAGGGTGTTGGACATCAGTGGTACATGGTCCACACAAGCCTATGGTGAATAACCCGGAAACCAATCAAATGGTTCCGAAGAGGAGGGAGCAATACTCAGATGAGGATAAAAGTTGCTTGAGATTGATGCAAAAGCCCATGGAATTCTGGCCATGGCTTTGCCCAATGAAATCTATTCTGGGCTAATGCATCATGAAACTGCCCATGACCTCTGGATTGCTTTGAAAGAACAATTTGGAGGAACAGATGAGGTCTTGGCAAATAATAGAGAAATTCTTGCCCAACAATATGAGACATTCTCTCATAGAAAGGGTGAGACACTGACTCAACAATATGAGCGGTTTTCTTGTTTGATCTCTGAACTAAAAATGGTCAAACTTGAATACACCAATATTCAGATGAATAACAGATTTCTCAGATCACTGCCTGAGAGATGGGACACATATACTATTGTCCTACGCTCCAGTGCAAGTTTGGACAAACTATCTCTCACCCAACTCCATGGGAAACTGCTCACTTTTGAGAGAGAGATAGAACAGAAGAGAAAACTGTCTTCATCTGGAAAGCTCACTGAAGACTTTATTCAAGGCAACACTGCCTTGGTGGGTCATGAGTCAGAATATGCTGCATCTGAATGCCAGTATGATGAGCATATTAATTTCTCTTCGAGCACTTCTAATTCTGCATTTGTAAGTGTTGATGGTCAGTTTACTGGTGGTAATAATGACAATTTATGCTTCATTATGGATGATCTCAAGGGGATTGCTGATGATGACTTAGAAGAGATGGATATTTTGAGCCAAATGGCCTTGATAAATATCAGATCTCAGAAGTTCTACAAAAGAACTGGAAGAAAATTCCCAGGACTCTCTGGCAAAACCAAAATGGTTTTGACAAGAGCAAGTTGAGGTGTCACAAATGCCAACGGCTTGGACACTTTGCAAGAGAGTGTAGATCAACTGGATCAAACTCTACTGCACCCTTTGTGACTTTTCCTGGCAACAGTCAACAAAACAGAGGGCAACATCCTGTCACATCTAGTCATCATCCTCAACAACAATCTCCGGCATATTTTGTTCCTCAGGGTCAAATGCCTTATCAGTACCCTTGTTATTACATGCCACAGTCAAGTCAAGTTCAAGTTCCTATGACACCACAACCTCATGCATTACCAGAACCTCAGCCTTCCCCATCTCATCAACAACCTTCATCTCAACAACACAGCTTCTTCACCCCAGGAGTTGTTGACTGGAGCAGTTTACCAGATGACTTGTCTGGTCATGATCAACTGTTCTCAGGTGCTGGTCAACATGGTGGTGACAGTCCCTTTGGGAATCTAGCTCTTATGGCTTTGGAGTCTGCTGATACTTCATCTTCCAATGCCTCTACACCTCAGGTATCACAGGTATCCTCTGAGGCAAAAGCCAAAATGTTCTGAACAATGCATAGCAGCATTTGCTTCCATTAGAGAAGCAAATGTAGCTTTAATTAATAAGAACATTGAGCTAGAACAAGAAATTTCCAAAAACAAAGCTGAGTTTGAGTTTGTGCTCAAAGATAAAAATGATGAGATTTATAAACTGAATTGCAAAATAATTGATGATAAGGCTAGAGAAGATGTACTTCTAGAGAAGTACAAAGATCTCAAAGAAACCCTTGCAGTTACCCAGGTCGAGTGTGATAGATGGGTACAATCATGCAAAGGTTTTGAAATGCTTCTTAGTAAGCAATCTGCTTCAAATGTGAAGTTTGGAATTGGTTACAATCACACTGCTCCACCTACAGATTTTACCCCAAGAGCAGAGGTAGAATCTGATGGTGAGAGTGATAACCAATCCATCAAGTCATGTGATCTACCTTCTGATACAGCACAATCAGAAGTAGCAGTCAGTATCAAGTCCTCTTTGAACCTATCAGCTGATGTTGATGGTCCAAATGCTGACATTCACATGATCAATAAGTTGATCAACTCAGGAGTCAATCCTGAAGGTCCTGAAAGGACTGGAGAGCAGGATTCAACTCCTGAAGTTCAAACTTCAACTGCTGTCAGTACTGAAGAGAAGAAAACTGGCAGTAGAAAGAGTTTGAAGACTACTAAAGATGCTGTTAAGAAAGCAACCAATGCTTCCAAAGCATTGAAGAACAAGTCTTCAGTTGCTTCATCATCTTTAGTTAATGATCAACCTAAGATGAAGAAGAAACCATGTGAAGTATGTGGTTTGTTCAATCATCTTACAGATGATTGTTGGTACAAAAGAGGTTCCAAACTCAAACAAAAGGAAGAAATTAATGAGAAAATGGTAAAAATGAAAACTGAGTTTGAGACCACATTTGTATCAGCAACATCAAATCCTGTAACCCTTAAGTCCTTAAAGCAATTCAAAAGGAAGGAGTTAAACAGGTGACAGCTGAGGGTGCTCAAAAGAAGAAGGTGCAACATAGGACCTTATCTAACTCCACTAGCAATGTGTCTGATGAGCTGAAAGCTTTATCACAAAATCAGACACAGCTGGTGATGATGGTACAACATCTGTTGGGTAGAGTTAACCAACTAGATTCTCCTATGTTGAAACCACAGAAAAGGAGGTCTAAGCCAAAGGACTCCTCTTCTGCACCATCTTCTTCCTCTCAGGCTGTTGTTACAAATAAACATGCTAGTTTACCATCTATTGATGAGACCAGGCCCAAAACCAAAAAGGTTTGGGTCTCTAAAACTAACTGATTGTTTATTATTGCAGGGTTCTTCAACATGCCAAAATAGCATCTGGTATGTAGACAGTGGGGGATCCATGCACATGACTGGGAACATCTCTCTTCTTCATGACTACTCTCAAGGAAAGAAGGGATTTGTCTCTTTTGGCAATGATGCTAGGGGTACATCATCGGTAAGGGCTTTGTCTCCAATGGAGAAATCAAATTTGATGATGTTAATCATGTGGAAAATCTCAAGTACAACCTCTTGAGTGTCAGTCAAATGTGTGATAAAGGCCATGTTGCCCTTTTCACAAGTCAAAACTGTAGGATTCTGTCATCAAAAGTTTTGCCCTTGATTGACAAGGTATTGGATGATCACACTCTCCTGAAAGCCAACAGGACAGGAAGAGTGTATGCCTTAGATCTCTCTAAGAAGATAGATCTCAAAGGTAATCCTTGCCTATTTTCCAAAGCCTCTTCTCAAGAATCTAAACTGTGGCACAGGAGGCTTGGTCATGTTAATCTTAAAAACATGAATCAGCTTAGCCACAAGAGTTTAGTCAGAGGCTTACCAATAAAGGAGTTCCACTGTGATGAAACTTGCACTGCTTGTTTAAAAGGAAAACAGCACAAGGTCTCATTTCCTCCTATTGAAGTGTCCAAGTCCACTGCCTGCTTGCAATTACTGCATATGGATCTATTTGGTCCTGTGAGAGTAATGAGCATGGCAAAGAAGAGATACTGTCTGGTAATTGTGGATGATTACTCCAGATTTGTATGGACTTTCTTTCTACATTCAAAGGATGAGGCTGCTCAGAAGATTATCCACTTTGTGCTGTACATTGAGAAGCAGTATTCCCTTTCTGTCAAGTGTATCAGGAGTGATAATGGAACTGAGTTCAGAAATCATACACTTGATGACTTCTATCTCTCAAAGGGAATCAAAAGGCAGTTCAGCATTCCAAGGACTCCGGAACAAAATGGAGTAGTGGAGAGAAAGAACAGGACCCTCATTGAAGCTGCAAGGTCCATGCTGGCTGACTCAGGTTTACCATTGACCTTTTGGGCTGAAGCTGTCAACACAGCTTGTTATGTGCAAAATAGAGTGTTAGTAA
This sequence comes from Flaveria trinervia, assembly GCA_025506515.1. Lineage (NCBI taxonomy): Eukaryota > Viridiplantae > Streptophyta > Magnoliopsida > Asterales > Asteraceae > Flaveria > Flaveria trinervia. The sequence goes on along the minus strand of CM046451.1, from coordinate 68,477,899 downwards.
ATCAGAGGTTGATGAAGACTCCATATGAAGTTCTCCATCATTTGGCTCCACTGATTTCATTTTTCAAAGCATTTGGGTGTCCCTGTTTTATTCTCAACACAAAGGATCAACTCCACAAATTTGATCCTAAGGTGGATGCAGGATACTTTGTTGGTTATTCATCTACTTGCAAAGCATACAGAGTCTTCAACTGCAGAACAAAGATGGTTGAAGAAACTCTACATGTTAAGTTTAATGAATCTCCAAAGGACAAGATTCCACAAAGTCCTGTGGAGTTATTTGATCTGGACATACTGCAATATGTTCCTTATCAAACTCCTGCTGTTGCTCCTGTCAACAGTTCACCACCTGGTGGTACTGCTGATGATGATGATGATTGCAGTACTCACCTCTTCAGGTTTAGTGATCAGCTGCCTGATTCAACTAGACCTGATGTTCCTGTAGCGCCAGTAGCACCATCCACAACAAATGCTGATGAGATTTCTTCGAATTCAACTTCCTTTGAATTACCATCCACTGATTGGTTTCAAGGAAATGATTCACCATCACCATCTGTTGCTGCTGAACCGGCTACAAACACTTGCACAGATCTCATTGTGTATCAAGATCTGAAGAATCACCCCATGTCTCAAATCATTGGTGATATCACTGCTGGAGTATCAACAAGAAGTCAATTGTCCAATTTCTGCTTCTATGCTCTCTTCATCAGTCAGCAAGAGCCAAAGAATTATCACATTGCTTTAAAGGACAATGGATGGGTTGATGCCATGCAGCTTGAGCTTCTTCAGTTCAAGAAACAGCAAGTGTGGGAACTGGTTCCTCTACCTCCAGGTAAGTGTGCAATAGGCACTAAATGGGTGTTTAGGAACAAAACTGATGAAAATGGGCTTATTGTTAAGAACAAGGCCAGACTGGTTGTTCAGGGGTTTGCACAAGAAGAAGGTATTGATTATGATGAAACCTTTGCCCCTGTAGCCAGACTGGAAGCAATTCGATTGTTTTTAGCTTATGCTGCTTATCAAAAACTTAAAGTCTTTCAAATGGATGTCAAAAGTGCATTTTTGTATGGAAAAGTTAAAGAAGAAGTTTATGTATGTCAACCTCCAGGCTTTGAGGACAACAAACATCCTAATTGGGTGTATAAGCTTGATAAAGCTCTTTATGGGTTAAAACAAGCTCCCAGAGCCTGGTATGAGACATTATCAAACTTTCTTCTGGAAAACAATTTCACTAGAGGCTCCATAGACAAGACTTATATTATTAAGAAAGCTGGGCAGCATAATCTACTTGTTCAAATTTATGTAGATGATATATTTTTGCATCCTCTGATCCAAAGTTGTGTGATGCCTTTACAATGTTGATGCAACAGAAGTTTGAAATGAGTGCCATGGGAGAATTACAGTTCTTTCTGGGGTTGCAAATCAAACAAAAGGATGATGGAATTTTTATTCATCAATCCAAATATACAAAAGATCTTTTGCAAAAGTTTGATTTACAAAACTGTAAGCCCTGTTCTACTCCCATGAGCAGCACCACACAACTGGATTCAGATCAGAAAGGTAAAGTGGTTGATGAAACACTTTACAGATGTATGATTGGGTCCTTGATGTATTTAACAGCTTCTAGACCAGATATTATGTTTGCTACATGTGTTTGTGCTAGATTTCAGGCTGCACCTAAAGAGTCTCATCTGATTGCAGTCAAGAGGATCTTTAGATATCTGCAAGGCACTCCATCTCTAGGTTTATGGTATTCTACCAACCATTCTGGTAAATTAGTTGCTTTTTCTGACAGTGACTATGCAGGGTGTAAGTTGACCAGGAAATCAACTTCTGGTGGATGCCAATTCCTAGGCAACTGCTTATTCTTGGCAGAGCAAGAAACAGACCTCAGTTGCTACATCCACTGCGGAAGCAGAGTACATTGCTGCTGCAAGCTGTACATCTCAGGTACTCTGGCTTCAAAACCAACTTTTGGATTATGGCATTACAGAGACTAAGACTCCATTGTTAATGGATAGTGCTTCAGCTCTTTGCATTGTCAAAAATCCAGTCCAGCACTCTAGGACCAAACATATAGAGATCAGACATCATTTTATAAGGGTTGTTTTGAAAAAGGTCTGATTGATCCTAAGTTTGTGCCCAGTGCTGATGAGCTTGCAGACATCTTTACTAAGCCTTTGGATAGTTCAACTTTCCAAAACCTGGTGTTAAGGCTTGGTATGCTGCAGCTAGAATAGGTGACAACTACTGATGATCTCAGTAATTCATATTGATGATCATGAGTGCTGTCACATATAAGTACTGATGAGCTCTTTTAACCTCAGTACTTTTTAACTACTGAAGGCTAAAAGTTCTCACAAGTACTGAAGTACTTCATCTGCTCTAAACTACTGAAGTAGTTACAACTACTGATGTAGTCATAACTACTGAAATCAGTAAAAACAGATAAGTACTGATGTCCTATGAAACAACTGAAATCAGCCATAAAGACTGATGAATGTGTTGAGGATAGTTTGAAACAGCTGAAAAGCTAAGAATTGACGAAAACAGCTGAAGAGAACTTTCCCTTCAGTCGTTTGTACCACTGCTGTTTCATTTTAAACAACTGAAGCAAAACCACGTCTTCAGTAGTTTTATAACTACTGATGACCAATACCAAGTCTTCAGTTGTTTACAACAGCTGATGACTAAAACCACTGTCTTCAGTAGTTTCATAACTACTGATGACAAACACCATGTCCTCAGTTGTTTCAATCACCTGAAGTCAAAACCACGGTCTTCAGTAGTTTTCTAAACTACTGATGCCTAACACCGCGACTTCAGCTGTTTCAACGTCTGAAAGGATAATACCATGTCAACGGTCGTTTAAAACTACTGATGACTAACACCACATCCTTCAGTCGTATCCTCACCCGTACCCTATAAATACCCTTAACCTGAGCTCTCCATACTTCATCTTCTTCAAACCTAACGTTCCTCTCCAACAAATTTCCATGGCGTCTTTGCAAATTAAACCGCGACACAACTGTGTTGCCTACCTTACAAAATCGCCGATCTGGACTAAGTTCGATAATGCTATCGATCTTATGGTTCAGTCCCCATACAACAAGGCATTCCTTCTGAACCCCGTTTTACATGCCGAATCCTTGAACCAATTTTGGATGAACGTTAATGTTACTACTGAGGAGAGCAACACACGATCCCTCCGGTCTGTAGTTAACAACAAAGAAGTAGTGATTACTCCTGCAACAATCCGAAAATTCTTCACCTGAGTGATGCTACCTCTCCTGCTGGATATCCGAAGGGCACCATAGATCTATCATTTGCTCAGCATGGATATCAAGGTGATCTCAGTGCCACAACCATTATGAAGAAACACTTCAATGACGCTGAGCGCCTGATCTTTCACATGGTCAATGTATGTTTGGCCCCTAAGACATCGTCTTGGGATCAAATGTCCACCAAATGGCAGCAGGTATTGTATTCTATCCTTGAGCAACAACCACTGAACTTTTCCGAATTAATATTTTCAGAGCTCAAAGATATGGCTCAAAAATTAACTGCCAACCGTTGGATACTCTATCCACGGTTCATCATGGCCATTATAATAGACCAGCTTAATGCTGAGGGACTTGTTGGCTTGGGAGTCCCTGCTACGGCTGTTTTGCCAGAAGTATACTCCCGGCACAACTCTGACCGGACACTAAAAATGGCTGCCAAGCTGCGAAAACCCACGCAGCTGGAACCCACAGCCACCACCTCCAAATCCAATGTCCCCACCAAACCCACCAAAAAGAAACCCAAAATGGCTACTCAGGGAATTGAGTCCCCTGAGGATGCTCCTGCACAACAAACGCAGGATATATCCACTAGTCCAAACCCCCTAGTGGATACAATGACTCCTCCAGCCACAGCCGCTCAGGCTTCCTCTCAACAGGAACCTGCAGCAACCAAAGGGGCACCTACTTATCTGGGATCTTCCTCACTTGAGGAGATTGCCATTGAAGAGCACCATCCACCCCAGGTGCACACTGCTTCTTCCCCTGTACCCCAACAACCGCCCCTCACAGCCCAACTTTAATAGTTGCACAAGTGCTGACTCAATTGCACTCCTCACCCCCTCCCCAGAAACCACTTACCACTGGGAATACCTCTACAATTGAGGGGGAGGAATACAGTGCACCTGAGAACCCACAGCACAGGGGTTTAACTGTTCTATCTCCTGGTGTTGATATGGAGATAAGAACTTCTGGTGAGGCTGCCAACTCTTCTGAATCAGCAAATGATCAGACTGAGGTTGGTAACATAACTAAGACCTCACCAGAGGCAACAGCCGATGAAGGACAACGTCCTGAGGCTGGAAGTCCCCAGTTCCAAGACAAAGGGGCACATGCTACATCTGGTCTACACCCAGAGCATGTATATCCTGCTACAAGCAGGAGGTCAGGTGATTCAGCATATGCTGATGATGACCTGGGCTTCTTCTATGATGTTCTTGCCCAGAACACGATCCTAGAGGAGGAAGTCAGTAGACTGCAAAACCTACTTGACCAACTCTCTCAAGGAGTAAGACCATCTGCCACCACATCAACCCAACAGATGGCACCTTCCTCTGAAGGTCTCCTAAACACACAACCACTCACAAAATCTCAGCCACCTGCCTCTGTTTCTGGCACCATTCCTCAGGGACAGAACCCCCCTGAGCAACTGGCTGCTATCCTTCAAAATCCCCTATCTCTCATCACCCCACAGCTAACTGAATTGGTGATCAAAACTGTTGATGAGAGACTTTCTTCTGTCTTACAACCCATGGTGGAGAATGTTCTGAGCAAACAACTTTCTGCTACTCAATTCCCTGCAACCAATGCACCCAAAAAGGGGGAGAGTTCAGCAGTGAAAGGTAAAAGAAAGAGGAAAGAGAAGGAGAAAGAAACAAGAGACAGTAGTGGAAACTGAGGAGTTGGTTGAGGAGACTGAGAAAGAGAAGGAAAAAGAGAAGGAGGAGGCTACCATGGAGAAAGTGACTGAAAGTTCAAAAGACTTTCATGTCACATACAAGAAAAAGAAGAAGGATGAAAAAGAGAAAGCCTTGGAGCTGATGGTGAAAGAGGCTGATGCCGAACACAGCAGATCAATGGATAACATCATTGATCAGTTGTTTAGGCAAGGCCATGACACTGAAAAACTTGATTCTGAGATCAGAAGACTAGAGATTGAAGAAATCCAATCAAGATGGTCAAGTTATGATGTGTCAGAAAGAGAAAGGCTGGAGATCATGATCAGATTTATAGCAAAACATCTTGGAAGATCATTGATCGAGATCAAAGCTTGGTCCAGGGACAGTATCTTGGCAATAACCCCAAGATCTGTTCGTCTGAAGAATATACAAAAGGTTTAATTGTTGAAGTTTTAAATGAAGCTGGTGCGGAGCAGGACTGAACTAGCCAAACAGTCAAAAGCCAAACTCACATCCAAAATGCTAGAACAGCCTGTCAACATTCCCACATCAAAACTACCAAAACCACAACCCACAAAACCAATTCCCTCACCCTCTAAACCAACAGCCGATGATGCACCAGAAGAAGAAGAGAGAAGGGTGTTGAGGCTAGAAGAAGTAGAAGAAGAGGATGAAGATGATAGTCTGCCACTCTCTGCTGTTCTGAAGCTACCAAAGCCCCAGAGTCAATCCATGATCACACCGACTCTCAAAGGGAAATGGTCAGAGTAAAGATAGAAGAAGAAGAACAGCAGAAACAGCACGATGAGCAACTGTTGAAGATGGTTGACAAGGAATTTCCTCAGTCATCATCTATTCAAGCCATGAAAGGGCATGCTCAAAGGCTGTACACTCTCAGACACACCTTTCAGTATCAGAGGGAGAGAGTGAGAGTATGGCCAGACCCCAGGGTGAGTTCTAGAATCCATAAAAGAACTATCCCACACAGATACAACGGCCAAGTACGAAAAACAATAGAATCTACCATCATGCTGGCCGTTGTAGTCTCACCTTGGGAAATCATTGATGAATTCAAGAAAGCTCACCAAGCAAAGAAGACACCTCAAGCCTTACTAGAAAACAAGATGATTAAGAAGGGGTTGTTATACAAAAAGCTTGAAGACATCCAAAAGAATGAGCTCCAGTTACTCCTTGAAGGCAACCATCCTGATGAATTTGTATACAGGGAGGTAACTACGGTGGAGTTGAAAAATGGCAGGACCATGAAGTACTTATCAGAGTACTATGGTCCAGAGTTCTTCTTCGAAGGAGGAGCTGAAGAACTCTCTCAAGAGGAACAAATTGTTCTCCTTGAGGCCTATGTTCGTGAGTCATACAGACTCATTATGGGGAAGTGAATCTCATGATGGGATAACAACTCTGTGTCCAGTTCCCCAAAACAGAGTTCCCATTCATACTCTGCCAAACAAATATTTGAGGTTCTTCCCAGGCCGGAGCGTACATGGGTCATCTTCTCTACTGATCAAGAAGGAAAAAGACCAACATTTTTGCCATCAATAAGTGGGAGTTTAAATAAGTTAGAGGTTTTGGCTGCATTGGTTCAGGGGGAGTTTGTTGGACCAAAAGAACCAATGAGCCAAGATCAGAAAATCTCTAAGTCCCACACGGTATCACAACAACTGCTGAAAGCCTCATCAGTAGTTGACAAGTGTGAAGACTTCAACAGCTGAAGATCAAGTGCTGAAGACCTTAACAGCTGAAGAACCAAAGTGCTGAAGTACAACAGCTGAAGAACACAAGTGCTGAAGCTGAAAGACCAAAGTACTGAAGTACAACAGCTGAAGAGTTCACAAGTGCTGAAGATCAACAACTGATGTACAAAGTCTGAAGACAAAGACTGAAGACATCAGCTGATGATATCTACTGAAGTCATCAGCTGATGAAACGCCTGAAGGTCAAAGTCTGAAGACCAAGTACTGAAGCCTCAGTAGTTTGTCACAACTGCTGAAGAGTACTTCTTCAGTAGTTGTGATATCAGTAGTTTTATGTTTTATGTTTCAGTAGTTTTGTAAAACGACTGAAGAGCTTGTTCTTCAGTCGTTGTAGTTTCAGTAGTTTTATATTTTGTACTTAACTTGCTGATATGTTCTCAGTAGTTGTGAACATTTCAGTAGTTTGTTAAGATTTAGTTATTTCTGTATTGGATCTGCCAGTTGTCACTTTCCGTGATAACAGCAGTGACTGTTGCACTCTATATAAGGAGTGACAACCCATTGTAATCATTGAGAGCGATATGAGCAATTGAATGGAATGTTGATTGATTTGATTAGAAATATTCTCCATCTATAAACATTCCTAGAAATCAGAAATTCATATTCTCTCCCTATAACCGTATGCAATCTTAACGCTTACATATATTGTTTGCTTGCTACAATTTGTCTAATTCGTTTGTGTATTCCGCTGCTTTACATTCTGATAAACATCAAACTTGTGATCACTGATCCTGTCAGTCTTTGTCTTCAGTCTTTGTTTTTCAGACTTTTACTTCAGACGTTGTCTTCAGCTGATAGCTTCAGACTTGTCTTCAGTACTTACTTTCAGACTTTGTCTTCAGTAAATCTTCAGATCTTGTCTTCAGACTTTGTCTTCAGACCTTGTAATTAGCTGATATCTTCAGTTGTTGTGATCTTCTTTAGCAGTGTAATGTCTATGAGACTTAGAGATTTTTCTATCAGGATCATGGTTTTTGGTCCAACAAACTCCTGAAACAATGCAGCCAAAACCTCTAAGTTATTAATGATCTCACTTATTCTTTGCAGAAGAAACACCCTCTTGACCAGCTTCAGAGGTAATCATGTAAGCACAGGCGGGAAAGGTTTCTGATCTTTTGATTGGCTAAGTATGGAAGGGAACTCTGTCTTGGGGAAACTGGACACAGAGTCTTGTCCCAACCATGAAACCTAATTCTCATTGATGAGTCTGTAAGACTCACGTGCATAGGCCTTAAGGAGAACAACTTGTTCCTCCTTGGTGAGTTCTTCTGCTTCTCCCTCAAAAAAGAACTCTGGGCCATAATATTCAGACAGATATATACTGTCTTCCCATTCTTTAACTCAATAGTTGTGATCTCTCTGTATGCGAATTCATCTGGACGAGAGCCCTCTAGCAACAACTCGAGTTCACTCTTTTGAAGATCTTCAAGTCTCTTGTATAACAGCCCCTTCTTGATTATTTTTTTCTCAAGTATAGATTGAGGGGTTGTCTTTGAGTTGCGTGCTCTCTTGAATTCTTTTATAATCTCCCAGGGTGAGACTACCATGGCCAACATGATTGCAGCATTCAAAGTCTTTTTCACTTGGCCATGATATCTACTTGGTATGTTCTTCTTGTGAATTCTGGAACTTACCCTGGGGCCTGGCCAAATTCTCACTCTCTCTTTGATGTTGGAATGTATGTCTAAGAGTGTACAGCCTTAGAGCTTGTTTCTTCATTTCTTGAATGGATGAGGACCAAGGGAAGTCCTTGTCAACCATTTTGAGAAATTGCTCATCATGCTGCTTCTGCTGTTCTGCTTCTTCAATCTTCATTTTCACCATTTGCATTTGTAAGTCAGGTGTGATCATCTGTTGACTTCTGGGCTCAGGTGTTTTAAGTTTGAGAACAACAGAGATTGGCAGACTGTCTTAATTATCATCCCCTTCTTCTTATTCTTCTACCCTCAACACCTTTCTCCTCCTTCTGGGTGTATCACTGGGTATGGCTTGAGATGGTTTTTGGGGTAATGGAATTGGTTTTGTGGGTTGAGTTGTGGGTGGTTTTGGTTTAGGGATAGACTTGGCAGATTTTCGAGATGATTGCTTTGAGGGTTGTTTTTGAGTGGGAGTATGAGAAGGCTGATCTAGCAATTTAGTGGTGAGTTTGGCTTTTGAGAGCTTTGCCATCTCAGTTCTCTTCCCAGCACCTGCTTCATCCAGTGCTTCGATGATCAACCCTTTGTTGTAGCCTCCAGCAGAACAGATTTTCTTGGTTATCTCCAAGATACTGTCTCTGGACCAAGACTTTATCTCTATCAATGATTTTCCTAGATATTTAGCAATAAACCTGATCATAATCTCCAATCTTTCCCTATCCAACACACTGTAACTAGCCCATCTTGATTGAATCTCATTTATCTCCAGCCTTCTGATCTCAACATCTAAGGTGCTGTGTCATGACCTGTCTGAAGAGCTGATCTATTATTCTGTCCATAGATCTGTTGTGAGCTTCATTTGCTTCTTTGACAAGATCTTCTAAGGACTTTTCTCCATCAGACTTTGACTCAGCACTTTTCTTCCTTTTGTAAGTGATCAGCTGATCTTTCTGCTCCTTGTCTGTGCTAAGCTCTTGCACTGTGATCAGCTGTTTCTCTGAGATCAGTTCTTGTTCTTTCTCCAACTCCTTTTCTTTTTCTGGTTCTTTCTCATCTTCTACTCTCTTCCTTTTTCTTTCTTTCACTGCCGTAGACGTAGTAGTCTCCCCCTTTTTGGATGCATTGGGATCAGGGGCTTGAAAGGCAGAAAGTGACTTGTGAACAGCATCATTAATAAGTGTGTGGAGATTTGAGGAGATCCTCTCATCAATGGCTTTATGTACTATCTCAGTGATGATGGGAGTGATGAGAGGTAAGGAGTTTTGAAAGGTTGCAACCATCTGCTCAGAGGGGTTCTGTCCTTGAGAGGTGATGCCAAAAGCAGTGGCTGGTGGCTTAGTTAAGTGTATTGGTTGTGTGTTTGGTGAACCTTCAAAAGAAGGTGCCATCTGTGGGTCAATGGGGGTAGATGGACTTTCATCCTGAGACATTTTGGCTAGCAGCTCTTTGAGTCTGCTCACCTCAGTCTCTAGGATTGTGTTATGGGCTAAGACATCAAAGAAAAAGCCCAGGTCATCATCAGTCTTTGCTGAATCATCTGACCTCTTGAGTAAATCAGGATGTACATGCCCTGAGTGTAGATCAGTATATGCATGTGCCTCTTGTTCTTGATTCTGGGGACTTCCTGCCTCAGGACTTTGTCCTTCATTGGCAGTTGCCTCTGGTGAGGTCTTATATATGGTACCAACTTCATCCTGTTCATTTGCTGAATCAGTAGAAGTGGCAGCCTGACCAGATGTTCTAACCTCCTCTTCTACACTTGGAGATTGAACATTATAACCCCTGTGCTGTGGGTTATCAGCAACATTTTGGTCCTCCCCTCAATTGTTGAGGTATTCCTAGTGAATTGGTTTATGGGGAGGGGTTGACGAATGCAGCTGACTCAGCACTTTAGCAACTATAAGGGTTGGGCTTTGAGGGGCGGTTGCAGTTGGAGATTGGTCAGAAGCAGATTGCACCCGGGGTGAGAGATGCTCTTCAATGGTAACCCTCTCAACTGAGATAGGTTCTAGTAATGTGGTATCCCCAAATTTGGTTGCAACAGGATCCTGTGGAGAGGATACCTGTGCCGTTTCGGCTGGTTGAGTCTCTGACATGACTGGGGGTTAGAACCAGTATGTGTTTCCTGTATTGGTGGTACGGGGCATCCGTAGGGGACTCATCTCCCGGAGTAGCCTGTTTGGGCTTTTGGGGTTTGGGTTTGGTGGGGACTTTGGATCTGGAGGTGGAGGCTATGGGTTCCCTCTGCTTGGGTTTGAGCAGCCAGGCAGCCCCTTTGAGTGTAGGGTCAGAGTTATGTCTGGAGTATACCTCAGCTAAAACAGCTGGAACAGGGACTCCAAGACCAACAAGGCCTTCAGATTTTAATTGATTTAAAATTATAGCCATCAGAAACCTGGGATATAGTAGCCATCTGTTTGTCACAGGTTTCTGAGCCAGATCCTTAAGTTCCATAAACACTATCTCAGAAAAATTTAGAGTTTATCGTTCAAAGATATAATACAATACCTGTTGCCATCTTGAGGACATCTGATCTCATGAAGATGTCTTTGGAGCAAGACAGACATTCACCATGTGGAAGATAAGTCTTTCAGCATCATGGAAGTGCTTTTTGAGAATGGTTGTAGCACTTAAGTCTCCTTCATACCCATTGTTGATGAAAGACATATCAATGGTGCCTTTTGGGTATTCTATAATACAGGTGGCATCATGCAAATTTAGGGTTTTGCGAATGATGTCAGGGGTGATTACCACCTATTTCTGGTTAACCAACGACTGGAGAGTGATTTGGCTATCATTTTCACCAGTTGTGATAGAGACGTTGGTCCAGAATTGGTGTAAGGAATCGGGGTATATGGTAGGATTCAAAAGAAAGGCGGTTCGGTATTGGGAATCCACCATAAGATCGATGGCATTATCAAATTTGTTCCAGAAGGCCGATTTCGAGAGGTAGGCAACACAGTTGTGTCTAGGTTTGAGTTTCATGGTCGCCATTGTTGAGAGAAAAGGATAGAAAACGGCTAATGAAACGTTCGGCTATAAGTGCATGTATTTATAGGTTAAGAAAAGGCTGAAAAGAAAACGACTGAAAGTGTTGGTGTTGTCAGCAGTTGTATGAAAACAACTGAAGACTTGGTTTTAACTATCAGACATTTGAAAACAATTGAAGACTCGGTTTTAGTCATCAGTAGTTATGAAACTACTGAAAACCTTGGTTTTGTCTTCAGATGTAGGAAAACAACTAAGAACTTGGTGTTAGTCATCAGTAGTTGTGAAACTACTGAAGACATGGTTTTGTCATAAGTTGTTTAAGGTGAAATAGTAGTTTGTGGAAACGACTGAAGAGAAAGTTCTCATCAGTAGTTTTCGTCAATTCTTAGCCTTTCAGCTGTTTTCCGCAACACTTACTCATCAGATGTTTTAGCTGTTTTCAGTTGTTTCATAGGACATCAATACTTATCTGCTTTTACTGACATCAGTAGTTGTAACTACATCAGTAGTTGTAACTACATCAGTAGTTTGTAACTGCATAAGTTTCTTTTAACAGAATCAGTACATATTTGTGACATGTTTACTAATGGTCATCAGTACTTGTTTACTAAGATCATCAGTAGTTGTCACTTATTCTAGCTGCAACATACCAAGCCTTAAGACAAGGTTTTGGAAAGTTGAACTATCCAAAGGCTTAGTAAATATATCTGCAAGCTCATCAGCATTTGGCACAAACTTTGGATCAATCAGACCTTTTTCAAAACAATCCTTAATAAATGGTGTCTGATCTCTATATGTTTGGTCCTAGAATGCTGGACTGGATACTTGACAATACACAGAGCTGAAGCACTATCCATTAATAATGGAGTCTTAGTCTCTGTAATGCCATAATCCAATAATTAGTTCTGAAGCCAGAATACTTGAGATGTACAACTTACAGCAGCAATGTACTCTGCTTCAGCAGTGGATGTAGCAACAGATGTTTGTTTCTTACTCTGCCAAGAAATCAAACAGTTGCCTAGGAATTGACATCCACCAGAAGTTGACTTTCTGGTTAACTTACACCCTACATAGTCACTATCAAAAAAAGCAACTAATTTGCAAGAGTGTCCAGTGGAATACCAAGACCTAGAGATTGTGTACCTTGCATATCTAAAGATCCTCTTGACTGCAATCAAATGAGACTCTTTAGGAGCAGCCTGAAATCTAGCACAAACACAAGTTGCAAACATAATGTCTGGTCTAGAAGCTGTTAAGTACATCAAGGACCCAATCATACATCTGTAAAGTGTTTTATCAATAGCTTTACCTTTCTGATCTACATCCAGTTGTGTGGTGTTGCACATGGGATTAGAACAGGGCTTACAGTTTTGTAAATCAAACTTATTCAAAAGATTTTTTGTATATTTTGATTGATGAATGAAGGTTCCATCAGCCTTTTGTTTGATTTGCAAGCCTAGAAAGAACTGTAATTCCCCCATTGCACTCATTTCAAACTTTTGTTTCATTAAACTTGTAAAATCATCACACAACTGGGGATCAGAGGATGCAAAAATTATATCATCAACATAAATTTGAACAAGTAGCTTATGCTGATCCACTTTCTTAACAAACAAAGTTTTATCTATGGAACCTCTAGTGAAATTATTTTGAAGAAGAAAATTTGAAAGTGTTTCATACCAGGTTCTAGGAGCTTGCTTCAACTCATAAAGAGCCTTATCAAGTTTATACACCCAATCAGGATGTTTATTGTCCTCAAAACCTGGTGGTTGACACACATAAACCTCTTCTTTTATTTTTCCATATAAAAGCACTTTTGACATCCATTTGAAAAACTTTAAGATTGTGGAATGCAGCATAGGCTAAGAACAATCTAATTGCTTCCAGTCTGGCTACAGGGGCAAAGGTTTCATCAAAATACCTTCTTCTTGTGAAAACCCTTGTACAACCAGTCTAGCCTTGTTCTTGACAATAAGCCCATTTTCATCAGTTTTATTCCGAAACACCCACTTAGTGCCTATTGCACACTTACCTGGGGGTAGAGGAACCAGTTCCCACACTTGCTGCTTTTTGAACTGAAGTAGCTCAAGCTGCATGGCTTCACCCATCCATTGTCTCTTAAAGCAACATGATAGTTCTTTGGCTCTAGCTGACTGATGAAGAGAGCATAGAAGCAGAAGTTGGACAATTGACTCTGGTTGAGACACCAGCATTGATATCACCAATGATTTAGACATGGGGTGATTCTTCAGCTCTTGGTACACTATAAGATCAGTGCAAGTGTTTGTAGCAAGTTTAGTAGCACAGATGTTGATCCAGACTCTGAAACCAAGTATGAGATGGCAATTCAAATGATGTAGAGGAGTCGAAATCTCATCAGCATTTGTTGTGGATGGAGCTGCTGAAGCTACAGGAACATCAAGTTTATTGCTCACAGGCAGTTGATCACTAAACTTGAAAAGGTGAGTACTGATATCATCATCATCTTCAGTACCACCGGTGGAAGACTTGCTACAGAAGATGATTTATTCACATGATCTGCAACAGCTGGAGGTTGATAAGGAACATATTGCAGTATATCCAGATCAAACAACTCCATAGGGTTTTGTGGAATTTTATCCTTAGGAGATTCATTGAACTTCACATGCAAGGTTTCTTCAACTATCTTTGTTCTGCAGTTGAAGACTCTGTAAGCCTTGCATGTGGATGAATATCCTACAAAATACCCTGCATCCACCTTAGGATCAAATTTGTGAAGTTGATCCTTTGTATTGAGAATGAAACAAGGACACCCAAAGGCTTTGAAGAATGAAATTAAAGGAGCTAAATGATGTAGAACTTCATATGAGTCTTCATCAACCTCTGATTTACTAAAACTCTATTCTGCACATAGCAAGCTGTGTTGACAGCTTCAGCCCAAAAGGTCAATGGCAAACCAGAGTCAGCCAACATGGACCTTGCAGCTTCAATTATGGTCTTGTTCTTTCTCTCCACTACTCCATTTTGTTCTGGAGTCCTTGGGATGCTAAACTGCCTCTTTATTTCCCTTTGAGAGATAAAATTCATCAAGTGTATGGTTTCTGAATTCTATTCCATTATCACTCCTTCTTATACACTTGACTGATAGGGAATACTGCTTCTTAACATACAACACAAAGTTTATAATCGTCTGAGCAACCTCTTCCTTTGAATGCAAGAAGAAAGTCCATACAAATCTGGAGTAATCATCCACAATTACCAGACAGTATTTCTTCTTTGCCATGCTCATCACTCTCACAGGACCAAATAGATCCATGTGCAGTAACTGCAAGCAGGCAGTGGACTTAGGTTCTTCAATAGGAGGGAATGAGACTTTGTGCTATTTTCCTTTCAAACAAGCAGTGCAGGTTTCATCACAGTGGAACTCCTTTATTGGTAGACCTCTCACTAAACTATTGTGGATCAGCTGATTCATGTTTTTGAGATTTACATGACCCAGCCTTCTGTGCCACAGTTTAGATTCCTGAGGAGAGGCTTTGGAGAACAAGCAAGGATAACCCTTCAAATCAATCTTCTTTGACAAATCCAGGGCATATACTCTTCCAATCCTGTTGGCCGTCAGGAGAGTATGTTCATCCAATACCTTGTCAATCAGCCTCAGAACTGGGAAGACAGAATCCTGTAGTTCTGGCTTGTGAAAAGTGCAACATGTCTTTTATCATACATCTGAGTGACACTAGTAGATTATACTTGAGATTCTGCACATGGTTAACATCATCAATTTGAGTTCTCCATTAGACATATATCCTTTCCGATGATGTAACCCTTAGCATCATTTCCAAAAGAAAAAATCCCTTTTTTCCTGAGAGTAGTCATTAAGAAGAGAACTGCCTCCATCATATGCATAGATCCTCCACTGTCTACATACCAGATGCTCCTTTGGCATGCGAAGAAACCTGCATTCATCACAAGGAACTAGTTAGGTTTTGAGACCCAAAACCTTTTGGTTGGGTCTGTTTTCATCAACAGATTTAACCATAAACTTGTTTCTCATGATTAACAGCTGATGAAGGTGGAGATGTGGCTGAAAGGATACCTTGGATTGGGCTGGAATACCTTTTCAGTGGTTTCATCACAGGTGCATCTAGTTGGTTAACTCTGCCCAACAAATGCTGAACCATCATAACAAGTTGTGTCTGATTGTAGCTAAAGCTTTCAGCTCTTGTGACACATCAGTGCTTGTTTTGACGAGTTCCTGTGGCCCACCATCCTACTTAAAATTCACAGACTTAATCTGATGTTTATCATGAGGAACACTATCAGCTGTTTTATGATAAACCCTATCCTTCTTTTTGGATTTAGGTGAAGCCTTGGTTTATCACATTGGGATGACTGTGGTACAAACTTGGTCTCAAACTCATTTTTCATTTCATCCATCTGCATTTTAATGAGCTTATCTCTATTGAGTTTGGAACCCTTTTTGTACCAACATTCATTAGAAAGATGATCGAATTTATCACATATTTCACATGGCTTATTCTTCATCTTGGATTGATCAAATGCTGAAGTGGAAACTATTGAAGGTGTGATCTTCAGTACTTCCTCCTTTCAGTACTTGTGTTAAGTACTGAAGGATCTGTAACAACTGAAGACTTGTTCTTCAGCTGTTCTCTATCCGTCCTGAAAGACCGTATGATAGATTCCTCAGCAGTTGTTAACCCTTTTATTCAGTTGATTTGAATGCTTTTCAGATGTTGTGACTTGCCCTTCAGTACTTGAGGTACTTTGAGGGACAACATCTGAAGTACTCAGCTTCATGTGCTTATCAGTAGTTAACCCATCAGGCAATTTTTGCTGAGGTATCAACACTGATTTCATCTTCTGATCTGGGTGATCAATGAGGATGATGCACATGATGATGTGGTTTGGAAATTACTTTCACCTTCAGGTTTTACTATTGATTTTGGAGTAAATCTGTAGGTGGGTGCATGTGATGATTGTAACCTATTCTAAACTTCACATTTGAAGCTGTGTTGGTCCATGTGATCGATGAACAGTACAATTGATAGGATAATTTGATCAATATCAAACCACACAATCCAAATAACAACAATTGAGAAGTGAATATGATGAATCAGACATAATTGGTACTCAAATGAACAAACTCACTCAATAACAACAAGCACAATTGTATTTCAATGAAGTAACTGCTTAGAAATGGTAGCTTGCAACAGAATTCCACGAGTAGGTGTTTTGCAAGCTTTCGTACAAAGTGAAATGACAATAGTATATATAGCAGTCATAGATTCGCTGACAGTTTCGCTACCAGTGAACTGTCATGCCAAAAAATAGTTTCGCCCAGCAGAAAAACACAAGTTCGCCGGGTAAACCAAAACAGCAAACTGTGAGCGAATGTATAGATTCGCTCACAGTTTCGTGGACTGCCAAAACTACTAATTACAAACAAAATACAAAATGAAACTAACAAAAGTCCTATTACAATGTAAAGTAAACATCTATACTAAAGTGAGTCCAACCTAACATGATCTTCAATACTCCCCCTAGGTTGGACCTCACTATCTTCACTTCTCTTGATTTGACTCGTCGGCTCCGTTTCCTCTGCTGCTGTTGGTCTATCTTCATCACCTCCCACAACAACATCTTTAGAAGCTTCAGCCACTGATCCTCCAAGGTTAGTTCCTGCATCACCAGCTTCCTCAGAATGACCACTAGCTCTAGCAAACTGCCTGGTCATGTCTTGAACATCCATGGCAAAGTCATCTTGTGCTCTCACCTTTTCAGCCAAACTCTTTACCTCCACCCGTACTCCTCTTATTTTGTTTGCCACATTCATAAACAAGCTTGCCTCTTTTCGTGTTTCCTCTCCTGCCCCAGCCTTAATATGATTTTCACAAAGAGTCAAGAGATCTTCATCACTGAAGCTGAATAATTCCATCGGATCAAATACCCTAAACTCTTTTCCGTGTTTGGCTCTAATCACCGCCTCGCCATGTTTATTATCATAAAACCACTTTTCAAAGTCCTGTAAACGTTGGGGAAGAGGATCAACCAATCTTACCCTGTTTACAGTCTTGGGTTTGACTCTCAAAACAATCCTCCCTTTGCCAGTCTCCCAGTCTTATCTTTCTTGATCTTTTTCGTTCAGCCTTCATGTATCCCAATGACTCAAAATTATCATTAAGTCCATTTTTATTTCCTTCTCAAGAATACTGTCTTTTCACTTAAATGAGCATTAATCAAAGGCAAAGTGGCCAACCGTCTCAGATCCCATTTGGGCAAGGTCTTAAAACCTTCCTCTTGAGCATGTAGCTGATATTACCTCCTCTTCTTTTAATCATAAACATCTTTAAACTAGGATTATAACCCAACTTTTATCTTCTTGTCTGCCTCTTTTCTGCTTAAACCTTCCATATTTTGAAACAAATGAGTAAGTTCTTCAGCCTCCTTCTCCTTCACCACCAATCACTCTTAGCCATCTCAACACATCAGCTTCATCATCTCCCTTCTTAGCAACATACACCAGTGCTCTCATCTACTCATAAAACTCTGGTTCAGATCATAATCAACCAATATTAATTTAGTTTTGCTATTACAAATTAGTTTCGCTGACATAAGAAATACAAGCGAAACTGTGTAAATTAAAGATCAGTCATTGCGAAATTAGAGAAGATATGGCGAAACTGTTAAGTTTGCTCGGACAGCATAACTTTACAGTTTCGCAGAAAAGATGTGAACTTTCGTTCAATTTCGCAGAGAAATTAGTAGTTTCGATGATCGAACAGCGAAACCACCGAAGAGACACAATCTAGATAACTTAAGAATAGACTTTTAATCCAGATTAGAAAGTGAATCAGTGTTCGAAACTCACATACGAAGTGAACTCACGAAAAATCAGTCCAAATCACAAACACAAGTCAAAATCGCCTTAAAAGTTACGGATAAACCCTAAAAGTGAAACAGAGCGATTGTGCGAAATTATGAGAGAAAAGTCGCAAACATGACATATATAGCAAATGTTTCTCAGACAGCGAAACTATAATTCGTCTGGCGAATTTACAGTTTCACCCAGGAAACTGTAATTTCGCTAGGAGGTAACTGATTAACAACTTATTAGCCAACCTAGCGAAATTGCAGTTTCGCTTTGCAAACTTATTAGCGAAAGAATACTTTCGCCCCTTTTATTTTATTGTTTTTATTATATTATTATTATTATTTTTTATTATTTTTTATTATTTTTTTAATTTTTTTTAATTATAATACTTAAAGGAGCACATCTAATAATGAGATCTAAAATAATCAAAGATCCCATTCTTTAAATATTTTAGAAATAAAAGTGATCAAAAATCATCTACCAGTCATGAGATCATACTGAATACAAGCTGATCACAATCTGCACAGAAACAACTGAAATTAGAACAAATCAATAACGATTGCTGATATAATTGTCCACTTAAACTCATGCCTTATCCTTTTTCGAACAACAGCTATGATTCATTTAAGGTTCGATTAGATGCTTTAAAATGGAAGACCCCCCAATCATTGGTAAAAAACCCTCAACCAACCTCAGGATTTCTTGAATTATGATCAATCTTCAAAGAACAAGGTTTGTGAATTAGTGTGCAAATGATTATCACAAATATTTCATTCTGAGAGAAATTCATCGATAGATTATTTACATAATTATATCAAAATGGTGAGAGCTCCGAATCTATACTCACGTATAACAGAGGAGAACCATTTGAACATGTGCTGATGAGAGCTCCAAGGTCAGTACTATCGTACAGCAGAGGATCATCCTCCAGGTCAGTACTACACTTACAGCAGAGTATAAGCACAACACAGACATCTGGCACTAAATAACCAGCAGAGGAATGATGACAAAACAATGCAAAATGAAGAAAGATTCATTCTCAATCCATTTTTTTGCAGGACTCAAGTTTTTGTGCAATCCAAACATTAGTAAATCCGACATTCTTAAGCATAAAGTTTAATTTAACAAAAAGCTGCGTCTACTTCATTCGCAAGCAGAGTCTATCAGCATATCTTAAAGAATCATCCTTTTCCTTTTTTTAATGTGAAACAGATCCAGTACCAGTTACTATCATTTCTCACAAATAAGAAGTACTGGTCAGTAATAAAATTTTTTTAGAGAATATACAATCATTTTCTCATCATGTTAAATTCCAATCTCAAATATGATATTACTCCCCCAAATTCTTTATTTTCGTATTCCTAGTATTATCAATGAATTTTCATTTTAATTAATTTTTTTATATGTTTGTTTTTGTTAGAATCTCAGCCTTGGTTTAATCGATTGAACAGATATAGCAGCGGAATAGCTCAGAATTAGACAAATTCAAACAAGAACATTTGATATAAAACGATAAGAGAATTTTGTTATAGAGAGAGAAATATCCGACAAAAGGAATATTGCATTAAGATTGTCGGCCTCAAAGGCACGATTACAGGTGAGTCATCCTTCCTTATAAAAGAAAGAGTGACGTAGGCTGATGTCACTTGAAAGTGACATGTAACCGTTTGATAACTACTGATGTTTAACAACTACTGAAGATGTCAACAACTGACATCTTCTTACAAATGTTCCTAAGTGTTAAACATCTTATTTACAACTACTGAAAAACATAAAACTACTGACACTACAACAACTGAAGAACAACCTCTTCAGTTGTTTACAAGTACTGAAAAGAAAAAGTAAACAAACTACTGAAAAAAAAGAAAACTACTGAAAAGAAAAACATCACAACAACTGAAGAAGCCCTCTTCAGCTGTTGTCATCAGCTGTTAACATCAGCTGATGTCTTCAGTACTTGAACATCAGACTTTGTCTTTCAGCTGTTGATCTTCAGTCTTTGTCTTCAGTACTTGTTGAAGTCTTCAGACTTTAGATCTTCAGCTGTTGTCTCAGTCTTTGTCTTCAGTACTTCAGACGTACTTCAGCAGTTGTATTCTTCAGACTTTGTAGAACAGCTGATCAGGTCTTCTTCAGCTGTTGTGATGTCTTGTGGGACTTAGAGGTTTCTCTGATCAGGCTCATTGTTCTTTTGGTCCAACAAACTCCCCCTGAACCATGCAGCCAAAACCTCTAAGTTATTGACGAGTCCCACTATTTTGGCAGATAGATTGGTCTCTTTATCCTCTTGATCAGATGAGAAGTGACCCTTTTTCAGCACCGGCCTGGGAAGAAGTCTCTGATGATCTGTTTGGCATGATATGGTTGGGAGCTCTGTATTGGGGACTTGGACACCGAGCTGTTGCCCCAACCATGAGATCTACTTCCGTGTATCAGCCTATATGATTCCCTGGTGTAAGCCCTTAAAAACATGATTTGCTCATCCATTGTCAGCACCTCGGGCACACCATCAAATAATCCTTCTCGGCCATACACTTCAGATATGTACTTGGCCTGTTTTCCATTCTTGAGCTCAACCGTGGTTATTTGTCTATAAGCAAACTCATCTGGATGAGTCCCTTCTAAGAGCAGGTTGAGCTCTTCTTGTTTGAAGTTTTCAAGTCTTTTGTAAACAATCCCTTCTTTATGATTTTGTTCTCTAACATCTTTTGAGGTGGTTGTTTGGCTTCATAGGCTTTCTTGAACTCTTCAACAATTTCCCAAGGGGACACTACAAGAACCACAGTGATGTCTTCGTCGACAACTCTCTTCACTTGGCCCTTGTATCTTGAAGGAATTTCTTTCTTGACAATCGATGTGCCACCCTAGGATCAGGCCATATCCTTACTCTTTCCCTTTGGTATTGAAAGGTATTAGCAAGGGTGTACAATCTTAATACTTCTTTCTTCATGCTACTGATCATTGAAGAGGATGTGGCATATGCTTTGTCAATGCTTTTCAGCATTTCCTCATCATGTTTTTGCATCTGTTCCTCTTCAATCTTTATCATTACATCATGCATGCATTGAGAAGCAGGAGTGATGGACATTGGTTTAGCCTTAGGCAAAGTAATGACTGCAGAGAGTGGCAGTCTGTCTTCATCCTCCTCTTCATCTTCATCAGGCCTCAGTACCTTTCTTTTCTTTTGGCTAGGTACATCACTGGCAGTGGGTTTTTGGGGTAAAGGATTTGGTTTGTGGATTGGATGGTTGTTTAGAGGGTAAGGGGTTGTTTTAGTGGGTTGTGGAGATAGTGATTTTGAGGATTGAGGCTTTTCAGACTGTTTTAGCATTTTGGCTGTAGGGAGGCTTTGGTAAATTTTGTCAGTTCTTTTCGATTCCCAACCCCAGCTTCATTCATACCTCAATCACTAAACCTTTGGAGTATTCTTCAGACGAACAAATCTTGGTGGTTATTGCCAAGATGTTGTCCCTGGTCCAGGCCCTTATTTCCATTAGAGATCTTCCCAAGTATTTAGCTATAAATCTGATCATTATCTCCAGCCTTTCTCTTTCTAAGGCATCATAGCTAGCCCATCTTGAATTGATCTCCTCTGTTTCCATCCTTCTGATCTCGGAGTCTAGTTGTTGATGTCAAAACCCTGCCTATACAACTGCTCAATGATTTTATCCATTGAACGGTTATGGTTGGCGTCAGCTTCTTTCACCATATCCTTCAGCTCCTTCTCCTTCTCAGACTCTCCTTTTCTCTTTTGATATGTGACATGAAAGTCTTTTTGACTTTCATTCACTTCAGCTCCCTTCACACTCTCCTTCTCATTCTCATTTACAAACTCAGATTCTTTCGCCTTCTCCCCATCTATCATCCTTTTCTTCCTTTTTCCTTTAACTAACTGACTCTCCCCCTTTTTGGTTGCATTGGAGCAAGGGTTTGAGCAGTAGAAAGGGATTTAGTCACCAACTCCTCCACCAAGGGTTGTATTATGTAGGAAGCCTCTCATCAAGGCTTTGATCACGATATCTGTGATCATGGGAGTGATGAGAGGTAGGGATTTTTGAAGGGTAGCAACTGATTGATCAGGATGGTTCTGTTCCTGAGAATCAGTGCCGAAAGCAGAGGCTGGTGGCTTGGAAGTATATACTGGCTCAGTGTGTAGGGGACCTTCAGAAGAAGGTGCCATCTGTGGGTGTATTGTGGTGGCAGATGGACTTGCATCCTGAGACATCTTGGCCAGCAGCTCTTTGAGTCTGCTAACCTCATCCTCTAGAATGGTGTTTTGAGCAACTACATCATAGAAGAAGCTCAGGTCATCATCAGTTGATACTGAATCACCTGACCTCCTGACAGAGTCAGGATGAACATGCCTTGAGTGTAGATCAATGATAGCATGTGCCCCTTGTTCTTGGTTCTGGGGACTTCCAGCCTCAGGACTATGTCCTTCATCAGCTGTTGCCACTGGTGAGGTCTTAGAGATGTTACCAACTGCACCCTGGTCATTTGCTGAGCAGAGACAGTGGCAGCCTCACCAGAAGTTTGCACCTCCTTATCTACACTAGAAGATGAAACATGATAACCCCTGTGCTGTGGGTTGACAGAAGCATTTGGATCCTCCCCCTCAGGTGTTGAGGTTATCCCTAGTGATTGGTGTCTGGGTGGGGGGTGAGGAATGCAACTGTGTCAGCACCTTTGCAACAATTATCGTAGGGCTTTGAGGGGCGGTTGCATCAGGAGAGGGTGTGGAAGCAGTGTGCACCCGGGACAGGTGGTGCTCTTCAATGGTAATCCCCTCAAGTGAGGAGGATCCCAGCAGTGTGGCTTCCCTTTGAGTGGTTGCTTCAGGTTCCTTTTGAGAGGCAACCTGAGCGGCTTCAGCTGGTGGAGTCATAGTCTCTACTGGGGGGTTATTTCCAGCAGAGATAACCTGCGTTGGTGCAGCAGAGCATCCACAGGGGACTCAATTCCCTGAGTAGCTTTCTTAGGCTTCTTCTTTGTGGGTTTGGAGGGGACTTTGGATGTGGAAGTGGAGGCTGTGGGTTCCAGCTGCGTGGGTTTGCGCGCAGCTTGGCAGCCTGTTTGAGAGTTTGGTCAGTGTTGTGTCGGGAGTATACCTCCGGCAATACAGCCAAAGCAGGGACTCCCAGACCAACTAGTCCCTCAGCAGAAAGCTGATTCTCTATTATGGCCATTATAAACCGAGGATATAGTATCCAACGATTAGAAAGTGGTTTTGTGGCCATATCCTTGAGTTCAAGAAAAATTATTTCAGAAAAGTTTAGTGGTTCTTGTTCAAGGATAGAGAACAATACCTGTTGCCATCTGGAAGACAGTTGATCCCAAGAGGAAGTCTTCGGGGCCAGGCAAATATTTACCATATGAAATATTAATCGTTCAGCATCTGGAAAATGTTTCTTCAGGATTTTTGAAGCACTAAGATCACCCTGATATCCATGTTGTCCAAATGAAAGATCAAGTTGGCGCTTAGGATATCCAACAGGGTAGGCAGCATCATCTAACAGTAATGTCTGGCGGATGGTAGCAGTAGAGATGACCACCTTATGCGAGTTGATAGATGAATGGATAGATTCTCCATTAACGGTCGCATTCATCCAGAACTGACGTAGCGAATCGGCATAAATGATTGGATTTAAGAGGAAAGCCGTTTTCAGTGGGGATTGGACCATAAGATCTATAGCATTATCAAATTTGGTCCAGAAGGGCGATTTTGTGAGGTACGCGACACAGTTGTGTCGAGGCTTGAGTTGCATGGTCGCCATTAATGAAGATGAAAGGTTTTCAGAGCTTTTGAAATTTTAGGTCGTGAAAGAATGAAAAACTCTGAAAGAGGGATCAGGTATATATAGGGTACGGGTTATGAAACGACTGAAGGTTTTGGTGTTAGTCATCAGTATTTGAATCTACTGATGACGTGGTATTAACTTTCAGAAGTTTGAAACGACTGATGGTATTGATGTGGTCAGCAGTTATAAAACAACTGAAGACATGGTGTTTACAATCAGACGTTGAAACAACAAAAGTCTCTGATTTAGGCATCAGTAGTTTTAAAAACTACTGAAGACAAGTTGGACTTCAGATGTTGAAACAACTGAGGACTTGGTATTAGTCATCAGTAGTTGTGAAACTACTGAAGACCGTGGTTTTGCCATCAGTTGTTGTAAACAACTGAAGACTTGGTGTTAGTCATCAGTAGTTGTGAAACTACTGAAGACATGGTATTGCTTCAGTTGTTATAAAGAAACAGCAGTTTGTGAACTACTGAAGAGAGAGTACTCATCAGTAGTTGTCGTCAATTCATAGCCTTTCAGCTGTTTCATACTGTCCTCAACACGTACTCATCAGCCTTTTTGCTGTTTTTAGTAGTTTCATAGGACATCAGTACTTATCTGTTTCTACTGATTTCAGTAGTTGTAACTACATCAGTAGTTTAGAACAGATAAAGTACAGTACTTAAAGCATTTAGCCTTCAGTAGTTATAAAATACTGAGAGTAAAATAACTCATCAGTACTATATGTGACATGGTTACCAATGATCATCAGTAATTACTGAGATCATCAGTAGTTGTCACTTATTCTAGCTGCAGCATACCAAGCCTTAACACCAGGTTGTGGAAAGTTGAACTATCCAAAGGCTTAGTAAAAATGTCTGCAAGCTCATCAGCACTAGGCACAAACATAGGATTAATTAGACCCTTTTCAAAACAATCTCTTATAAAATGATGTCTAATTTCTATATGTTTGGTCCTAGAGTGCTGGACAGGATTTTTGACAATGCAAAGAGCTGAAGCACTATCCATTAATAATGGAGTCTTAGTCTCTGTAATGCCATAATCCAAAAGTTGATTCTGAAGCCAGAGTATTTGGGATGTACAACTTGCAGCAGCAATGTACTCGGCTTCAGCAGTGGATGTAGCAACAGATGTTTGTTTCTTACTCTGCCAAGAAATCAAACAGTTGCCTAGGAATTGGCATCCACCAGAAGTTGATTTCCTGGTCAACTTACACCCTGCATAGTCACTATCAGAGAAAGCAACTAATTTGCAAGAATGTCCAGTGGAATACCATAAGCCTAGAGATTGTGTACCTTGCAGATATCTAAAGATCCTCTTGACTGCAATCAGATGGGACTCCTTAGGTGCAGCCTGAAATCTAGCACAAACACATGTAGCAAACATAATATCTGGTCTAGAAGCTGTTAAATACATCAAGGAACCAATCATACATCTGTAAAGGGTTTCATCAACACCTTTACCTTTCTGATCAACATCCAATTGTGTGGTGTTGCACATGGGAGTAGAACAGGGTTTACAGTTTTGTAAATCAAACTTATTCAAAAGATCTTTTGTGTATTTAGACTGATGAATGAAAATTCCATCAGCTTTTTGTTTGATTTGCAAACCTAGAAAGAACTGTAATTCTCCATTGCACTCATTTCAAACTTCTGTTGCATTAAGGTTTGGAAATTCTCACACAATTGGGGATCAGAGGATGCAAATATAATATCATCAACATAAATTTGAACAAGTAGCTTATGCTGATCCACCTTCTTAATAAATAAAGTTTTATCTATGGAGCCTCTAGTGAAATTATTCTGTAGAAGAAAGTTTGATAAGGTCTCATACCAGCTCTAGGTGCTTGTTTCAACCCATAAAGAGCTTTATCAAGCTTATATACCCATTCTGGGTGCTTATTATCCTCAAAGCCTGGTGGTTGACACACATAAACTTCTTCTTTTATTGTACCATATAGAAAAGCACTTTTGACATCCATTTGAAAAACTTTAAGATTGTGGAGTGCAGCATAGGCTAAAAACAATCTAATTGCCTCCAGTCTGGCTACAGGGGCAAAGGTTTCATCATAATCAATACCTTCTTCTTGTGCAAACCCCTGCACAACCAGTCTGGCCTTGTTCTTAACAATTAGCCCATTTTCATCAGTTTTATTCCTAAACACCCATTTAGTGCCTATTGCACACTTACCTGGGGGTAGAGGAACAAGCTCCCACACTGCTGTTCTTTTCTTGAACTGAAGAAGCTCAAGCTGCATGGCTTCAACCCATCCATTGTCTCTCAAAGCAACATGATAGTTCTTCGGCTCTAGCTGACTGATGAAGAGAGCATAGAAGCAGAAATTGGACAACTGGCTTCTGGTTGAGACACCAGCATTGATATCACCAAGGATTTGAGATATTGGGTGATTTTTCAGCTCTTGGTAAACAATCAAATCTGTGCAAGTGTTTGTAGATCTTCAGCAGCAGCAGATGTTGATGCAGATTCTTGAAACCATGAAGATGGTGGCAACTCAAATGAAGTTGAGGATGCAGAAATCTCATCAGCATTTGTTGTGGATGGTGCGGCTGGAGCTACAGGAGCATCAGGTTTAGAGGACTCAGGCAGTTGATCACTAAACCTGAAGAGGTGATTACTACTATCATCATCATCTTCAGTAGTAACACCAGGTGGTGAACTGTTGACAGGAGCACAGCAGGAGATTGATAAGGAACATATTGCAGTATGTCCAAATCAAAGAGCTCCACAGGGCTTTGTGGAATCTTGTCCTTTGGAGATTCATTGAACTTGACATGTAGAGTCTCTTCAACCATCTTTGTTCTGCAGTTGAAGACTCTGTATGCCTTGCAAGTTGATGAATAACCAACAAAGTACCCTGCATCCACCTTAGGATCAAATTTCTGGAGCTGATCCTTTGTGTTGAGAATGAAACAGGGACACCCAAATGCTCTAAAGAATGAAATGAGAGGGGCCAAATGATGTAGAACTTCATATGGAGTCTTCATCAACCTCTGATTTATAGCACTCTATTCTGCACATAGCATGCTGTGTTGACAGCTTCAGCCCAAAAGGTCAATGGCAGTCCAGAATCAGCCAACATAGACCTTGCAGCTTCAATGAGGGTCCTGTTCTTTCTTTCCACAACTCCATTCTGTTCAGGAGTTCTTGGAATACTAAACTGTCTCTTTATTCCCTTGGAAAGGTAGAACTCATCAAGTGTATTTTCCTGAATTCTGTTCCATTGTCACTTCTAATACACTTGACTGAGAGGGAATACTGCTTCTCAACATACAACACAAAGTTTATGATCTTCTGTGCAGCTTCATCCTTTGAATGTAGAAAGAAAGTCCATACAAATCTGGAGTAATCATCCACAATTACCAGACAGTATTTCTTTTGTGCCATGCTCATCACTCTCACAGGACCAAAGAGATCCATGTGAAGAAGTTGTAAGCAGGCAGTGGACTTTGGTTCTTCAATAGAGGGAAATGAAACCTTGTGCTGTTTTCCTTTCAAACAAGCAGTGCAGTTGTTTTCACACTGAACTCCTTCATAGGCATTCCCCTTACTAAACTATGGTGTATCAGCTGATTCATGTTTTTGAAGTTAACATGTCCCATCCTTCTATGCCATAGATTAGATTCTTGAGGAGAGGCCTTGGAAAATAGGCAAGGATGGCCTTTGAGATCAATTTTCTTGGAAAGATCTAAGGCATACACTCTTCCTGTCCTGTTGGCCTTCAGGAGAGTGTGAGCATCCAATACCTTGTCAATCAAACTCAGAACTTTGGATGACAGAATCCTGCAGTTCTGGCTTGTGAAAAGGGCAACATGGCCTTTGTCACACAATTGACTGACACTCAAGAGGTTATACTTGAGATTTTCCACATGGTTGACATCATCAAACTTTATTTCCCCATTGGAAAAAAAGCCCTTCCCGATGATGTAACCTCTTGCATCATTGCCAAAGGAAACAAATCCCTTCCTTCCTGAAGAGTAGTCATTAAGAAGTGAGTTGTTCCAGTCATATGCATAGATCCCCCACTGTCTACATACCAGATGCTACTTTGGTATGTTGAAGAAACCTGCATAAATAAACAATCAGTTAGTTTTGGAGACCCAAACCTTTTGGGTTTTGGGCCTGGTCTCATCAACATGGTGAACTAACAGGTTTATTGGACACAATAGCTTGAGGTGAAGGAGATGGTGTAGAAGAGGAATCCTTTGGCTTGGATCTCCTTTTCTGGGGTTTCAACACAGGGCCATCAAGTTGGTTAACTCTCCCCAACAGATGTTGAACCATCATTACCAGTTGTGTCTGATTCTGGGAGAGAGCTTTCAGCTCTTCAGACACATTGGTATTGGTGTTTGATGATGAGTTCTTGTGTTGCACCATCTTCTTTTGAGCAACCTCAGCTATTGCCTGTTGCACTCCTTCCTTTTGGATTTCCATTTGGACATAGGAGTAACAGGATTTGATGCTGCTGGTACAAACTTGGACTCAAACTCAGTTTTCATTTTAGCCAAGTTTTCTTTAATTTTCTCCTTTTGTTTGAGTTTGGATCCCTTTTTGTACCAACAATCATCTGTGAGATGATTGAATAGACCACATATTTCACATGGTTTCTTCTTCATCTTCTGTTGATCATCAACTAAAGAAGATGAAACTACTGAAGACTTGCTCTTTAGCAGTTTAGAGGCACTTTTTGCCTTCTTGTCAACTTCCTTAGTAGGCTTCAAATCCTTTCTACTGACCGTTCTTCTTTTCAGTGCTGTCAGTCATTAGGATTTGAACTCCAGATGTTATCCCCTGCTCTCCAGTACCATCAGTACTTCTAGGGATAAACTTGGGTTGATCAACTCATTGATCATGTGAGTGTCAGCAGTTGAACCATCAATATCAGCTGATAGGTTCACAGAGGGATTACTACTGACTTCAACTACTGATGGTGCTTTATCAAGTAGTGAATCACATGATGAGGTGGATTGGTCATTACTTTCTCCATCAGATTCTGCTCCTGCTCTTGAAGCAAAAACTGTAGGAGGAGCAGTGTGATTATAACCAATTCCAAACTTCACATTGGAAGCGGTTTGCTTACTAAGAAGCATTTCAAAGCCCTTGCAAGATTGTACCATCGATCACACTCTACCTGGGTGACAGCAAGAGTATCTTTGAGGTCTTTGTACTTCTCTAAGAGTACATCCTCCCTAGCCTTATCATCAGAAATTTGGCATTTTAATTTGTAAATCTCATCAGTTTTCTCTTTTAGCACAGACTCAAACTCAGCTTTATTTTTGGAAATTATTTGTTCTAGCTCTACATTTTTATTGATTAAAGCCACATTTGCTTCTCTGATAGAGGCAAATGCTGCTATGCAAGTTTCAGAACATAATTTGGCCTTAGCCTCAGAGGATACCTGTGATACCTTTGTTGAAGAGGTACTTGAAGATGATCCATCAGAGGATTCCAAAGCCATGAGAGCTAGATTTCCAAAAGGATGCTCACCACCATGTTGACCAGCACCTGAGAACAGTTGTTCATTACCAGACACATCATCTGTTAAACTGCTCCAGTCAACAACTCCTGGTGTGAAGAAGCTGTGTTGTTGAAGTTGATTAGGTTGATGAGATTGGGATGGTTGAGGCTCAGGAGTGCATGTGGTTGCTGAGCAGTGGGTGCTTGAACCTGGCCTGGTTGTGGCATGTAATAGCATGGGTATGGATATGGCATTGGCCCCTGTGGAACAAAATATGCAGGAGATTGTGGTTGATGATGATAACCAGAATTGACAGGTTGTTGCCCTCTGTTTTGTTGACTATTGCCAGGGAAAGTCACAAAAGGTGCAGGAGAGTTAGATCCAGATGATCTACATTCTCTTGCAAAGTGCCCAAGCCTGTGGCATTTATGGCACTTCAACTTACTCTTGTCAAAACCAACTTTGGTTTTGCCAGAGAGTCCTGGGAATTTCCTTCCAGTTCTTTTGTAGAACTTCTGAGATCTGATATTTATCAAGGCCATTTGGCTCAAAATATCCATCTCTTCTAAGTCATCATCAGCAATCCCCTTGAGATCATCCATGATGAAACATAGATTGTCACTATTACTACCACAGAATGACTATCAACACTCACAAAGGCAGGCTCAGAAGTGTTTGTAGAGAAATCAATATGCTTATCATACTGGCTTTCAGATGACGCATATTCTGACTCTTGATGTCCAATCAGGGCAGTGTTCCCTTGGACAAAATCCTCAGTGAGCTTGCCAGATGAAACCAATTTCCTTTTCTGCTCTATCTCTCTCTCAAATGTAAGCAGTTTCCCATGAAGTTGGGTGAGAGATAGGCGATCAACATCAGCATTTGAGCGTAGAACAATGGTATATGTGTTCCATCTCTCAGGCAGTGATCTAAGAATCTATGGTTCATCTGACTCCTGGTATATTCATGTTTAACCATTTTCAATTCAGAATTAAACATGAAAACCGCTCAAATTGTTGAGTCAGAGTCTCACCCTTTCTATGAGAGAAAGTCTCATATTGTTGGGCGAGGATTTCCCTGTTGTTTGCTAAAACCCATCAGTACCACCAATTGTTCTTTGATGGCATTCCAGAGGTCATGAGCAGACTCACAATGCAGAAGCCCAGAGTAAATCTCATTAGGAATAGCCATAGCCAAAATTCCATGGGCTTTTCGCATCGATTTCAACAACTTCTTGTCCTCATCGGAGTATTGCTCCTTCTTCTTTGGAACCAACTGGTTTGATTCCGGATCATTCACCATTGGCCTATGAGGTCCATGTACCACAGATGTCCAACAACCTGAGCTATTGACAGACAGGTGATGGAGCAATCTTCTCTGCCAAATGTTATACTCATTCCTCACCAAGATTGGAGGCTTGGTAGAGGATCCAGTATTGAAAGGATCATTCGAAGAAGTAGTCATTATTGTGAAAATCAGACAGACTCAAGTAAAATCACAATAAATTTAGCTCAAAACCACAGAACCTCAAATAAAGCGGCCAGAAGCGATACACTCTCAATCTCTATAACAGATCCTTGCGAATTTGCTAATTCAATTAAACTTAGGGGGAGTTTGTTGGACCAAAAGAACCAATGAGCCTGATCAGAGAAACCTCTAAGTCCCACAAGACATCACAACAGCTGAAGAAGACCTGATCAGCTGTTCTACAAAGTCTGAAGAATACAACTGCTGAAGTACGTCTGAAGTACTGAAGACAAAGACTGAGACAACAGCTGAATCTAAAGTCTGAAGATTTCAACAAGTACTGAAGACAAAGACTGAAGATCAACAGCTGAAAGACAAAGTCTGATGTTCAAGTACTGAAGACATCAGCTGATGTTAACAGCTGATGAGAACAGCTGAAGAGGGCTTCTTCAGTTGTTGTGATGGTTTTTCTTCTTCAGTAGTTTTCTTTTCTTTCAAGTTTGTTTACTTTTCTTTTCAGTACTTGTAAACAACTGAAGAGGTTGTTCTTCAGTTGTTGTAGTGTCAGTAGATTATGTTTTTCAGTAGTTGTAAATAAGATGTTTAACACTTAGGACATTTGTAAGAAGATGTCAGTTGTTGACATCTTCAGTAGTTGTTAAACATCAGTAGTTATCAAATGGTTACATGTCACTTTCAAGTGACATCAGCCTACGTCACTCTTTCCTTTATAAGGAAGGATGACTCACCTGTAATCGTGCCTTTGAGGCGACAATCTTAATGCAATATTCCTTTTGTCGGATATTTCTCTCTCTATAACAAAATTCTCTTATCGTTTTATATCAAATGTTCTTGTTTGAATTGTCTAATTCTGAGCTATTCCGCTGCTATATCTGTTCAATCGATTAAACCAAGGGCTGAGATTCTAACAGTTATAATTTTTTTTAAATAAAGAAATAGAAAATGAAAATTTTTAAAAAGATATTAACCCAAGCATAGAAATCAATTCATAAAAACGAGGTTTATCAAATGTTTTTGTGAAAAGATATTCCAATCATTTTTCCACCCTTCTTATTTCCAGCAAATACCACATATCCTCCATCTATAATCCGATAATTGGTCAACAAATCCTTTAATCCCGTCATATGCTTGGAACATACACTATCAACATGTCATAGACTGTGTACAATCTTTGAAGAGGATCACTGAAATGAATTAACAAATCATTTAGCCAGGAGCAATAGGGACCCAAGATTGAACAACTTTTGTTATTAAAGAAGCAGATTTTTTACAAAAGAAATTATTAACCAATTTTGTCAATTTATTCCCAAAACAATTCCTATTAGAGGATCTTTGAATCAAAGGACAATTTTGATAAGAGATCCTCTTCACCACACCTGAAACAATGTTTGAATCTAGGTCGATGATGTGTGAGGTAAAAATAGGATCAATAATAATCTCCTCATCACATTCAGACAAACTAGAATCAACATCACTGAATGTCTCATACATCTCATGATGTTTTTGTTTATTTGAATCAGAGTTCTTCTTGTCAAAATCAAAACGTGATTCTTTTGACAAATCAGTAAAAATCGTACCATTGGTACCAGTGTCAGATAAAGACAAACTACATTTTTCTGATGATGTCATATTTAATGGTATGAAAGATGGAATAGGTTGAGAAAAGAAATTTTCGAAAGAATTAATTTTAAGTTGCTCAGTTGTTTTAGGAGAAACATCAGATTCATTGCATTCATTACCAGAACAAAAATCATCACTATCATGATTTGAAGTACAAGATGAAATAGAACTATCAAGAGAACATGAGACATTCAAGTCTGTTACATTTGAACTAGAAACAAACACTGAATTTAAACTAGACTTATTATCTAAAACAGACTGCTGATTGTCAGGTGTACTAGAACTAGTGCATCCAAGCCCACTAGTTGGTCCATAGTCGTAGTCTTCACGAATGTACTTAGAGTTATTCCCGACTAAACCTGCAGACATACTATCAGTATCTGATTTGATTAAATCATTAGAAGGATGAGGAACAGGCATAGGAGAATAACAGTATGTTACTAGGAGGAGGATAAACCTGTACATTTTCATAACCCAAACCTGTTTTAATTCTTGCTCCCCGTTGAGATTTACAAAGATCATCATGTTTCATTCCAGAAATAGTCCATTTATCTAACTTTGACTGAAGTTTGCTTGCTTCAAATTCAGCAAGAGCAACCCGTTCAGTCAAAGTATTAACCTCTACATTCTTTCCAAAACAATTCTTTTTAAATGATCAGTTTCTTTTAAAGCCTCATTTAATTTCACAAAATTTTGATTCTTCATTTTAAGTTCATCATTAATTCGTTTTAAATCCTTTTCATTATCAATTAACAAACGATTAGCCTTATAAATCCCAAAAAGTCTAATTTTGCAAGCAGATGAGCACATATCCTGTATTACATCATAAGGAAGTCCCATTACCATCCTTTCGGCAGCTAAAGCTTTATCGCACATGCATGCTGGAGTACTTGATTTCCTTTCCTCAATAGTAGCGGCCGCATCATCCTTCTCTTTTCCTTTCGCAGCTTTTGAATTCCTTTCTTCATCTGAACCTGTAATTTCCTCTTTTCCTCTCCATCTGCCTTCTCTTCTTTCTCCTTTACTGAAGATTCATTTGCTCCTTTGAATTCCTTGAACAGCACAAATCCATCTTTATCAACTTCCATCTCATCACTTTCCACAACCTCAGCAACTAACGCGTGATTTATTTCAGATCTTGTTTCTTCCACCTCCACACTCCAGACAAAGTTTGAGATCAAAGCTGACTCCTTTTTTGAATTTCCTTCTTCCTTTTCTTTCTCTGCTGTCAATCTTGGTACTCCAGTGTTACTAGGATCTGTGAAAATTGGTAATGGACATTCACGTTTAAAATGTCCCAATTGTTTACAGTTAAAGCACCTCAATTTTGACTTATCAAATCCTAGTTTTGAGGTAGATGATTGACCACCAAAGTTCTTTCTTCTTGTTCTTTCCATGAATCTCCTGGCTCTTAAAGTTAACATCGCCATTTGCCATTGAATGTCAGTTTCTTCTAAATCATCAGGATCAACCTGATACATATCCTCCAGAGTCATTCCTTTACCTTTCAATTCACCAGCAACAAGAGCTTCATAGCTCTGAACAAACATTCCAAAAAGAGGCATTGTTTCAGATGAAATTGAAGTTTCAACATTCACCTTAGAATTTCCCAATTCTTTTCCAACATGATTACTACCACTTGAGAAATTACTTGTATTGCTCCCTCCTTGAATTGGATTTTGAATGTGAGAGTTTGCAGCGGATGACAACAAAGCAACATTTTGAGAAAAACCAGATGTGGGCATCATAGTCTGGTTAAATTCTCTTCTTTTCATATCCAACTCAAAAGATTTCAACTTGTTAATGATATCCATCAGCTTATAATCTGTAAAACCTCTTTCTTGTTTGAGCATCCTCACTTGAAGACTCCACTGTGGTGGAAGAGAATCGAGAAGCCTGTTAACTTGTTCACTGTTGGAGAGTCTTTCATCATACTTCTTCAGAGTGCTTGAGACGGTTAAGAAACGATTTGTCAGATCTGTCAAACTTTCATTCTTGTATCCTACAAACGAATTGAACTCCTTTTCAGCTTGAATACTCTTGTCTTTCACCATCTGCATTCCCATCATAGAATTCACAGAGAGCATCATAAAGGGATTTAGCATTTTTATGCTCTGCAAAACGATTGTAGATATCTGGAGCCAAGCAGAGAGTTAGAGCACCAAAAGCTTTTTGTTCACGATCAATCAGTTTCAGATCTCTTTCAGTATAAGAAGATGGGTCTTTGTTCTGAGAAACGACATCACCAATCGTAACCGTAGGTATATGAGGACCTGAAATAATCGATTCCCATTGATTATGATCTGTGTAGAAAAAGAAAGCTTTGAGACATCTCTTCCAATCTTCAAAATTATCTCCATTAATGAGTCTTGGAGGTCTATTAGGAGCAACACTTTCAAAATCCGCAAGTGTAAGAGTAGTTAATTTCGACATAATAGTTTCAGTAGAAAAATTGATAATTTCGCTGACAAATTTGCTAACAAATTCGCTGAAAGAGGTGACTTGGCTAACAGTTTCGCTGAAACAATACTATCGCAGATACTTTCGCAAAAACAGACACTTTCGCTTGCAATTTCAGCAGCACTTTCACTTGAACAGAGACAATAATTGCTTAATTTCACTGCTAAATTCACAGGAAACAAGCTTGAACTTTCGTTCAAAATAGATTCGGCAGCAATTTCACTTGATGATTGGTCAAAAACACTAATGAACTTTCGTTCAAGGGAATACTTTCGCTGAAACTCTAGAAAACAACTTCTGATCCAAAATAACTCATATTTCGCTGAATGAAGATGACAGTTTCGCTGTAAGAAGTAATTTCGCTGGTCGATCTCAAAACCCTTTTTCACCTCAAAATCAATCTGAAATCATCCAAATCTCAATGAATTTGAGATCTGATGATTGTAGAATCTTCCTCAATCAAGAACAAGCATAATTCAATCAATTTCCATGCCAAAATAGCTGATAATCCAATGAAAATTGATTGAAACTAGATATTGACCAAAACCACAAAAACTCAACAAATCAAGAGCACTAAGGCTCTGATACCATATTGTTGGTCTATGTGATCGATGAACAGTACAATTGATAGGATAATTTGATCAATATCAAACACACAATCCAAATAACAACAATTGAGAAGTGAATATGATGAATCAAGACATAATTGTACTCAAATGAACAAACTCACTCAATAACAACAAGCACATTGTATTTCAATGAAGTAACTGCTTAGAAATGGTAACTTGCAACAGAATTCCACGATTAGGGTTTTGCAAGCTTTTTGTACAAAGTGAAATGACAATAGTATATATAGCAGTCATAGATTCGCTGACAGTTTCGCTACCAGCGAAACTGTCATGCCGAAACTATAGTTTCGCCCGGCAGAACACAAGTTCGACGGGTAAACCAAAACAGCAAACTGTGAGCGAATGTATAGATTCGCTCACAGTTTCGCTGGACTGCCAAAACTACTAATTACAAACAAAATAAAAAATGAAACTAACAAAAGTCCTATTACAATGTAAAGTAAACATCTATACTAAAGTGAGTCCAACCTAACATGATCTTCAAGCTGTTGCTTGCTGAGAAGCATTTCAAATCCCTTGCAGGATGATACCCAACGGTCACACTCAACTTGGATACCTGCAAGTGTTTCTTTGAGATCTCTGTGGTTCTCAAGAATGACCTCTAGCTTAGTCTTTTCATCATTTAATTGGCATTTAAGCTTATAAATCTCATCATCTTTATCTTTAAGGACAGACTCATACTCAGCTTTTCTTTTGGAAAGGTTTGCTCAAGCTCAAGATTTTGATTTATTAAAGCTACATTTGCCTCTCTAATAGAGATAAATGCAGCTATGCAAGATTCAGAACATAGCTTGGCTTTAGCCTCAGAGGATACCTGGATTACCTGTGATGAAGATGCATTGGAGCATGTACCCTCAATAGACTCCAGGGCCATTAGAGCAAGATTCCCAAAAGGATGTTCACCACCATGTTGACCATCACTAGCAAATAATTGCTCATTACCAGAAAGATCATCTGGTAGACTGCTCCAGTCAACAGCACCAGGGGTGAAGAAGCTGTGATGAGGTTGTGATTGAGATGATTGAGATGGTTGAGGCTCAGGTAAGGCTTGAGGTTGTTGTGCAATAGGAACTTGAACTTGATTTGGCTGTGGCATGTAATAGCAGGGATATGGATATGGCATTGGACCCTGAGGGACAAAATATGCAGGAGATAGAGGTTGTGAGTGATGACCAGAACTAGCACGATGTTGCCCTATGTTTTGTGAACTATTGCTTGGAAAAGTCATAAAGGGTGCAGAGGAGTTAGATCCAGTTGATCTACACTCTGTTGCAAAGTGCCCAAGCCTGTGGCATTTGTGACACCTCAACTTACTCTTGTCAAAACCAACTTTGGTTTTTCCAGAGAGTCCTGGAAATTTCCTACCAGTTCTCTTGTAGAACTTTTGAGATCTGATATTAATCAACGCCATTTGGCTTAGAATATCCATCTCTTCTAAGTCATCATCAACAATACCTTTCAAATCATCCATAATGAAGCACAATTGTCACTATTACAGCCTGACTGGCTATCAACACTAACAAATGCATGATCGGAACTGTTTGAAGAGAAATCTATATGCTCATCATAATTGCTTTCTGATGTGGCATATTCTGACTCATGACCAACCAAGGCAGTGTTCCCTGGTACAAAGTCATCAGTGAGCTTTCCTGATGATGCCAGTTTCCTTTTCTGCTCTATCCCTCTTTCAAATGTAAGCAGTTTCCCATGGAGTTGGGTAAGAGATAGGCTATCCATTTTTGCACTGGAGCGTAGGACAATGGTATACGTGTCCCATCTCTCAGGTAGTGATCTAAGGAATCTGTTGTTCATCTGGCTATTAGTGTATTCATGTTTGACTATTTTCAGCTCAGAGATCAAACAGGAGAAACGCTCAAACTGTTGAGTCAGTGTCTCACCCTTCCTATGAGAGAATGTCTCATATTGTTAGGCAAGGATTTCTCTATTGTTTGCTAAGACCTCATCTGTT
Source organism: Flaveria trinervia (assembly GCA_025506515.1). NCBI lineage: Eukaryota > Viridiplantae > Streptophyta > Magnoliopsida > Asterales > Asteraceae > Flaveria > Flaveria trinervia. The sequence continues at coordinate 68,440,223 of CM046451.1, read as the reverse complement.
CCACCAAATTGTTCTTTCAATGCATTCCAGAGGTCATGAGCAGTTTCATGATGCATAAGCCCATAATAGATTTCATTTGGCAGTGCCATGGCCAGAATTCCATGTGCTTTAACATCAATCTCAAACCGTTTTCGATCCTCATCTGAGTATTGTTCCTTCTTCTTCGGAACCATTTGGTTGGTTTCCGGATTGTTCACCATAGGCTTGTGTGGACCATGTACCATAGATGTCCAACAACCTGAACTGTTAACAGACAAGTGATGAAACATTCTTCGTTGCCATATGTTATACTCAGTCCTAACCAGCATCGGAGGCTTGGTTGAGGAACCGGTATTGTGAGGGTCATTAGAAGGAGTAGTCATTCACAGATTCAATCAAATTCAATTAAGTTTTAACTGATTTAACGCAAAACACAACAAACTCAATATGAACCAAGAGAAATCTCAAAGCAAATAACCGAAAGCAGGAGAAATTCAATCTTTATAACCAATTCTTGCAAATATACTAATTCGATCAAACTTAGATATCGAAATAGCAGTTTCAATGATCAATTGTTAGATCGATCAATGATTAACCAACTCTGATACTATTTGTTAGGATCAGTGATCTAAGTTTGATCAATTACAGTAGATTGCAACAGAATTCGAACAATGAATTAGACAATTTAGCAAGAACTCAATTGATATTCAATAGAAAAGCACATGGTTATAGAGAGAGAGAGTGAGTTCTGCAAAAGGAATATTTCATTCAAATACTTTCGTGGTGGCTGAATGTCACATATTACAACTAGGTCAACATTCCTTATATAAGGAATGTGACGTCTGCTGATATCACTTGATAGTGACATCTAACAGAATTATACAAACAACTGAAACTATGCAAACTACTGAGAATGTTCTCAACAACTGATCATATCTCAGAGAATGCTAAGTACAAGAACATAAAACTACTAAACTAAAACTACTGAAACTATAAACTACTAAAAAGGTAAATTACAAGTACTGAAAAGGAAAACCATCACAACTACTGAAGTTAATAACTTCAACTGTTGTGACAACTACTGATCACTCTGGTCTTCAGTCTTTGTCTTCAGTCTTTGTTCTTTAGACTTTTACTTCAGACGTTGTCTTCAGCTGATAGCTTCTGACTTTGTCTTCAGTACTTTACTTTCAGACTTTGTCTTCAGTAGAAATCTTCAGATCTTGTCTTCAGACTTTGTCTTCAGACCTTGTAATCAGCTGATGTCTTCAGCTATTGTGATCTTCTTCAGTAGTAATGTCTATGGGACTTAGAGGTTTTTCTGATCAGGCTCATTGTTTCTTTTGGTCCAACAAGAGGTTGTATGTATATCACCCATTTTATTTTATTACAATTGAATCATTTCAAAACATCCCATTTTGACATGTACCAATATTTGTAAAACTTGTCCAACATGAAGAAAATCCCCATTTTTAAAAATTACCGAACGTGTGAAAAAATGATGAAGTGAGACTACAAAATAATCCAAACTTAGATAATATTATGAATTCTAGTATTTCCTATTACATACTTGTTGGATCACACTGCAGCTATAACTCTTTTATTTCGTATCTCTATTTTTATATTTGAACTTTTAACCAATATTTAATACTTTGGAGACAGACTTTTGTGATTTAGAATTACTTTAAAAGGGGAAGAAGTTCGTTTCCTAATGAATGGAGACTGGAGGAAACCTGAGGATGCTAAGGTTAGTTTGATTTATAAGTTTCTCATTTGCAGAGTCCTATTGTTATTTTCAAATGTTACTCTAGTATGATCCTTGAAGGTTGTATGTAGAATTTTTGGTCAAATAGCAAGATACGTATAACTATCAGATTTTACAACTTATATGATTTCTCTTAAAATCATTTAGGTACCATACAAATATTTGATAGATGATACTCTATTTGGGAAATCTATTGGATAAGAATGAATTGAACCCGTGTGGAATGGGTGGAAAACGTATCTAACCTGTATGCATTTGGTTCAAAAATTACGTTGCAAAATGGTTATAGGCCTATCACTTTTCCTTGAATTTTGCTACTAAAATGTCAATGTCAAATGACCCATAGTCAATAGCCCAAATAAAAATTTATAGAGCAAGGGTATTAATACCACTAGAGCATTTTTAAGCTATGCTGGTTTTTTCTTGCAACTTCAATGTCAAATGAAGATAGCAGAACCCAATGCTAATATGCAGAAGTTGATTTCAAAGAACAAGGTAGGTGTGTATCAAGAACACAAGTTGCCATAACATGAAGGGCGTCGAACCCGTAGCAACGCACGGCATTCCCACTAGTGTTATTTATACTTTGACGAATTGGTGGAATAAAGATTTAAATTCTTTGATGATAAGCCTTAAATACTACTTGTTTGTTAGGACCGTGTACGGACAGAGTACTAACTAATTTATGTGTATACCAACTCAAATAGTGCGAAATTCTGTTTGATTGGCGATCCAATCAGTGAGAACGCACGTAGAATCGATCTTAGAATGAATCTAAACGTTAAGAACGATTGCAATACGATTTTGTGCGATCTATGAACTTGGAACAGGGTCTCTAAGGTCTCTGGACGGCTAAGATACGAATAAGAGTCGAAATATTGAAAGTGTTACACTTTTCCATGAATTAAGTGGTATTTTTAGGTTAGGGTTAGTCAATCGTACGACTAGACCATTAGCATGGTTTAGTCGTTCGACTAAAGCATGCGACTGAGTCAATCACATGACTAAAGGTTTAGTCGTGCGACTGAGTCATCCGTATGTCTCAGTCGTGCGACTAATCCAGTCTCCTGGTTTAGTCGTGCAACTGGTCCATTAACATGAAGTATTCATGCGTATGAACCATTAGCATGGTCCATTCGCATGAAAACTTCACGCGACTAAGTTTGAGTATGTTTCTCAATTATTACTTGACTAAGATCTATTCGAACAACCACAAACCTATATAGTTAGTTCAATATGCGTTAATAAATAATAAACATTGAACCATACACTGAAATATTTGACATTGAGATCATCAATCACATATTCTGTTTCATTCAAATCATACATTTCATTTACATTTAGGACATGACAGACCTATTACATTAAGATCGTAACCTAGGTACATATGTATCAACAAACTCCCCCTTGGACCTAGTTTCCTTCATCGTCTGGCATCCTTTATTAGCTCGTCAAACTTTTTATGCCTTTCCTCGACTGTGACTCCAGCATGTATCTCGAATGCAAAACAGAGTCTTATCACGTTCTGAAACTGGAGGGCCTGTACCATGTCCTGTGTATCATAGAATAATGCCACCTGTATAAAGTATTAACATCACTAGCTGACAGGTTGGTTAGCCACATTGGGTCAAATACCCGGATGGTCTCCATTTGGCGCTCTTTCTGCAATACTATTACCGCTTTACCTGTTCTCCAATCATAATACCACCACTTGAAGTGGGGAGTGAAGTCCTGTGGCATTTCCCTCATGGGAATCTTTGACATAGTGTGCGGAGGACTGCACTTCAACACCACTTTGGGTTTCCCAGTCCTTGGGTCCACCTCTGACCTTCGAATATACCTCGTAGGTTGTTGAGGCTTGAAGTTAACCCATCTAGTGTGGTATTTTTTCTTCAACGCAGCTTTAAACCAGCCTGACATCTTCCTGGGGTCAGCATGCAGCAGGTTCATGCGTGCCAGCTGGTTGAGCTCAAAACCAGGGAGAGTCTTCAGATCATGTGGGAATTTGAAGTATTCAATTCCTTTCTCCCTCTTCACTGCACATATATTAAGATCCTCAAAATAAGCCCATGCTATAATCTTGCCAGACACCTTTAGATGCTTCTTTACTTTGCAGAGCTTGGCGTAGGCACTCGGCTTTGGCGCTGTGCGTTGGGCACGGATCTCTGCAAAACAATCCGCCCATTCAGCCTTTTTGATCTCAACATCGACGTCCAAGGTTTGGGCTTGCCTATCTGATTTCTCGGCCTCCCTCTCCGTCGTATCCAGTTTAGCATACATATCACTGTTGAGAGTATCCCCAAAATCAGGAACCACATTTCCCTCTCGATCAATATATTCTGGATAATATTGTGCTGTGACGTCTTCAATCTCTATCTCATCCACATCATTGAGCTCGTCATCACTAGCAACATTCACGGTTGGTGCATTTTTAACCAGTTCATCCGGATTTAACCGGAACATCTCTGCGAGTTGCTCATCAGTAAGGTTGTGAATGATTTCTCCTTCTTCGGGAGTATAGCTTACTAACCTCCTGACAATCCCTTACAGATCAAGTATCATAATGAATTGAGACTTGATCTGCTCCAGGGGAGCAACATCATATTCATCCTGCTGAGATGGTTGATCTGCTTGATTTAAAACATGTAACACATCATTCATTAGTAAATAATCAAGGCAGTTAAATAATCAAATATATATATAAACATTCAGTACATGAGTTTAATACATGATTCAATTACATAAAAGTTCAAAATACATAAACATCTAGTCATTACTTTGATCTTGAATCATGGGTTCTTCAACTGGCGGGGCCGAGGACGAGGCACCCTGATCCTGAGCTTTCTTGGATCGTCTCTCTCTTGCTTGAGTGGCAGCAGATGCAGCAGCATCATCACCCTCCTCATCATCTCTGCCCTCATCCTCTCCCGCATCATCATCTCCCCCATCATCATCAATATCATCCTCATTATCATCACCATCGTCATCCCCTTCTCTAATCTTTAGAGGCTCATCCTTGGATCCCTTGAGCCTCAGCATGAGCTTCTTGTTCTTTGACTCCAAATCCTGTATCCTCTGTACAGAGGATGTCTGCATCTCACGTAGCTCTGTGAGATCCTGACTCTGAGCCTCAATCCTCTGTATAGACGAAGCCTGCATCTCATGCAACTTCGCGATCTCTTAATTCTGAGCCTCAATCCTCTTGGCTTGGGAGACATTGAGCTCCATCAGCTGATTAAGTTGAGTGGCTCTCTGCTCATCTGTCACTAGCAGCTTTAGTACTAACAAGTTCAGGTTAGCCAGCTGCTCCTCCAACCCAACAGATGGGAAAGAGGATTCAAAAGTAGGTGGGACCTGTGATGAGGTCCTGGCTCCACGAGTGGTGGTAGTGGTAGTGGATATAGAGTAGATGGGTGGTGGGATATGTATGGATGGTGAAGGGGTGGCTGTAGTGGTGATAGGTGGATGTATGGTAGTCATGGTGGGTGGAGTGGTAGTAGTGGTGGAGGGTGGAATGGTGGTAGTGGTGGCTATGGTAGAGGTAGTGGTGGTTGTAGTGGTGGTAGTGATGAGTGTAATCCTCCTCCTCTTAGTCTTCATCCCATGGGGCTGAGCCATCCTTTTTCTTCTTATGCCCTTTGAGGAGGATGCTCCCCCTGGGATCCTTTTTCAGCTACCCTATTTTGTTGAGTAGTTCTAGCTACACTAAATTGATGAGCAATGCCTTTGGTTGTACAAAATGAACTCATATCTTCATTCTTGAATTCTGTCCTATTATCATTTCTTATTTTTTTGACTTTGTGATCAAGTTGGTTTTCAAAAGATTTTTGATAAAATCTTTTATTAATTGGGATGCCTCACTTTTATGAAGTAAAAAGAAAACCCATGTAAATCTTGAAAAGTCATCGATGATCACCAAACAATATTGTTTCTTTCTAATACTCATAACATGAGTTGGTCCAAAAGGATCCATATGAAGTAGCTTTAATGGGGAATTGTTTGTGTTTACCAGTTTTGGCTTGTGGGAAGACTTGTGTTGTTTTCCTTTGAGACACGTTGAATAGTGATTAATAAAGTGACATTCTTTTTAGGGGAAAACAAATACATAGTTTCCGATGACCAACCTGCTCATGTTTTTGAAATTAGTGTGTCCTAAACGTCTGTGCCAAAGCTATGACTCATCAATAGATACTTTTGACGGAACACATGTTTCTTCTTTTCATGTAGCCGAATTGAGGTTTAAGACATAGGTGTTATTCTTCCTCGGGGTCTTCAAGACAACCCATTCTTCAGGAATTTGAAATCCTAGTTTTAGAATGTAGCAATGAGTGTCAGTAAAGTGTGATAGGTTCAAATTGATCGATCTATGTATAAGATATGATGAAAATTGAAAATTATATGAACAAAGTAATCAATAAATGCAATTATCATAAAAATTCATAGAAGTTTCATTGATATTAGCAAATGATTACAATGCACATAGAGAGAGTTCTCAAAGTCTAAATTTTCGCGTACCTGCACAAAGTACATATAATCCTATTTATACTAATAAAAAAACAAAAGGAACATATATTTACAAAATAAGTCCCTATACTATGACAAAAACTAAAACATAAAGACTAATGTTAATCTTCAAAGAGCTCCAACAATACTCCCCCTAAGATTTGCATAGGTCTTCAATTAAAAAAAATCTTTAGGTTCTTCTTTTACTTTGAACATGGCGTTCTTTTTATACAGTTCCAATTCCCGTAAAGCCTTATTTATGATGATTTGAATTTCTTTGCCAAAATCCCTTGCTCGGTCTTTGAATGATTAGTCTTAATCTCCATTGCCTCCATCATTAGAAGTGTTTCTTTAGATAGACCGGCTATATCCACATTTGCATACATCTCAATTGGAGTTGTATTGTCTTTTGTGTAGATCTCCAACACTCCTTTGCTTAAGATTCTCATAAACTCTATGTTGTCTATGTTTTTCTTCACAATGTTTGCATATGCCATTGCCTTCCATAAAGAAATTCTTTCCATTGCTGCATTCATTACTTTTATGATTGTCAAGAAATACTTTCTATCATGCTTAGCTTCAACAGAAGATACTTGTTCAAATTTCTGATTTGACAAGAATGATATGTAGCTCGGGTGAAGGAGTTTAAACTCAAATACTCCAAAAAACTAATCAGATCTTTATCCCAATCATTTTTTCAAGATTGGTTTGGAAGTTTGAGTACCATCAATTACTTTCTATCCTGGATTGGTAATTTATCAAAATATTTATCTCCAAAGGCTTTTAAATAATCTTTATCAATGGATGTGCTTGACTCTCCTTTGTCTATTCTCTATAACTTTTGAAAATACAACTTATCTTCTTGATCACATCTTGTTTGCAAAAATGATGGCATTCTAGAAATTCCTCTGTCAAGAAGTTTTACAAAGTTCTCTCCCCTAGCAGCCTTAGAAGGGTTTATGAGAGGAAACTTATGCAATTCCTTTAAGTCTTGGTAGGGAGTTTTTGATGCGTGAATAAAAGTGATAGACATCACATATAGCATTAACTCTTTTTATCAAAAAGGCATCAAACACCTCATCATACTTCTATGCCACTATCTTCACTTCCTTTGTCTTATCAGAAACAATCATAGCATTTAACAGCTCTAAAATTGATTATCCTATCTGAAGCACATTCCTTACTAAATCTATAGCTGATCTAGCTTTGTTCCAAAGTTGTTTTTGATCTAAATCAACTCTATAAGCACTTTGCTCTAATTTTAGAAACATATCCATCAATTCCTTCCTCTTTTCATGAGTTCTTCATACTAACTCCATTGATTTAATCTCTTGAGGTTTCAGGATTCTGGTTCTCTTTGTAATCTCTAGATATTGTGGGTTGTCCATGTCTAATATGATCATTTTGTTGCACATCTTCTCAGTCTCTTGAAAGCTCTTGACTAATCTTCTTAAAGATTCACCTTGAATTCTATTTAGCCTCTTCCTTGGATAATTCCTTGACTGCAACCACATCCTTAGAGCTAGAATACTCATACCTTCAGATTAAGATGTTGCAACTCTATCATAGAATTTCATCTACATTCAGGCTTTCACTTATAAGAGCCCATTCACCATGCTCTAAGTTTATCTCATTAGGATCCACTGGTGCTGATGACTCTGCAATCATACACTTTTCATATTCTTCATTTATCTGAGACATTGTCAGACCATCAAGAAATACCCTTTTATATTTCTTCTTGACAAGATAATTATATCTATCTTCAAAGTCTATTGGAATATCATCTTGAACATTAGTGACAAGAGAGTCAACTAAATCACACACATATTCATCTTCTAATACTTCATCATACCATTCATCAGGTAGATCGATATCAATATCATGCAGTGCTTCTATTTGTTCTTGAACATTCTCTTCCTCAACATTCTCCGAATAGTCAACAATCTTTTGAATCTTATTTGGAATATTAGATGTTTCAACTTTCATCTAACTTCCTTTTTCCCTTTTTAGCTTCACTAAATTTTACATTATCAGCTTCTTGTGATTCATTCTTAGTTACTTTCTCAATAACAATCACTTCTGTTTCCTTTTCTTTTTCAATCAGACTTTTTTTTAACTTCTCCATTTCTTCAAACAATCTTTTAACTTTATCTTCAAGATCATTAATCATAATTTCTTTCTTTACATCATTTGTTTTCAACATAACATTCTCTTGTTAAAGTTTTTGTATAATTTCATCTTGATCAATAATCTTTGCTTTCAGCTCATCAATTGTTTCATCATCAATACCAGTCTTTGTTTGCACACACACATCATTTGTGTGCTTCATTTCTGATTCATTTACATGTAAGGCCCCGTTCCCGGAGACCTCACAGTTGGTCAACCACAGCATGTAATACATTATATATTATAAATATACAAACTCAAGCAGCGGAATTATTATAGCAAAAGCCATTCATTTCTTTTCAAAACACTGTTGTTGTGGAATACATTATTGTTTGACTGATTACAAAATAATTGTTTAACTGTATTACAAAACAACAGCAATATAAAATACGAATGGATGTCAGTCTTTTCCCGCTGAGTAGCTTCACCCGCGTGCCATCCTTAGCAATAATTACCTGCCAACTGAAAATGTATAAAAGTCAGCGTTGTTGAGTGAGTTCTAGTTTTAAAAGTAAGAAAATACTTTCTTTATGTTGTATATGAAAATACTATTTCTGTGAAATACAACTCTTTACTTTGTGTGCGAGCACACATTAACTATATGAACATATACTGTTCGTTCTCTTTACTGTATGCCTTGTTTACTCTGTATTCTTTTATCGTTATCTTTCACTATCTGTATGGACCAATGAGCAATACCATAAACTGTATGCGTGGTGAAAACTGGTGATGGGCCATGTATATCCCTCGAAAGGTTTCTGTTTACTGTATAGAAGGCCGACCCAATCACCTAGGGTACGCTACAGAAGTCCTGCCAATCTCAATTGACTGGCCCTGTGTGCATAATGGGTAGCTAACCCACAACACAGTTGAGCTAACGACAACATGGTCGTGTACCTCCTGTAAGCTTGCAAGACTTGTTAACATTTATTATGTTCCTCTTTTGTTCTTTATTGCTCTTTCTCTTTATTATTACAATATACTTTACGTTAAAATAATAAACATACCACGTAAAGTCACACACTATAAGTAATAATAATAATAGCAATAATAAAAAGGAACAATCATAAGGCAATCCTAATCATGCATGAAACACATCATTAATAAGCCCTAGTCAAACCTTGGTCAAATCCCTAAAAACACAGACTCCCAAGAATTCTATAATAAATTCCAAGTGTTGGGCGCTTAGACACTATGTGGGTGCATGGGCCATGTTTAGGCGCTTCATCACTATACAGGCGCATCAGCCAACACCTAGCTGTTTTAACACTTAGGCGCATGAGCTATTCAGGCGCATGGACACTATTCGGGCGTATGAAAACTTAGGCGCATGGAAATATTCAGACGCATGGGTACTATTGGGGCGGATGGGCCTACACTTACTCGTCCGATTAATATTTCTAGGCATATGGACTACTGTTCAGGTGCATGGGTTACACTTAAATTCTTCTAAGGCATTCCCAGGTGCATGAGCCTTATCTAGGCGCATGAACCTTCTAGGTAACATGTTTCCAGGATGTTTTCGAACCCAATCATCAAACCTATCTGTTGTAAGCTTACTAGGGCTACTCTAAACATAAACAACTTATAAACATCCAAAAATCATCATCCAACATGCATAATACGTACGGGTAAACATACATAAACATTGTAAAATCATTATAATACATTTTCAGCCCCAAAGAGAGTTTAAAACAAGTAAAAACCAGGGTCTAGAACTCACCTTGTTCCACTTGGGTGTTTGTTCCTTCTAACCCGCTTGCAAATGAGTTCAAACAGCTAAAAACACATCAAAACACGCACACACAGACACACACACGGACACACACACAATCATATAAGCACATAAGCATGTAACTGAGACAAAAACCCAACATGAACACTTAAAACTCCAAATTCTTACCTTGAATTCAATCTTTTATTTTCTTCTTCTTCAAAACCCGAAGTTTCTGCTCTCTTCTCTCTAAACCGAAGAAAATTAGTGATGGGAGTGAGGGTGGGCGGCCATGCCCCCCTTTACACCAACTTTTGTGTATTTTTGTCCTTTTTATATTTTTAACCCCTCAACTTGGGTTTTTGCTTTTCTTACTTTTATTCTTCATTTCTTGTCTTTGTTTTTAAAAATAAAATAACCGGGTGTTACATTACACGAGTAATTGGTTCAGATAAGATAGTGTTTATGAACTCAAAATCAAAAGTTTGATTGTGACCAACACTTGTCTCAACATCATTAGTCATATCAACATTTTCTACATTCTCTTCTTCTCCTTGATTATTAATTTTAGTTTCAGCTTCAGGATCATCATCTCTAACATTCTCAGCTCTATGATCAGAAATAGTTTTTTCTACTATCCATTTCTTGAATAGTATTACCAACATTTCATCCGGATGCACCACCTTGATCATCATCATTTTGATTATCATTATTTTGATTATCATCATCATCATTAGAATCATAATTAGAATCACTACTAGAAGAACTATGACCTTCATCCTCGTCTTCTTCATTCTCTTCTTCAGCTTGTTCTTCTTCAATGACTTCCTCCATTACATCCTCTATTATATCATTTGGATCAATAGGCACATCCTCTATCAAATGAAAATTTTGTTGATTATGATCAACCTCATCCATGGCTACATTCATCATGTAATCAAATGAAGGAACATTTGGAGCTCTATTGATAAGAACCAATCTCTTGTAAACTATCTTTGACGTATGTTCAAGTTCAAGTCTGTCCCCTTCTTCTCCATGCATATATAAATTAGGATGATCTTCATTGTTGATCAAATATAGAAATCTTAGATACATCAAATACTTATTTCTTATTTCTCAATATTGAAGATAAATCCATTCATGATCCATTATCGATATTGAATCTTATGTTTATGGCTAACGCAATGATAGGAGATGCAATGTCCACTGGGAATGAGTTCCATCCAGCATTTCTCTTGGACATGCAGTGTTGGAATATGTAGCAAAGTAATTTCCAATGATTTTACACCCTTGAAATAAAGAATTATTTCATTGGAAAGTTGTCAGGGTGACCCATCATCATAAAGACTTATCAACACTCATCAAATGTAACTTCTGTCATTCTATCTCTGGTTATAAATGCTCTTATAACTTTGTTCCTTCATCATCTCTCTCTATCTCTACTATTCTCCAAAATCTCTTTATCAATCTTGCATTGATAGCTGGTCTCGCACACATGGCATACACATAGTTAGTCCTTAAAAGAAATCTAATAATCTCTTCTGGTGATACATGTATGTCCCTAGATCATGATATGAATGTAATAGATCTTGTTTGTCTGATTGTGATGTAATGTTTGGAATGATTAATGAAATGATATTGGTTGTTGTTATTTATAATTTAATATTTCATTAATGAGTCGATGTTGAATTGGTTAATTAGGTTTGTGGTTGTTTGAACTGTTACACATAATGTTATATTAATTAATACATTCAAACTTAACAAAATAAAGTTCTCATGCGAATGGCCCATGCGAATGGACCATACGCATGAATAACTTCATACGAATGACTCAGTCGCATGACTGAACCAGGAGACTGGATCAGTTGTATGATTGTAACATAAGATTGGCTCAGTCGCACGACTAAACACTCAGTCGTGCGGATGAATCAACCGCATGGTTCAATCGCACGACCGAACCATACTAATGGTTCAGTCGCACGAATGAACAATACTAACCTATAAATACAACCCAATTCGTGGAAAAACATGAACATTCATTCTATTTTGACTCCAGACGTACCCTAGCCGTCCAGAAGCCTCCAAGTTGATACTCCAAGTTCATAGAACGCTGTAGATCGATTCCTAATCGATTCTTAACGTTTGATTCAATACTTTATTGGTTCTACGTGCGTTCTCACTGATCGGATCTCCAATCAAATAGGATTCCGCACTATTTGGTTTTGTTTACACGTTAATCATTCGGTATTTCGTTCAAATAGCAGGTCCTAACAAGTGGTATCAGAGCATTGGCTCTTGATTACGTGTGATTCAATCAAGATTGATAAAAAGTTTGTGTTTTTACACTAAAAAAAACGCAATCTTTTTTGTCAAAAGTTCTCTTGGACGTTCCCTGCTCATCAAGTTTTGGTTTCTATGGCCTTAGGCGATTAGGGTTTGCGAAATTTTGAATTTTTACGGCTAAAACACGTTTAACCTAGAAATTTTCGCAAAACAGCAGCTTCAGTCCCACGAGTGAGCCATTCGCACGGCTGGACTTCATTTGCATACACCAGACGCAAGATTGGACTGAGTCGCATCTCCATTCGTACGACTGAACCATCCGTTCGCAGTGTTCATACGCATCAGCTTCTTTCGCACGACTGAACCAATCGCTTAGTTCAGCCGCACGATTGAACCAATCGCATAGTTCATTCGCACGGATAGCCCATTCGCATCACCCAGTCGCACCAGTTTGACAGTTTGTTTAGTACACTTAAAAGTTAATCGAGATGGAAGATCAGATGTCAGCGTTTACTGTCGGCAAGGACTCAAGGATCCCGAGCCTACTGTTGCTTGAGAGTGAGGTGAGGAATCATAATAAACCACCAAAACTCTTAACGTTAGATGAGTTTCCCCACTGGAAACAACGTTTTGAGATCTACCTCAATGGAGTGGATCCAAATTTGTGGGAAGCTATCGAGATTGGGTATAGTATGCCGGTGGGAGCAGATGGGGTGATACTTACTTTAGGAGGAATGACTGATGGATAGAAAGTTAAATATAATGCTGAAAAGAGAGTATATGCATTGCTAACACAGTCTATCCCTAAGGACATTTTTCACCAAATCTCAGAGAATAAACAAGCCAAGAAGTTATGGGATGAGCTGGATAAAAGATATGACGGGAATGCTTCGTTGAAGGCAATTAAGCTAAGGAACTGAAGAAAGAATTTGACAACTTTTTATCGATGGGAAAAGAGAGTTTAGACGATGTCATTGATAGATTCTACCATTTGATGAGCGACTGCACACATATGGTATCACAACTACCATGGAAGATAAAGTGTCAAATTTTGCTGATGGGTTGCCAGAAAGTTGGGCTTCTTTTGTGTCAAATCTGAGACAGAATGGATTGCTATCAAAGTTGGACATCAATGATTTCATAGTAAAGCTACGAGAAGAAGCACTAAGGATGAAGTATCGAGCTTAGAAGTCTTCGTACACTCAGAATCCAGCTTTGTACAATGCCACTTCTCAAGTTAAGACGTCTGGAGCACCTCTTCAGACTACTTTTGTGTCAAGCTCATCTGGTCCTTCACAAGTCTCTCCTTCAGGATCAGAAACATTAGGGTCTTCTAGTACCCATATATCGGATCCGAGCAAATGCTACCAGATAGAAAACTGAGAATCTTGGAAACGTGACAGTAGAAGTAGCTCGAGAGCACATGGATCTCTTAGCAGCAGTGGTCCATTCCTATGATGGACTCATTGCTGGAAAAATTGGAAACTGCCATCTGGCAGATGAGGACTACGAGCAGGTGATGAGATTGAACTGGAAAGGATGGATATTATGTGGGCCTTAGCAAGTGCTGTCCGGAGAGCAAAGAAGTTCGTGAAGAAGACCGGACAAAACTTGGTTGCTACTAAGGACACTACTTTTGGTTTTGACAAGAGCAAGGTGACCTGCTTCAACTGTGGAGAAAAGGGGCACTTCAAATGAGAATGTGTGAAGCCAAAGAAGACTGGAAACGGAATCCATTCTCGTCCTTCACTCGTCAAGACAAGCAAGCTAGCAGTTCTACATCATCAGGCAAGGATCCAAAGATTTGACCGCCCATGATGATGGAGGACAGACTGGAGCTTTAGGTTTGTATCTCCGGGAGAATCCAATATTGCGAGCGTGGATAAGTTAGATGATGATTCCGCAAGTGAAAGAGATATAGCAGTTAAGATAGCGATGTCACATAGTGAAGAAACTGCAACAGAGGTCAGCTACAAGCCTGAAGAAGGAACGTCTACAACAAAGAAAGAATCATCAGAACCAGAGACATCTGATGCTGCACTCATGACTACCTCATCAGAACCTCCTCAGGTAAGTTCTACTGACCAACTTTTCAAAAATCATGCTTGTTCTGACTGTGATAAATTTAGAGAAAGCATAGATCAGAAATTTGCTAGGTTGCTAGATCATAATGATAGCCTAGTAAAGGATTTGAAACTGTGCACTGAGGCAAATAGAGTTTAAAACAAAATGAGCATAGTTACAAAGAAAAGGTAGACCTGTTGAATAAACAGCTTAGGAAAACTGAAGTAGTAGCATTTAACCAAGCTAATGACATTAGGTACTATCTTAACTCCCTAGAAGACACTAAGAAACAAAAAGCAGTCTTAGAAGTAGAAGTTAACTCTTTAAAACAAAAACTGCACAGTTGGACAAGTTCATCTCATATTGTCCAACACTTAGTGAGAGAGCGTAACAACGGGGAGGGTTTGGGTTATAAAGTGGTTCCACCACCACCTGAGATCTTGATGAACACTAAGAGTAGACCAATAAATAAAAACCCCATCAAGGATCATGTGGTGTCTACTCCTCTTATTAGTGATCTAGATTCCTCATGTTCATTAATTGAATCTGGAACAAAACAAAAGGAGGCCACTTCAAAGGCAAAGGGTAAAATGCCTTGTGTTAATCTGGAAAAAGAATTTGAAAAGGTTAATATAAAGTCCGAGTCAAACAAAGTCAAATCTGAATCTAAAAGGACTGCTAATGTTAATCTTTCACAAGCTTCATGTCAAAAACCAGTTAACCAAAATGAAAAAGATGTTAAAAATGTTAAAACAATTGATTTTGTTAAACAGAAGAAACCATCAAAAGAAACAGAGTCAAAACCCAAACTAAGTGATGTTACTAGGGTGTCACACACATCTCCACAAAGAAAGTTTAATCATAAAGTTGATAGCAGGTCGTGCTACAACTGTGGAGAGTGTGGACACATTGCTTCCTTTTGTCCTTACTATCAGACACCTAGGAAGAAGATTGAACTTCAGGATTCAAAACCTAGGTATTCTAAGAGGAGTTCTTTAACTCCACCTAGAAGAACTGGTGAACCTAACGTTCAACCCATTAGCCAGTCGACTATTTATGACAAATAGGCATTGCACAAATCTGGCTTATGGAAAGAGAAGTCATCCTCTGTGTCTGATAATGATGACAAGAAGGAACCTGAGCTACCCTCACCCTCTAAGGGTCAATGGGTTGAATTCATGATGTGTGATGCCTCTGGGAAACCCAAGCCAGTAAAGGCTTGGGTTCCTAACCTAAACTAATGTTTTACATTGTATGTGCAGGATGTTCGCTACAGTGCTGAAACCAACACGTGGATTGTAGACAGCGGAGCATCTAGGCACATGACAGGAAACATGGCTATTTTATCAAATGTCAAGCAAATAAAAGGAGGGCATGTTTCGTTTGCTGGAAACAAGGGAGGCTATATCACAGCTCAGGGAGAAGTTGGAAATCAGAAAGGTAAGTTTGATAAGGTGAACTACGTTCAACAACTTCAAAACCACTTACTTTATGTTTCCTAAATCTGTGATAAAGGGTTTAAAGTCATATTTGACAACAAGAAATGTTACGTCCTAAAGAAAGACTATGTGATTCCGGAGGACCAAGTTCTGATGACAGCTTCAAGATATAAAGAACTTTATGTTTTGGATCTCTCAACGACTTCTACAACGGATCATGAAGTTCAGTGCTTCCTATCAAAAGCTACTGAGAAGGACTCCATTTCCTGGCACAGGAGAATGGGACACATAAATCAACGGAAGATGAATCACTTGATTCAGAAGGATCTAGTGCGAGGTGTTAACGTCAAAAATTTCCAACTTCCTGATTTCTGTGTAGCATGCAAGAAAGGCAAACATACGAAGAAGACTCATAAGGAAAAGAAAGTTCATTCTATCGAGCTTCCTCTTGAACTTCTTCACATGGATCTGTTCGGTCTAGTCAGTACAAAGAGCATTGCAGGCGACTTGTACTGTTTTGTGGTTACTGATGACTACACAAGATTCTCTTGGGTAATGTTTCTAAAGTCCAATTTAGAAACATTTGAGTCATTCAAGGAGTTAGTAACCACACTAGAATCTCTCTACAAGCTGAAGGTGAGACAAGTACGCTCAGACAACGGGACTGAATTCAAGAATCAGTGGATGGAGGCTTACTGCAAGGAAAAGGGAATTGTGCATCAATTCACTTCTGCCTACACGCCTAAGATGAATGGTGTTGCTGAGAGAAAGAACAGAAGCTTGATAGAGACAGCACGGACAATGCTGGCAGACTCGAAACTGCCTATCCAATTCTGGAATGAGGCAGTGGCTAATGCATGTTATACACTGAATCGAGTTCTGATAGTCAAGCGCCACGGAAAAACATGTTACGAGCTACTACAACAACGTAAACTGAATCTGGAGTATCTCGAACCATTTGACGCGCCGTGCACACTTCTGAACAAAACTCAAGAAGGAAAATTTAGCGAGAAGACTGATGAAGGAATCTTCTTAGGATACAACATACCGAACAAGAGAGTTTACAACAACTCAACGGGTCTAGTAGAAGTGTGTTGTAATGTTGATGTTCAGAGATATAACACACCACCTACTGGCAAAGGACCCGCCTACTTTTTCGACTATGATGGATTCTTTAAGTCCTTCAACATCCCTATCTCTTCTTCTGATGATGAGTTAGCTAATCGAATGATGTATGATATCTTGAATACACCATCTCTCGATTCAACATCATCGAGTTCATAGGGAGAATCATCTACTCAATCAGGGGGAGTAGTCGACGACAGTGACTCCTCCATTGAAGATGTAGTTGAAGAAGATGACCAGAATAGTCAGGAGGAACAGGTTCCAATTCCTGAAAGTCCACAAGCATCTAACGATGATGCACCTTCGACTTCGGAACCTCAACTCCTTCTACCTCAGATGCAGAACCAAATGTTCATAATCTTGGCTCTGAGGTAGTTGTTCCTACTACTCCAGGATCACGTCTAAACGTCTATCATCCCTTAGACAATGTCACTAGGGATGTCAGATCAGGAGTACAAACCCAAAATCAGCTGTACTCAGCTGATTATGCCTCTGTTATGGAAAAGGATATATTCATGATGGTGCTTATCGGTGTTTTGTCTCGCAGTTTGAGCCAAAATACATCAGTGATGCACTAAACGATGAGGCATGGGTGAGTGCCATGCAAGAAGAACTTCTTCAGTTCAAGAAGTTAGGAGTATGGACTCTGGTAGATAGAGCTAAAGGTGCTAAGGTCATTGGCATCAAATGGGTCTTGAAATGCGAGAAGGATGACCAAGGGGTCATTATCAGGAACAAGGCTCAACTGGTTGTTCAGGGATTTCGCCAAGTCGAGGGGATTGACTACAATGAAGGGATTTCGCCATTCCGTATCTTCCTTGCCTATGCATCGCATATGAAGATTAAAGTTTATCAATTAGATGTGAAGAGTGCATTCCTTCATGGGGAAATTTGAGAGACAGTGTATGTCAGTCAACCCGAGGGATTTGAAGATCCTTATCATCGGGACAGAGTTTACAATCTCGACAAGGCCTTATACGGGCTTCATCAAGCTCCAAGGGGCTGGTATGAGAAACTCTCAACTCATCTTGTGAAACACGGCTTTCGCAGGGGAGTCATTGACTACACACTGTTCATCAAAGAAAAAGATGGAGACCTACTGCTAGTACAAATCTATGTCGATGACATAATCTTCGGTTCAAAGAACGAAGAATTATGCAAAGAGTTTGAAGCAGTTATAAAGAAAGAGTTTGAGATGAGTGCTATGGGGGAGATGAAATTCTTTCTCGGGTTACAGGTGGATCAGACACCAAATGTGATCTTTCTACATCAGACCAAGTATGTGGGAGACATTCTCAGTCGGTTTTGACATGGAGAATGCTTCTGCTACTGGGACTCCACTTGCTACAAATCATGATATAGCACCTGACGAAATGATTGAATGGTAGATGCCACAATGTACCGAGGAATGATTGAATCCCTCATGTATCTCACTGCCTAAGACCTGATATCATGTATGCTACATGTTTATGTTCTAGATATCAGGCTAAGCCTAAGGTTAACCATCTGATCGGGTTCAAAAGGATATTTCGTTATCTGAAGGGTACACCCACACTTGGGTTGTGGTATCCTCATGATGATGTCTTTGAGCTCACGTCATATAGTGACTCGGATTACGGGAGCTACAAGATGAACTACAAGTCTACATCAGCAGGGTGTCAATTATTTGGGAGGAGATTAGTTACCTGGCAGTGTAAGAAGCAGACCTCGGTTGCATTGTCAACCTGTGAAGCCGAATACGTTGCTGCTGCAAGTTGCTGTTCACAAATCATCTGGATTCAACAGCAAATGCAGGATTACGGTTTTAAGTTTTCTTCTACTCCTATCTTTGTTGATAACTCTGCTACAATTGCAGTAACTAAAAATCCGGTACAACATCCAAAGACCAAACACATCGGTATTAAATACCATTTCATAAGAGACTGTTTTGAAAAGAACTTAATCAATGTGGTAAAAATTAATACTGACTTTCAACGCGCTGACAGCTATACAAAAGCCTTTGATAAACCACGTTTTCTATATCTGTTAGAGGTCAACGGCGTTAAAAAGAAAAGTGATTTTATTTGATGATCATGTGTAGTCCGATGCATTGTAGTTATATTTTTTTATTTTTCCTTATTTATTTTATTCTGTTTAAATTAAATTCATGTTATTTAGCTGTCTGTTAAAATCCTAAAATAATAAAATCCAGTATGATTTTAGAATTTTAGGGGGAAAGTAGGTCAGCTAGTAATATTTAAAAAAAAGAAAAAAAACGAGGGAGAAGGAGTGGATAGATGATATAAAGTAGATCGTATTTGTGATACCGATTCAAACCTTTTGGAAAATGATAGTACACAGGAACAAATCAGAAGGGACTTTAAAATTTTAATTTAGAAAAGATGCAAAATTCAAAGTATAAGTCTGTGTAGTCTAAGCAATATAAAAGGGAAGATGATAGAAAAACTGGTAACTACTAAGGTAACACAAAGAAAGTAGACCTAGAGGTTGCTAGACCACAAATGATATGTCGGTAGATTCAAGACAATAGATGATTAGACCTGACTGGTGATCTCAAGATCAAACTAAGTTGTTCAACTGACTGTGGGCTGCTATCTTATCACTGGTTAACACAATCAACAATATTCCAATAAGGGGTAATGAGCATGTAAACACCATAAATGTGTGCGGATGACCATAATAGAGCAAAGCACGAAAAAATGAAAGACAAATGCTATCAAGCTAATGACATATGTTGTTGGTGCATTCTGTGCAAAAGAAAATTTAGCTGCTCTAACAAGAAGATAGGTTGTGTGCCTCTCTGCTGTGCGATGGCACTGACCTGAGGATAAACATAACCTAGATATTCTAGAATTCATTGTTGTTTGCCGCCTCTCTGCTGTGCGGTGGCACTGACCTGAGGATTGGCTTCTCTTTGAAAGCTCTAATAATAGTCTCTTCTGGTAAAAATACCCGTAGACCGCTCAAAAGCTCATGAGGAATGTTGATTACCATATAAGTGTGGGATCCAAAAATGTTAGTTGAAATAATTAAACCTAAAACTATCATCAGTTTGTGTCTAAAGTTATGTATGGATTTAAGAGGACACATATACTGACAATCATTGTGGCTGCAATTCTTGAAAGTTCAAATCAATGTGGGAATCTAATAGTACCAGTGTGATTTCCTAAATTTGCTAACGACTCTAGATGAAAACCAAGAATTGAGCATCAAAAGTTTTGATAACAAGTCCCAAATGATTTGACTTGCATGTATGATTCCAAAATTGAATTGGTCTAGGTGTGGTCAAACTAAATTGAAGCTGCCTATTCTGGAACCAAATCCAGTAGATTTCTATCTTAGGATTTATCTCTCACAAAAAGTCAAAAACAAGTTTTATTTTTGTATTTAGTTTAAGTTTCTAGTTAGTTAGTTATTTTAGTTTGTTTGTTCATCAGACTATATTATGAAAATCAGTATGGGATTAACTCACCTAAAAGGGTCATGTCTGAGATGGCCACATGTGTTTTCAAAGTTTAAAAGGGTCACGTTTGAGGTGACTAAATTGTTTAAAAGGATCAAGTCTGAGGTGATCAAAAATTTTTCAAGTTAAAATGATCATGTCTGAGATGATCAAATGCTCATAATGTTAATTTCAACAGGTAAAAAGGGTTTAAGTGCTAAATGTTCATAAGTGTAACCTATTCGCACGACTGGATCATAAGTATGGACCAACCATGCGAATTGATCCCATTCGCATGACTGGACATGAGATTGCGCCATTCACCCGAATGGCTTATCAGAATGATCCATTCGACTGAATGAAAGGGTGCGAATAAGTCAGTCGACCGACTGAGACTCAGTCGGTTAACTGAAGGTGCGAATGAAAGGGCACGAATGAGTCAGTCGACCGACTGAGACTCAGTCGGCCAACTGAATGCGACTGACTGGGCCAATCACACGATTGAGCCTCAGTCGCCCAAATGAACTGAGCGAATGAGGCCAGTCGGCCGATTGAACTCAGCTTTAGTATTTAAAGGGCCATAGTCGATCGCATTCCACTCATCAGACTCAATCGCTCCTAAATCGCACCAAGTACCGTTACTATGCCGAAATTCCTCTAGACTTCGTTTTTACATCTTTATTGATCTTCTGATGTGGGTTGACGGTTATACAGGTATATTGCAGTGAAATCTTACCGAAATCAGAAGACATTGAACCCTAATTTGTGATATTCGAGTGAAACAAGAACCGGACTGTAAATGACCTAATAACCAACATAAACTAAGCAAAATGTTAAAATTAAGTTTAATAGGTTATTAGTGACAAGATGGCGAGTCTAATGGACCATTAAACCCTGTTAAATTATTTGATTTGGTTAAGATTTGAACCACAGGCGACTGAACAGTAGGACAAGCGACTGGTCGACCAGATGAACTCCAATCGCACGATTGAATCTTGCGATTGGGTCAATCGGCTGAATGCACCATGCGAATGAACTCATTCGGTCGACTGAACCAATCGCAGACTCAGCCAACAGATTGAACTAAGTCGCATGTCTCAATCACCCGAATGAGCTCAGTCGCATGAAGGACAACCGACTGACTTCAGTCGCATGATTCATTCGCACGAATGAATCAGATTGAATTTAAACTATACACCTTGAACTGATTTTTGAATGTATGACTTTCTAATGGTTCTGTGTCTTGTGTTTCAGGTCAATGGCTGATAGATGGTCCATCAATCCAAAGCACAATATATGTGCTCATTTGGACCATACGACTCGGAATGGGGCCGAGTTTACAGAGATCATTACGTTCCTTCGACGTTCTCAGATACTAAAGCCATATCCACACCGTGTACTCCTTACAGGTCGTTACATCAGGCTTTCTGGGAAAATGCTTCCGTAGATCGTTCACGTGAGCCTTACAGCATACGGAGCTCCATTCATGGTCATGATATTGAGATTACAGCAGCTGACATCTAGAGAGTACTTGATTTTGGGGACGATACTGATCACCCCACCAGACTACATCCATTTACAGTCAAAGGTTGCTTTTTTAGGATTAAGTACGCTAGGGACATCAACTCAGGTGTGCTCAACAAGAGCAACCTGTGTCCCCAGTATAAGTACTTGACGCATGTGATTCTGAAGTGTATTGCTTCTCGGAGGGGTGGGGTTGATGACCTGTCAGACCAGATTCGGAATGCCTATGTGGCACTGGTGCTGAACCACCCCGTCAGCTTCTCGAGCATGATCTTCTCATATCTGGTGGAGAATCTGGAGGCCAAGGGGAAGGAGGGTTTTTGTATGTACCCTAGATTCTTGCAGCTGATCTTTAATGAGAAGTTGCCATCCCTACCAAAGGTGTGCCACGTTGCGGTGACATTAGAGATCATGGATGATACGACTCTGGGTCGTATGAGAGTTTACCGGGTTAAGCAGGTTAAGCCCCAGGTAAAGAGGTTGATCGGCCATCTGGCCAATGAGTGATATGTGGCGCCAGGTAGACGCAAGTGGCGTCATGATGATAGCGAATCAGACGATGAGAGGCTATGGCTCCCAGAGCATGATTCAGACGATGATGACAGTGGGGATGCTGGGGATGATATGCCTATTCCACCGAGAGGCACAACTTCAGATGTTATACCTCCAGTATCTGCCCAACCGGCGACATAGCTGAGTCAGCGGGTTTCCACCAGGACTTCATACCTGTGAGGAGGAAGAAGAGTCGGATGAGGAGCCCTTGACAAGGACTGTGGGAAGCAAGGTTGTTCCCACAGAGTATGGACTCCGGGCGTTGGTGAACGCCCCAGGGATTCGGAGAGATTACTGCAGATCCGAGCTGTGCCCCTGAGTCAGCTAGCCGTGTTCTAGGGGAGCATCCACCTCGACTGGATCGAGGAAGAAAAGGATGGCTCAGCCCTATGGCCAGAAAAGAAGAAGAGAAGACTCACCTTCGCACCACCATAGCCACTACATCTACCACCACCACTACCACTTCTACAGCCACACCATCCACCACCACAACCACCACAGCTACGACTACTACCACCACACCTCCCACCACTGTACATATGCCAACCACCACCATATCGTTCACTCCTACATCACCTCCACTATCTCACAGACCCACCCCATTTACCACAGCCACCACTACACCACTAGCCACCAAGCAGGACCCTCATCCCATCCCGCACATATATATGGATCTCCTCTACCTCCATTTGGGGTAGATGAACAACTTTCTGCCGGAACCGATGGTGATGCGTTTATTAGCTGCTGATGAGGAGAAGACGGCGCAGATCCATCATCTGACAGATCTTACTGCAGCGCAGTCTCAACAGATCTTACTACAGCGCAGTCGCACGACTGAACACTCAGTCATGCGGATGAATCAACCGCATGGTTCAATCGCACGACTGAACCATACTAATGGTTCAGTCGCACGAATGAACAATACTAACCTATAAATACAACCCAATTCGTGGAAAAACGTGAGCATTCATTCTATTTCGACTCCAGACGTACCCTAGCCGTCCAGAAGCCTCCAAGTTGATACTCCAAGTTCATAGAATGCTGTAGATCAATTCCTAATCGATTCTTAACGTTTGATTCAATACTTTATTGATTCTACGTGCGTTCTCACTGATTGGATCGCCAATCAAATAGGATTCCGCACTATTTGGTTTGGTTTACACGTTAATCATTCGGTATTTCGTTCAAATACCAGGTCCTAACATCTTCATAACCAGCTCCTTTTCTAACTTCTTCATTAAGATAAGCTGCCACATTATGCTTTGGCTCGAACTTTAACTCAACCATCTGTAATACACAAAGAAACAAGAATTAGTATAAAGATTATATTAAAAAATGATCACAAAATATTTTGTCAATTTTATTTTCAAAACTCTTGAAAATATTCTAAGTATTTTACACACTTGATTCTCAAAAGTTTTGAATAAAAATCACCATTTGAAGATCTTCTAACAATTATATAACCTATTATTAACTATTTATTATTTTTATATTTTACTAAATAGATTTTATATTTCAAAATTTTATCAAAATTTAAAATGTACTCACATTTTACTTAATACATTTTACTTAATAAACTTCATTGATTTTTGAAGACAATCAAAATTTAAAATATAATCACAATTAAGTAACTTGTTTCTTGGTAATTTGTATCAATTTAGTTGAGATTTAAAGATTATCAAGTAAAATTTTGTTTGAAACAATGATTTGTCGATTCATTTTTATACACATTTTTATTATTCTTATCTTTCACTGATGAACTTAAGAAACATTTAACATTTTGTGATGAAATTCAGATTGTTGATGTTAATCAGGTCGAAATCATGTATTAACAACAATTTTAGTTTTAATTTTAAACATTCTATCACACTTAATCAACAAATTTTAGATTTGAATGTTCTTAGGGTTCAAACGCTTGAATAAGGATCAAATGCCCATCTGAATATGATGATTATGGACAATAATCTGATGAACTACATTAATAAGATATTTACAATCACTGATTATACCTTTGTATCACGTTAATCTTTGATAATCATGAAAACGAGATGAAATGGTGCTCGGGGTATACGAGAGTAAAAACATAGAGTATGAAAGTGTATGAAAATGGTCGAATGAAGTGAAATCACCTAAGTGTTGAATTTATATAATTGTGAAAACCGTTGAACGCATTAGCACTATGAAGATCCATGACAACTGTTTGGACGCGTGAGTCCTAGGCGCATGAGTTAAACTTGGTCATTTTTGGTCTAAGGACTCACACGCATGAACACTGCTCACACGCATAAGGACTGCTCACGCACATGAGCACTGTTCAAACGCATGAGCTATCCTGAAACTTCTAACACTTGTGCCAAAACATGAATATATAGTTTGTATGAGAACTGTTTAGATGCATGAGCTTTACACTTGGTTTATTTCCAACATGGAAAGTCTGGCACTATTTAGGCGCATGAGGTTCTTAAAAATACCCAACACTTAACCAAAATCTCAGACTTATAACAACTGTTTAGGCGCATGAGGGTAACAAAAACCCCCAACACTTGTACAAAATCATGAAATTTCATCATACTCCTGAGTTAGACTTATTATCACTGTTCAGGCATAGAAGACCTTTCCATACATCTAACACTTAAATTTTTTTACGAAAATCATTCAAACCCTAATTTTGACCATTCTCATTGTTTTTCATGAAAAATTACAATCTTTGGTCAAACTTTGAATTTTGACTAAGTCTTTGACTTTTTGACCTTTTTATACATTTTTCACTTATAATATTTTATTTTTAATTTTAAATTAGTTTGCCGTCATTTTAGTCTCAAGAATTAAAAAAATTCAAAAAAATTCAAACAATCTCATTCTCACTGTTTTTCATGAAAAAATTCAATATTAATTTTGATTTTCTCATTTTCAATCTTTACTCCCTCTAATTTTTAAGTTCACAAACTTAGAAGTTTATATAAGTTTAAAAATTTGAGAAAATCAGTCATTATCAACATGCATGCACACTATAAAATCATGCAAAAAATCAAAATAAAGCAGAATAAAACATCAACTATATACACATTGAATCACATGCTTGTAGTGAGATCATATCAGATAATAATCGGCACATTGAAATAAACAAATTGTGGATAGTCATTGACAGTGATTAAATCCTGATATAGTGTGTTCCAAGTCAACATTACTACAACAAAGGTGACACTATATCGAAGGACAGACAATGAGTGTTGTGATAGAAGAATCGTCACTCTTACTTTTTCAATTCTTGGATTGATTAAGATTTTATTAGATATGACACTATGTAGCCCATACTTAGACTTAGAGAGTCAGACCCTCTTCAAGGTATACAAGCAAGCCCTTTTACTCAACTTATTAACCTAACATATACTTATAACCAGATCCCATGTTTTGAACAATGATATATTCATCATTGGATGTGTGCATATTGGCATCTTTTTGCATTATGTGATAATATCGAGGTCTGTAATGACTTATAATAGAGGATATCTCATCACTTTATGTCTATGATGACTCATAACAGAGAAGTGAATAAATGCTTTAAACAGATCTCATGGTTATTCATATCACCATCGGGTGTGAGGTTGTGATTTGACAAGCAATCAATTACATAAGTCAACACCACTCATTAGAACTAAGATGAACATAAATGCATAATTGATCTAGTTTTATCATAAGAATTTACTTTTCAGTATAATAACATGATTTTTCCTGCACATCATATCTGATCACGTAAGACTTTATTAGTGAGTGAAGTATGCAACTGATTACCCTGATGTACTATATTTCTCATATGTTGCAATGGCAGATTCAATCCTAAAGAGTTGAATATCTAAACTATATTTTTGTATTTCTATTTTATATTTTGTATTTTGTTTTTGTAATTTTCTAATGTTGTATTGGTTATTGTTTTTAACGCGCCCACACAGTATATACAATCAGGCAGTCCACTTTGATAGATTTCCCTTTGAGTTGTTTATTAAAATGAGGGAGGGTTACTATCATTTTGATGAACACAAAATTAGTTTTTAGCATGATTAATAAGACCAATTGACTCAACCAAATACTCAAACCTTCCTGGTAAGAAAGTTTTAGTAAACAAGTCAGCCAACTATTTTTCTATGGATATTTGATCAAAAATGATTAAACCTTTTTCAGAGTTATCTTTGAGAAAATGATATCGAATCTTGATATGCTTTATAAACATAGCAGCTGTATTATCAATGTAAATAGGTGTTGAACCCGTAATCCAACAGTTGGTTTTGTAAACAACGGATTTGAGAACATCCTACTAATGCAGCTATGTACTCGGCTTCTGCAGTTGAGACTGAGACATTAGTTTGTTTCTTACATTGCCATGAGACTAATCGGGGACCTAAACACTAACAACCACCTGTAGTAGATTTTCTATCTTGACTACATCCCCCATAATCACTTTCTGTATATCCATGTAACTCGAAGTTTCCTTCATAAGGATACTGTAACCCTAGAGTCAGTTTTTCTTTGAGATATCGGAATATACGTTTGACTACGATTAGGTGAGACTCCTTCGTGTCTGATTGATACCTGGCTCATACATAAACAACATACATTATGTTAGGTCTAGATGTAGTTAGATACATCAAAGATCTAATTATAGATCTGTATAATGTTTGGTTGATAGATTTTCCTTTCCAATTAGGATCAATCTTGGTATTAACGTCAGTTGGAGTTCTTATATATTGACAATTTTGCAGTTTGAATTTCTTCAATGGCTTATCAACAAACTTTTCTTGATTGATAAAAATACAATATGCAGATTGTTTTACTTTCAATCCAAAAAAGAAATTGATTTCTCCCATAGAACTCATCTGGAAACATGATTTCATAATGTCTTCAAATTCAGAGCACAATTTTTTACTAGTAGAATCAAATATGATATCATCCACATACACTTGCACACATAAGAGATCATTTGCATCCTTCATTATGAATAAAGTTGGATCAATCTTCCCTCTTATGTATCCATGTTGGATTAAATGCTTTGCTTAGCTTGTACACACGATAAGGAAATTCAGCATCTTCAAAACCTTGAGGTTGCTTGACATAAACATCATCGGTGATTGGTCCATACAAAATTGCAACCTTAACATCCATTTGATACACCTTGAATTTCATATAAGAAGCATATGCCAAAAAGACACGAATTGCTTCAAGTCTTGCAACTGGTGCAAATACTTCATCATAATCTATTCCTTCCTCCTAGGTGTAACCTTGTGCTACTAATCTTGCTTTGTTGTGAAAATATTCCTCTATCATCTGATTTGTTTATGAACAACCATTTTGTGCCAATGGCATTCTCTCCTCTAGGCAAATCCACAAGCGTCCACATTTCCTGTTTATGGAATTGTAGCAATTCTTCTTGCATAACTTCAATCCAACTATTGTCCTGTAATGCTTCAGTAATATTTTTATGGACAATTTGAGACAGAAAACACGAGTACAAGCAAATTTTTTGTTGATTTGTATGACTTCTCGTAGTTCTCTTATTCAAAGGACCGATAATCTAAGAGATGGGATGTTTCTTCTCAATACGAGATGTTGGAATCTCATCTTGGTGAACATTCACATCCAGATTGGTTTGGCTTAAGTCGGAGAGCTGATGCAATAGGTTTGAAGAATATGTAGTGAAATTTGGAACTTGAGTTGGTGAGTTGATAAAATAATCAAGCTTGTCACTGACATCTATATCTTTGGATACAGATGAAGTTCCAGACTCAGGTTGGTGAATTTTTGGTCCATCATTAGGAATAGGTTGAGAAAAATCAAAATTTTAGGAACTTGTTGTTGCTCAGGAATTTGTTGATCATGATTCTTTAAATTGAATAAAGGATCTCTCATAAATGAGAAAAACAGATAGTTCGAGCTTGAATCATCCCTATTATCAGAGTTTGAATCGTCACTAAAGGATCCAAGATTTCCTACCTGATTTTTGTAAATACAAGAAGAGTCAAACAGATTAGAATTGAATAAGTTTTGACAATGAGTCTAAATCAAATAACCATGCTGGACCATTTGCAACTGATGGAAATGAATTTTCAAGGAATTTAACATTGGAAGTTTCAATGATAACATTCGTCTTATAGTATGAAGTTTATATGCTTTAGAAGCTGACGAATATCCAAGAAAGAATCCATCATTAGATTCTGCATCAAATTTTCCTAGTTAATCATTTGAGTTTAAAATCAAAACTGGACAACCAAAAGATTTAAGAGAATCTATGTTTGGTTTCTGCCAATTATCAACTCATAAAGAGTTTCCTGTTTTTCTTTCACGAATAAGTACGATTCTAAATGAAACACGCAGTTGATGTGGCTTCATCCCAGAAATTGATAGGAATCATGGCATCAGCTAATATTTCACGGGCTACCTCAATCAATGTTCGGTTCTTCCTTTCTGCAACTTTGTTTTGTTGAGGAGTTCTAGGAGCACTAAACTGATGAGCTATTCCTTTCCCTGCATAGAACAACTCAATATTAGCATTTTTGAATTCTGTTCAATTATCACTTCTAATTATTTTTACTTTTTGATTAAGTTGATTTTCTACTTTAGTGATAAACTCGTTTAATAATTCAGCCATTTCAGATTTCGCATGCAAAAAGAAAACCCAAGAAAGTCTTGTATAGTCATCAATGATAACTAAACACTAT
The DNA here is from genome assembly GCA_025506515.1 of Flaveria trinervia. Classification (NCBI taxonomy): domain Eukaryota; kingdom Viridiplantae; phylum Streptophyta; class Magnoliopsida; order Asterales; family Asteraceae; genus Flaveria; species Flaveria trinervia. Next base: position 68,410,957 of record CM046451.1, on the reverse strand, counting down.
GATTTCTTTCCAATGCTCTGCACGTTCACAAGACCAACTAAATCCATGTGTAAAATCAATAGTGGCTTTGAGTTTGAGTTTGTCAGCTTGGACTTATAAGACACTCTATGTTGCTTCCCTTTCAAACATGCTTACAGAGGTCTAATGCAATGAACTTCTTTGATGGAATTCCTACTACATGATTTCTTGCTGCAAGTTTGTTCATGTTTTTGAAGTTTGAATGCTCGAGACGTCTATGCCAAAGCTGGCTTTCATCATTTGAAGCGTGAGCAATATGGCAAGTTGTTTTTGTTGAAGGATCAACATTAAACATATCTAACTTGTCGACATCTCTATCTCAAACAACTTTAACAACTACCCACTCCTTACTAATCTGAAATCCTGGCTTCAAAATATGCAATAAGAATCATCAAATAAAGCAGAATATGATTAGTCGCATATTTCAGAATTGCATAAAAGATTAAAGTTCAACTGAGAACAAAAGTTGACTTATCAAAGCTTATCACTCCATTAGATACCGTTCCTTCACCGGTTATCTTTTCACCTGCATCTCCACCAAATGCTACATGAGTACCATCTTTTTTCTTAAAGTCTTGAAGCAAGGCTTGATAGCCTGTCATATGCGGGCTACACCCATTGTCAACATACGATGTAGTCATTGGTCTTCTTAGGCGTACCTGCATTTCAAAGACATTTAAGATGAGTTATCAACCCTAGTTGAGATGCTCTTGGGCTTGCCATATTTATCCATAATGGTGAACTGCTTGAAATGGAGTTTGTTCATATTTGGTTTCTTTTGAAATTAAGGATTTTCAAATTCTCTTTGAAAAACTATCTGATTATTTTTCTTTTGTTTTAACCTCAAAGCATTAAATTTGTTCTCAAGATCATCATCAATAAATTTTGAACCATTATTTGAAACATTAGAAAAAATATTTCTTATAAATGCTTCAATTTTCATACTCACTTTGTGTGGATCATCATCAATAAATCTGTTCAGAGATTGTGTTCATGTCAAAAGTTCCTGCTGACACAAACTTCACAGGTTTAATTTGACTAGATTTATTGATTGGTTCAACTTGTTTAGCTTTATAAGATGCTTTTCTTCTTCTTTGATTTCATGTTCTTCATGACATTTTAGTGCTTTGGGTTTTAATTAAATCTTGAGAAGATTCTTTTTTGACTCTTTCAGTTTTAAAACAATTTGGTTTTTTTTAGAAGAGTTGATTCATTAGAATAGGAAGTCTCTAATTTCATTTCTTTAGATTTTCCTTTTAACTTGTTTTTGATGTCATTAACTTTGTTAATCTCTTGTTCAAGTTCACACTTCTCAATGACACATTCATCTTTTGGCACAAATAACTTTTTGTTCTTTTGTTGAGGTTCATAAGATTTAACCTTAATCAGATGACTATTCCTTATCTTTTTTGAATCTTTTTCTTCAAATATTTCAATGTTTATCTTTTCAATTTCACTCTCGAAATTTGATTGAACATTCTTTTTCTTGTCTTGAAATTCTTTGAGCTTAGCTTTGTTCTCTAGTGAATGATCATAGGTATTAAAATTTTCAGGTAATGTATAATAGATTCAGGCATAGGTTCATGTGTGAATCCTAATCCTGTTTTATATTTATCTTTCCTTCCATTCACCAGTTGCTCAACAATAGTCAATGAGTTTTTCACTTTGGCTAGATCAATTTGAGTTCCTACATGTGCCACTTTCTGTTGTTCAAGAGTTTTTATCATCTCTTCAGTTTGTTTCTTTACAAGTTCAAGTTGTTTTAAAGTTTTGTTCCAAGAAGCTTGAAGAGATATGATTTTATCATCAGAAATTTTATGATTAGTTTTCAGCTTATTGTGCATCGACTCTTCTTGTTTAAATTTATAACATATTTTGAACGAGTATGTTCTATAGTATTCTACTTGTTCAAAACATGCTTTGGTGAAAATTTTCTCCCGTACTTCCACTGGGATTTCTGGATAAGAATTTGAAGACTTAGTGTCAGATGATGACTTTACAACCTTTGGTTATTTTAGATTTGCCATAAGAGCAACTTTTTCAGAATTTTCCTTTAGGTCAGATTTGTCACTACATTCATAGTCTTCCTCAGAGTCAGAATCATCTTCTGTCTTTGGATCTTTGTCTTCAGACTACTCTTTATTGTTTATCTTAGCAATCAATGCTAGACCAGAAGTAAGATCAGTTGTAAATTGTTTTTGCATAAGCACTCCAATCATAACCATCCCTGATGCTTACAACTAATGCTTTCTTTGGTTCTTCTTTTAGTTCCCGCATTGGCAGACTCTGATATGGCTTTTGAAATTTCTTTTGAGCCTGGTGATGATATCTCTAACTGCTAGAGCTACTTTGGCTATTCCTCCTTGTTTTCTTTGAGCTTTGCACACTCTAGAAAAGTGGGCATAGCTATTGTAGTTAAAACACCTTAACTTTGACTTATCAAAGCCAACTGTTTTTTTCCAACTAGGCTTATAGTTTTTATTCACATATGAATGCTTTTTTGTTATATAAGCTATCATATCATTTGCCAATTGAGATCCATTTCTTCAACATCATCTAGATCAATTTCAAATAAATCTTGCAAAATTAAATCAATCTTAGCAATAAGAAGATCAAGATCCATGGGAAATTTTTTAGTATGCTTTAACAATGTAACTTTTTGTTTCCATGATGATGGAAGTGCATTTATAAGTCTATCATTTAGCTCTTTAAGAAAATTCTTAATCCCTAGTTGACATAGTTTCTCCCGAGATATTCTCAAATAGCTCAAGTTGCCTTTTCAGTTCTGTCTTTAAGATCTTGAATCTCTTTTCCTCCTTCACATATAGCTTTCAACACTTTGTACATGGTATACCTATTTTGGTAATTTTCAAGCCTTGATAGTACCTCCAAAGGTAACCATTTACACATAAGAATAGGCTTTAATAACATTCTTCACCTTCTTCAAATCATCCCCATGTAAACCATCTTCTGGCTAAGGCTCTTGTGAATCTTTTGTGTACACAAAGCCTCTATCAAGACCACCAGAAGTGACATGAATGTGAGGTCCTTTTTCTATTGATTTCTACAAATCGGTATCAAAAGAATTCAAATGATGTTTTAGCCTGAGTGACCAGTGCTTGAAGTCAGCTCTGTTCTTCAACTTTGGTACTCTATTCTCAGAATCTTCAGACTTAACCATGTTTAAGTTTTGAGATTAAGAAAATATACTATTTTTTTGTTTTTATATTGAAAATGAAATAAAGAAATGAAAATATTTTTGGATTTTAGATTTTGAAAAATTTTCTAAGTGTTGAAAGAAAAGTCTAAATCTGATGCGTCTTAACAGTAGTGAAGCGCCCACTTTGTTTTAGAAATGTCTAAGGGAATGCCTTAGTGTATTTCTAAAGCACCCAAAAGTAGAAACACCTGTACAGTTAGAAAACGCCCAAACAGTTCCAAAGCACCCAAACAGTGACGAAGCGCCTGAACAGTTCCAAAGTGCCTAAATAGTTCCAAAGCACCTAGGACTTGGTTCATGAAAAACATCCAAAAAGTGCTAAAACTCCCAGAAATAGTGTCAAAACATCCTCTAAAAATTCCTAAACAGTGTTAAAGCGTCTGAATAATATTCACGCGCCTAAACACTTAGGGGATTTTTCAGATGATTTCAACACACCAAACGCCTAATTCATCCTCTTCATAACAACCTAATCTTAACAAACTTTTCAAAACTTGATTAATTGATGTGAAACTCTTCAATCAAGTGTAAAATGAACCGATTATCAATCCTGTAACATCATTTTCCTTCAATTAACAACAATTTATTACAATTATGGTGAAAATTGTGTTTGACTTTGAAGAACTGTTCGAACTCAAATCTGACAAAAATTTAGATCTGAAGATGTCAATTTACTCAATTGTGATTCAAATCATGTTTCTAGTGATGAAACCAACTGAATTTAACAATAATTAAACAATTTCTATTAAAACATAGACTAAAGTGATTCACAGGGGCTTACAATTCGTTTCAAGCTCCAAATCATTTAACCGAAGGCTTTGATACCATTGATTGGTTCAAATGGATCGATATATGTATAAGATAAGATGCAACTGACAATTATATGAACAAAGCAATCAACAACTGCAATTATCAAAAAAGTTCATAGAAGTTTCATTGATATTAACAAAGGATTACAATGTACATAGAGAGAGTTCTCAAAATCTAAATTTTTGTGTACCTACACAAAATACATATAATGCTATTTATACTAATAAAGAAACAAAATGAACATATATATACAAAATAAGTCCCTATACAATGACAAAAACTAAAATATAAAGACTAATGCTACTCTTCAAAGAGCTCCAACAAAGTGAGTTGAATATTTCTTGTCACAGATTTGAGACACGTTGAGCAGATTGAAATTCAGTTGTTCACAGTAGTTCACTCTATTAAAGCTCAAAATCCCATTTGTCACAGATCCTACACCAGGGATTCTACCACCTTGTGAATCTCCTCCAAATGCCATAATAGTTTCTTGTATATTCATGAAGTCATGAAGGTGGGAACGATCTCTAGTCATGTGTTAGGAGCATCCACTGTCCACGTACCATAAGCTATTGGACCTGTATGGATGACCCTGCAAGCACAAAAGAACTAATTAGAATATGTAACCCAAGCCATGATGGTCTTGGGTTTCCTGTTCGTATCCATGATAGTTACTTCATGGTACTTTCCTTTAAACCGTGACTTAGAGGGGGGTGTTCTTGGAGTTTTCTGTTGATATCTCGCATGTTTCATCTCATTAATTTCAGTTGAAGAGTCAGAGGAATATTGAAACCTTTGGTCCATGTTTCTTTTAAGAAATCTAACTTGTTTTTGACTATCAAACATCGTCATTGATTTATGAAGATCATGTGTTTTGTTTGATGTTGTGATATTTGTTTCTTTGACTTTTCCTCGACTCTTTTATGCTACCTAATAATTATTAAAACTAGTAGTCCTGGATTGATTATTGTAAAAATGATTTATGGTTTTGGGTTTCACAAATGAAATAAGTGAGATGGGCTTGTTTTGGGGACTTCTCAACCCTTTATGCTTGTAGAAACAATTAGATGTATTGTGGTTGGTCATATCACAGACCGAACAATATTTGTTAAAATAGTAATTTTTGGTGGAATGATTGTTCATATAACAGATTTAATAGTATGATTGAAATAACACACATTTGTACTATGATTGGACATTTCACACACGTCACAATACATGTGTTTGTCTTTTGATGCTGATCTTGATATTGAGGCCTTAGTAGATTTACCTATTTTCAAATGAGTCTCAACATTTGATGTTGGTGAGGAAGAAAGATAAGCTTGTTTAGTAGTTTGTTTCACAACACTACTAGGTTTGATCTTCCTAGATTGTTTATGCTTCCTTACCCTTCTTCTTACATCCTTTCTAATTGATTTACATGTCTTGTATTACAAATATCAAAACCAACCCTTTGCTTTGGTTATCAAGATTAAGGATCTGACTTGGTTTTTTTTAAACCAGTGAAATTTTGTTTTTATTTGGAAATGAAACATTGTCTGATTTGATTGAATTTTTTAGAGACATGATCTCACAATCAGAATTGCTTTCAGCAGAAAGTTTTATTGAAACCTTTGTTTTCTTCTTTTCTTTAAAAATTGCAAGAACAAATTTCACAAAAGGCACTATGGCTTTGACAAGACTTCTTGGTTTAATGACATTCACTGTCTTGTCCGAGTACTCTTTGATTTTGATAGGATGACCTAACTTAATTTTCTCCTCATTTGTTTCAATATAAACACTTCATTTATTTTAAGGATTAGTGATTTGAGTTACTATTGATTTAGGATCAATAGTTTTAGGTTCAATTTTATCAAACAAAGTGACAAACTCAGGCATGTGTAAGGCCCCGTTTCCGGGACGCTCACAGCTGTCAAGCATCATACACAAAACATATGATATACATTAACTTAATTAAAACATCACGGCGGAATGAATTTAAACTATCATTTCATTCATATAAATAATACTTTTGCAAAATAATACAACAGTGTTAACAATTACAAATCATCATTTGTTCACTTACAATGCAAAAACATCATCATTATACAAAATGGATGCCATCCAAAACAAGCCAAGTAGCCACTTTGTGCCATCCTCAGCAACATTTACCTGTCAACTGGAAAATGCGTAAAAATTCAATGTTACTGAGTGAGTTCTAGTTTTGTAAAACTTTATATTACCTTTCATTCATTAAAACATTTTCTTTACTATCGCACGTGATCACACATCATACGTACATCAAGCTAATAGTTATTATCTTCTTTCATCGTTCGTTTGGTACATTTCGCACGTTTTTCACATTTAGTACTTATTGCACTTTTCATTTATTTATTATCTTTTCACTTCTATCTAGGTCCTGTCATGTACTTAACCCCCCCCCCCCTGAGCACAGATCTATATTATCTAGGCTTAAGCGACAAGGATCTCATATCGCACGTATGGAGTAGTCACATAGACTAGCTCCCCCTGTTTGTGAACCCTTAAGGGTTAGCCAAGATCGCACGCTATCAACACACAATTGACCTAACAACTCTCAATGAGTTGTGAACCTCCTTTCATTTTCTTGCAAAACTTTCATTCATTCATTCATTATGTTCCACATTCATTATTGTAAATCTTTAGCTTTGTTAAGATAATAATTTACATTTATTATCATAATAACACCACGTAAAGTCACATCATAATACGTAGTAAGGAACATAAGAAAACATATCATACTAAGCATAACATCCTCACGCATCATCATAGATAACATACACCATCACACATCATCAGAAACATCATGCATCGTACATTCACATACATATACATATGCACCACAAGCATAAGTCATCATAAAACATAACTGATCCTCCTTGGGACAGCGGGGGTTTGGGGGTGGCAGCCCCTGACAGCAGGGTCCTAGGGGCAGCAACCCCTAGTGGGGTCCAAGGGGCAACGCCCCTGGCTAGGGTCGCGTTGCCAGGTTAGCGTGAATTTTTTTATTTTATAACATTTACATAGCACATTTTGTTATGGAAAAATCGATCTTCCTATTAAAACCTCTTAAAATCTTGGTCTTTTAAAACGTATATTTGGTATGAATTTCCAACCCAAAACTAGTTTAAAACCTTTAAAATAGGGAATTCAGAACTCACTTGGACTCATGAGTAGCTTCTCAATCAAGCTTTCAAAGCAAGAGTTGCACTACACAGCCTACAAATAAGTTAACACTCCAACGAGTTAATTTCTACCTAATATTGTTGCTATTTTCGCTACAAGATCAGCAATTTCGCTGCTAGTTTCGCCAGCAATTTCACTGCCACCTTCACTGGCAGTTTTGCTGGCATCTTCACTGCTAGTTTCGCTGTTAGTTTCGCCCAAATTTCGCAGGAAGTCTTGATAGTTTCGCTCGAAGACTATGTAATTTCACTGGACGACTATGCAATTTTGCTGGATGAACCCTTAATTTCCCCGAACAGGCTAAAAATTACAAACCAACCTATTTTTGACCCAAAAGTTCTATCTCTTACATCCAAAATGTTGGTTTATCATCCAATAAGCTTTATCTAAACTTCTTACATGTTTTTTTACACAAAAACATGAGTTTCGGGCGAATCTTTGTCACTTTCAAAAACCCCAAGCCCTAGAATCCGAGTATACATCAAAAGGAATGATTAAATAATGTATCTTACCTAGATTCTTGGTGTTTTCTTATTGTTTGGATGCCCACGAACACCGATCTTCAATCCAATGATCAACCGAGCCTTAAATCTTTAATTCTCTCCACTTTCTCTCTCTAGAAATTGGTATTGAGTTGCAAATGAGAGTTGCTCAAGCTGATCTGTTTATATATACCGGACTTTCCCGGGATCTTAAACTCGCCAAACAATATTCCGCAAGGTCTTCTTGGTCCATTCTCCATTACCTGCTTATTTTCTTTAAATAATCACGGCTAAGCCCCTTATTATTAATTGGCTCATTTCTACTTTATTTCGGGCGTTACAACATGACAGTATAATTGTCATAATATGTTGGGGGACAAGAATTGTATCCAATCCCAGTCATATCATTGTGCTCCTTCTGTGAATGAAGCGTCTCTTGCAACTTAGCTGAAGACAGTTGAAACCTTTCAAGTTTAACTTCAGTAACTTATTGCTTAACTTTGGATTGGGCTAACTTTTCAGTTAATTGTTCATTTTCAGCTACAAGAGTGTACTTTTCTCTATGCAGTTTTTCAATGTCGGAGATGAGAGATTTGATTTTTCTTTTAAACATCTCAGATTTTACCTTTTCTTCTTTGATTTTAGCTGTCAATTTGTGATTATGCTCACGATAACCTTCTGGTTCAGCAACACATTTGTTACTACACAGATTAGATTTTTACCTCAGATGGCATTGGAGTTGGTCCATCATTGATATGAGCCATGAGAACATGATTTTGAAATTGAGGCTTCACTTCCTCAGCATATAAGCTCAAGTCACATATTCCATCTTGTATGATGACAAGAGCATTTGAGGTAGATTGGTTGGTTCAATGAGCTTGATTTTTCAGTTGTGGCTGACTATGGTATGGATGTTGATATTATTGTTGGTGATGAAACTGTTGTTGATGGTTATTGGATTGAAAGCTTGAGTTTGGTTGAGAGGATGAGTGGCCCTAACAATTCCTTTGGAAACTATTATAGTTTTATCTTGGAGCTTTACATTCTCTTGAAAAATGGCCAGTCATACCACAATTGAAGTATTTGACTTTGGATTTGTTAAATTCAAGTTTTGTGTTTTCATTCAAGCTAAGCTTTCTCCATTTTCTGAATAACTTCTTGGCTCTCATTGCTATCATAGACATTTTCTCCCTACAGATCCATTTATTCACATCATCTGGATCCATTTATTGTAGATGTTCTTGGATAAAATAGGCAGAAGTGAGTCTTCCACCTAAGTATGCTTCAAATCTTGCAACAAAGGCATTGTAAGTAGCCTTTTTTCTCTTCAGACCTTAGATCTTCAGACAGACCTGTAGGATTCGTTGTGAACCCTCTTGGTTGGGATAATGTTGATGGCTTGTTTGTCGTTGGAGCAGTAATGAAACTGGTTGTCTCCACTTGATGTCTTGATGAGAGAAAATTATCATCTTCAGTGATGAATGAATTTTGCACAGAGTTAGTGTCTCATGGATATTTATATGCTTCAATAACTCGAGGTCCACCAAGGTTCCTGCTCCTTTTATCAAGTTTCTAGATCTTCAATTTTGGCAATCATGAGTATTTTTCAACATGGTAACATTTTGTTTCTAGCTTTCAGGAAGGCTATGCAACATCTTTTTGTTTAGCTCATTGACTTTATATGTAACCTCTATAATCTCTAAATCATTCACAAGTTGCATAAATCTATACAATTGTTTAGAAATTGACTCCCCCTTGGAGTGATAAAAGGTTTAATATTGATTAACAAGCTTATCTTTGTTAATTTCAACTACTTTATTGCTGCCTTCACACATTATCAGTAGTGCATCCAACATAGCTTTTGATGTCCATACTTCTCAAGCCTTTTTAACACATCTATTTTCAATGCTTGAGTAAGAATAGAATATGCTTTGAGACAAAATTTTATCTTCTTGTAGTCGGCATCATCAAGAGTGAGATCTTCAATGGGTATTCTTGAGGTTTTGTATAGAGCAGCCTAGTCAGCCATTAGTGTTACTAGAATGTGAGGCCCTTTACATATGGAAATCCAATAGTCCAGATCTACACCTGTAATGTAATTCATGAACCTGATTTTCCATTGCTTAAACTAAGATTTTTGTTTAAGTATAGGAGGTTTAGGAGTATGACCAAGTTGAGAGAAATTACGTGAATCCATTTTAATATGATATTTTTAAATTGTTTGAATAAAGAATAGATTGATTATTAAGTCCAACTAGTCGAAATAGTCCAAAACAGGCTTATGTATCCAGATCTGCTGATATTTCTATTACGATTTTATGCTTGAGCAAACTGTTCATAGACTTGTTCTTGAGGGCGAGTACAATGAACAGTGACTGTTAAAGTATTTTTTAGCATATATTCAACTTGTATACTGAATAGAGGTAGTCGAGCACTCTACCAACAAGTCAATCACCAGATCAATCAAGTTCAGCTCAGATCTAGGTAGAGCTGAAGAAGAACCGAGAGTCAAGCTTTGACACCAATTGAGAGGGTGTGAGAATAATATTCTCTGTTGATGTGAATCAACTAGGACTGAATATGATGATTGAGTCAATGATTGTAAGGCGAAATATAACAATCACAGAACATTGAATGCAAGAAATATTCATAAATGCTCTTTTTATTAATCAAGGTGAAAGATAGTTACATGAATGCTAGGGTTTTTCCATCAAACAGTAACGATACACCTTGTCAAAATATTCTGATTGTCTAATATCTATCAACAGTCACCTCACATACAAGGGTTTTCTATTGTATTTATAGGCTGACACATGTCTGTACAAAAAGACTAAAGTACCCTCAATTGATGGTAGCCAGATCGAAGGTCTATCCTTAAAAATCAACTAGCACCCTGGAGCTGGTAAAAAAGATCATCAATTCTTGGTAATGGGTACTGATTCTTCACCGTCAACTTGTTCAGCTCATGGTAGTCTATACACATTCTCATGATACCGTCTTTCTTCTTCACGAATAAGACCAGAGCACCCCAAGGAGAGATACCGGTCGAATGAACACCTTATCAAGCAGCTCTTGCAATTGCTCCATCAACTCTTTCATCTCAGTCGGAGCCAATCGATACGGTGCCTTAGCTACAGGTTGGGCACCGGGTATCAAGTCAATGTGGAACTCGATCTCGCGGTTAGGTGGCACTCTTGGTAAGTCTTCGGGAAACACATTTGGAAAGTCACACACTACCGGTACGTCGGTCAGTTGTCGTGTTGGCGTATCCATATCCTTCACGTAGGCCAAGTAGGCACTACATCCACGCCTCATGCACTTTCCCGCCACCGCCATCGAAATCACCTTCGGAATAGTCGTGACTCGATCACCATAAACCATCACCAAACTTCTGTCAGGTGCTTTCAATCCAATCATCTTCTTGTGACACACAATGTTCGCCTTGTAGTCCGCCAACCAATACATTCCTAGGACTACGTCAAACCTGTCTAAGGTCATCACAAAGGGTCTAATGGGAAACTTGTGACCTTTTAGTTCCATGTCACAACCTTCTATCATCTCAGAAATACTAATAGACTTACCTATGATAGTTTCTACATCAATAGGCGTATCTATATTCTTACTATTAACAGGCAATTTAGCACATAAAGTAGCAGAAATAAAACTCTTACTAGCACCAGAATCAAATAACACAGAGGCTAAAGTTTGATTTACTAGAAACATACCTCACACAACATAGGGGTCTGTCCTAGCCTCCTCCTGTGTCATTATGAATGCTCTGGCACTCGCCCTCTGCCCTTCTCATCCAGCCTTCTTCACTCCCGAACCTTCAGCCCTTGGCTTCTTACAGTACCTGCTCATATGACCCTCTCCACCATAGTTAAAAAAACTGACACACGACAATCCTTTGCTATATGTCCCGTCCTCCCACACTTGAAGCATAAGTTCGATCCCAGCCTACATTCTCCAATATGATCCTTTCCATATCTACCACACTTCTTCAACCCCGCACCAGACGTGACCACACGACAGTCATTATCCGTGCCTTTTTGTTACTCGTCGGGGCACCACCTCGACCAACCCTTTTCCCACTCCAATTCGGTCACCACCACCTTTTTTGCTTCCTTTAGCCACCACCACAGTTCTCTCATCATACAACCTCCCTGCCAAATCAACCACCGACCTAAACGTGCTCGGCCGGGCGGCGATCATGTGCCTGTGGATATCCGCCGGTAAGCCCTGGATATATCTCTTAATCTTTTGTGACGAGGGTGTCACTTGAGCTGGCACCAGCCGTGCCATCTCGTTGAACTTGGTGGTGTACTGCTGGTGTGTCATGGTTCCTACCTCCAGCTGCAGGAACTCTCTCTCAACCTTATCCATCTTTCGATGAGGACAGAACTCCTCAATCACCAGCCTCCTCAACTCCACCCATTTCATCCTTCCAATCGCCCGACTACCCTCGGCTTGGACGATATTGTCCCACCAGCACAAAGCTGGGTCCACAAATGAGTGGGCAACAAACTTCACTTTCTGGTCCTCTCGGCACTCGATGATATTCAGAACAGCTTCCATCTCTCTTACCCATCGGTGAACAACAACAACAGTGCCATTACCATCGAAGGTATGGGGCTTGCATCTTTGAAATTCCTTGTAGTTACAACCTCGTGCCATCTCCTGCACAGGCTCTTCTTACTCCTCTTCTTCCTCGTCATCCGAGAAAACCGTCTCAGTCTCGGGCCGTCTCCCTTCGCCCGTAGGCCTACTCCTTTCCTTCCTCTCCCCCTCCCATACAACCTTTATTACTTCGGTCACCACAGACGGTAGGATTGTCTGCATGACCTGATGCACTTCCTCAACCACAACCTCTTTCACTGAGGCTCTTAAGTTAGCACTCTCATCTCCACCCTCTGGATGAGGGGTCTCGAGTTCTTCACAAACCACCCTTTCGACCCTAGGCCTTCCTCTTGTAGACCGTGGTTCAGCACCACATCCACCACGACCTCCACCACATGAAGCCTTCGATGATCTACCACCGGCCATCCTCTAAAACACTATAAGATTCAAACACCAACACGGTCATTCAAGGAACAACTCTGTTTATGTCAAGTATAGTAAGTCCCTAATTACAATGGCCAGTTGTGATTAGCCACTCACTTTACTCTTCATACCCCAAGCATTACCTATCCTGACTACATTAGTATCTAAATCTACTAACAACACATAAACCACATAACATGCGCATATCTGCTCGTTAACATTAAGAAAATACCTTATGGCACGTAGCTACTCGGACTGGCATCCCTTCCCTTTCTGTCCCATTTTCAGTTTAAGTTTAGATTTCTTTTCAAATTTACCATTTCACTTAAACTTTGGCTCTGATACCAACTTGTAAGGCCCCATTCCCGGGACACTTACAGTTGGCCAATCATTGCACATAAAACATATAATTACATTAACTTGAATAAAATGTTGCAGCGGAAACATTAAAAACAACATTTTCATTAAAAATGCTTTTGCAAAATAACACAACATTCGTTACACAATATCATTTGTTCACATTACAATGCAAAAACATTAAACAAAAGAATGCCATCCAAAAGAGCCAAGTAGCCGCCCCGTGCCATCCTCAGCAACTTTACCTGCCAACTGGAAAATGCATAAAAAGTCAGTGTTGCCGAGTGAGTTTTAGTTTTATAAAAACACTACATTACTTTCATTCGTTAAAGCATTTTCATTACTATCGCACGTGATCACACATAGTACATACATCAAGGTAATAATTATTATTATCTTCATCATTAATTTGTTAACTTCCATTCATTCATCGTACGTCATTATCATTCACTTTCATAAATTACTTTCATTCTCATTCATTCATTCTTTCTTACTTTCATTCGTATGTTCATCTTTACTTCTTTACATTCCATACCCAAAACCATGAACTTTACCCAACCGTCATGCATAAAGTGGGTACTAGGCCGAGGTATATCATAGGCCCCCAGTCATGGCATCGAGTGGCCTGACCAAAGTACCTAGGGTAAATTCAGGTGTACCATTGCCACGTGCTATACCCCACCATCATGCATAAAGCGGGTACTGGGCCAAGACCTATCATAGACCCCTAGTCATGGCGCCTAGTGGCCTGAGCACAGTACCTAGGGTAAGCGACAAAGGTTCCATCCAAATGGTCGGTCATAAAGACGAACCCCGGTGTGCATCCTTCTGGGGTAGCTATCCCACACACCGTTGAACTGACACTCTTCATTGAGTGTGTTTCTCTATACAGTGCTTGCAAGACTTTCTTTACCTTCCTTCATTTATTAATGCATGCTTCATTCTTTCGTTACGTTCCTCTTTTCATTACCTTCTACTTTACGTTACATAATAATTTTCATTTCATTTATTAGAATTCAATGTAAAGCCACAGGAAAATAATCATTCATAATAAGAACATAAACATGAACATACAACATCACCATATAGGGCATCATCATACATACATAACATACATCATACATACCATCATGCATAAGCATCAATCTCACATCATATCATACATACAATGCCCATCAAATCATCTATGATATCAAAAAGTCAACTTACATAGCCCCCGGGAACCTCCCAAGTCAAAGCCTACATTTCACTTTTTTTTCGAAAAGTAAGAAAATATTCTAAGTCTTTAGGCGTGTAACACCTGGCTATTTCTTAAAAAGAAAAGAAACAATAATAGATGAAGAATAAAAGAAAGAAAAAAGCAATAACACCTAAGGGATAAAATGATTAAGTGTTGGCTGATGCGCCTGCATAGTGATGAGACGCCCAAACAGAGCTCATGCACCCAAATAGTGCTAAAGCGCCTAAGCACTTAGAAATTTTTACAGAATTTTCTGGGAGTCTGTGCTTTGGGGTTTTTGACCGAGGTTGACTAGGGCTTATTTATGATGATGTTTCTTGCATACTTAGGATTGTTCCTTATTATTGTTATTGCTATTATTATTATTACTTATAGTATGTGACTTTACGTGGTATGTTATTATCGTAACGTAAAGTATACCGTAATAATAAAGTGAAAGAGCAATAAAGAAAAGAAGAGGAACATTAATGAAAATGTTAACAAGTCTTGCTAGCTTACAGGAGGTGCACGACCTTTGTAGCGTGTCCTGGGTGATTGGGTCGGCCGTGTACACAGTACACAGAACCCTTTCGAGGGATACAGTTGACCCTTCGAGGGATATAGATGGCCCATCACCCGTTTTTCCATCGCGTATACAGTTGGGGTATTGCTCACTGGTCCATACAGAAAGTGAAACATAAAGATAAAAGTTTACAGAACAGACAAGGCATACAGTAAAGAGAACGAATAGTATTTCTTCATATAGTTAATGCGTGCTCTCATATACAGTATAAATTTGTATTTTACAGAAAATAGTATTTTCTTATACAACATATAGAAAGTATTTTATTACTTTTAAAACTAGAACTCACTCAGCAACGCTGACTTTTATACATTTTCAGTTGGCAGGTAATTATTGCTGAGGAGGCACGAGGGTGAAGCTACTCGACAGGGAAAGACTGACATCCATTCGTATTCTATGTTGCTGTTGTTTTGTAATGCAGTAAAACAATTCTTTTGTAAACAGTTAAATGATGATGCATTGCTTAACAACAATGTTTTAAATGAAATGAATGGTTTTTGATAAATTATTTCTGCTGCTTCTGTTTGTATAATTATAATGTTTAATGTATTAGCTGCTGTGATTGACCAACTGTGAGGTCTCCGGGAACAGGGCCTTATAAGTTGGTATCAGAGCCAAAGTTTAAGAGAATTGGGTTAAATAAACTTTTAAAACTTAAGCTTAAACTGAAAATAGGACAATTGGAGGGATGTCAGCCCGAGTAGCTACGTGCCAACAGGTATGCCTTTTCTTAATGTTAACCGCTATTATGTGTGCATGCTATTTGATTATGTGCTTTTAGAAAATTTAGATACTGATTAAGTCAGGATAAGAGATGCTTGGGGTATGAAGAGTAAAGTAAGTGGCTAATCACAACTGGCCATTGTAATTAGGGACTTACTATACTTGACATAAACTAAGTGTTACCTTGAATAACCGTGTTTGTGTTTGAATTTTATAGTGTGCTTTTAGAAGATGGCTGGCGGTAGATCTTCAAAAGCCTCTCGAGGTGGAGGTCACGGTGCTGCTCCGTGACCCAATAAGGGAGACCCAGAGTCAAGAAAGTGGTTCATGAAGAACCAGAGACCCCTCATCCGGAGGGAGGCGACGAGAGCGCCAATCTGAGAGCCTCAGTAAAGGAGGCTGTGGTGGAAGAGGTTCACCAGGTCATGCAGACTATTCCACTGTCTGTGGTGACCGAAGTGATCAAGGCTGTAAGGGATGGGGAAAGAAAGGAGAGGAACAGGTCCTCGGGAGGACGAGAACAACCAGAGCCGGAAAAGTTCTCTCTGAAGATGAGGAGGAGGAAGAAGAGAGCCTGCCTGCGGCGGAGGCGACCCGAGGCTGTAACTATGAGGCATTTATGAGATGCAAGCCCCCTACTTTCAATGGAAACGACACTACTGCAGCTGCTCATCGGTGGGTGAGGGAAATGGAGCTTGTCCTTGATATCAGTGCCGTGAAGAACAGAAGGTGAAATTCACTACCCACTCATTGTGGACTCGACTTTGTACTAGTGGGACAACATTGTCCAAGCCAAGGGTAGCAGGGCCATTGGAAGAATAAGATGGCCTGAACTGAAGAAGTTAGTGATTGAGGAATTCTGTCCTCATGGAGAAATGGACAAGGTAGAAAGAGATTGCCTGTAGCTGGAGGGGGGACGATGACACACCAGCAGTACACCACTAAATTTAATGAAATGGTGCGGCTGGTGCCCGATCAAGTGACACCACTATCACGAAAGATTAAAAGATACATCCAGGGGCTACCGGTGGATATCCGTAGGCATATGATCGCCGCCCAGCCGAGCACTTTCAGGTCAGTGGTTGATTTGGCTGGTAGATTATACGATGAGGGCGAGGTGGTGGTGGTTGAGGTGAATAAGAAGGATGGTGGTGGCCGGAACTGGAATGGGAAAAAGGTTTGGACGTGGTAGAGCCACTCTAAATAATAAGGTGGCAAAGGTGGGTGACCGACGTGTGGTCACATTTGGATTAGGGCTGAGGAGGTGTGACAAATATGGAAGGGAGCATACTGGTGAGTGCAGGATGGGGATGAACGTATGCTTCAGGTGTGGCCAACCTGGCCACATCGCTAGAGACTGTAAGAAGCCGAGGGCGGAGAGCTCTGGAGCAGAGAAGAAGAAGCCGGAGGAAGGAGGGCAGAGGGCAAGTGCTAGAGCTTACACTATGACCTGGGAGGAAGCCAGAGCTGATCCCGATGTTGTGTCATGTATGTTTCTAGTAAACCAAACTTATGCCTCTGTATTGTTTGATTCCGGTGCTAGCAGGAGTTTTATTTCCACTACTTTATGTGCTAAGTTGCCTGTTAGTAGTAGAAAGGTCAGTACACCATTCGATGTAGAAACTGCTATTGGTAAGTCCACTAGAATTACTGATGTGATAGAGAATTGTGTCATAGAACTAGAAAGTCATAGGTTTGCTGCTAGGTTACACGTGATACCCCTAGGTGGATTTGATGTGGTACTAGGGATGGATTGGTTAGCAACCTATGAAGCAAACATCGTGTGTCACAAGAAGATGATCCTATTGACAGCGCCTGACGGGAATAGGTGACGGTTTATGGTGATCGCGTCATGACGATCCCCAAAGTGATTTCTATGGCGGTGGCGGGAAAGTGCATGAGCGTGGATGTGGTGACTACTTGGCCTACATAAAGGTTGTGGACGCGCCAACACCATAACTATCTGATATACCAGTTGTGTGTGACTTTCTGGATGTGTTTCCAGAAGATTTACCCGATGTGCCACCGGATCGCGAGATTGAGTTCCAAATTGATTTGATACCCGGTGCTCAACCCGTTGCCAAAGCATCGTATCGGTTAGGTCCGATAGAAACGAAAGAACTGATGAGCAGTTGCAAGAGCTGCTCGATAAGGGGTTCATTAGACCGAGTATCTCTTCCTAGGGTGCTCCGGTCCTGTTTGTGAAGAAGAATGACGGTAGCATGAGGATGTGCATCGACTACCGTGAGCTGAACAAGGTGACAGTGAAGAGCCGATACCCCTTACCGAGGATTGATGATTTGTTTGATCAGCTCCAAGGTGCCAGTTGGGTTTCAAGGATAGATCTTCGATCTGGTTACCATCAGCTGAAGGTGAAGGAGCAGGATATCCCTGAGACAGCTTTTCGCATGTGCTGGTCACTATGAATTCCTTGTTATGTCATTTGGATTGACCAATGCGGCAGCTACTTTTATGGACTTGATGAACTGTGTGTGTCGGCCTATGTTGGATAAATCAGTGATTGTGTTTATTGATGATATCTGATTTATTCAAAGAGTGAGATTGAGCATGCCGGTCACATTCGGGAGGTTCAGGAGACGTTGAGGAAGGAGAAGTTGTATGCAAAATTCTCCAAGTGCGCATTTTGGTTGCATGAAGTTTAGTTCTTAGGTCACGTGATAAATCCCGAGGGGATTATAGTAGACCCTGCTAAGGTGGAGGCTGTGATGCAATAGAAGTCTCCAAAGACGCCATCCGAGATTCGTAGTTTCTTAGGGTTGGCGGGGTATTATCGAAGTTTTATTCAGGACTTTTCCAAGATCGCTTCCCCACTGACTAAGTTGACCCGAAAGGATGTAAAGTTTATATGGGGTCAAGCCCAAGAATAGGCGTTCGAGGAGTTAAAGGCGAGGTTGACTCAAGCTCCTGCCTTGTCATTACCCAAAGGAAGAGAGGAATTGGTGGTATATTCAGATGCTTCTTACTCGGGGTTGGGGTGTGTATTAATGCAGAGAGGGAAGGTTATAACCTATGCATCCCGACAGTTGAAAGTTCATGAGTTCAACTACCCTACTCATGACTTGGAGCTAGCAATGTTGGTCTTTGCACTAAAGATTTGGAGGCACTATCTGTACGGGACGAAGTGCACCATTTTCACGACCACAAGAGCTTGAAGTACTTCTTCGAGCAAAAAGATTTGAATATGAGGCAGAGAAAATGGTTGGAGCTTATAAAAATTATGATTGGGAGATCCACTATCATCCGGGCAAAGCCAACGTGGTGGCTGATGCTCTTTGCCGAAAGGAGAGGCCCGAGCCGATTCGGGTGAAAGCATATCAACTGATCATGACCTTTGATGTAATGAAGCAAGTCAAGGAGTTTCAAGATGAGGCATTAAAAGAAGATCATCTAAACTTTGAAAAAATGAGAGGTCTGGTTGGGGAATTGGGTGAAAACACACTTGGTGTTAAAACTTGATTTAGACGGGTGTGGATTCCTTGTTTCGGGGATCTACGTGTGAGGATTTTGGATGAAGCTCCTAAGACTCGATACTCCATTCATCCTGGTGCCACAAAGATGTATCAAGACATGAAGAAAGATTATTGGTGGCTGGGTATGAATCGTGACGTGGTGGAGTATGTGAGTAAGTGCCTTACTTGTTTGCAAGTGAAGGTGGAACATCAGATGCCGTATGGGAAGATCCAACCTTTGGATATACCAGAATGGAAGTGGGAGCACATCACCATGGATTTCATTACGAAGCTTCCACATACTCCGAAAGGGTACGATGCCATATGGGTGATTATTGACTGTTTGACTAAGAGTGCTCACTTTCTACCGATCCGCGAGACATATTCATCCGAGAGGTTGGCTGACCTGTTCATCAAGGAGATTGTAACTCGTCATGGTGTGCCGGTGTCCATTGTGTCTGATCGTGACACCCGATTTACATCTAAATTCTAGAAGAAATTCCACGACGCTATGGGGATGAGGTTAAATATTAGCATGGCTTATCATCCCCAAACTGATGGTTAGTTAGAAAGGACCATTTAGACACTCAAAGACATGCTTCGGGCATGTGTGATTGATTTTGGGCGAAGTTGGGATGACCACTTACCGTTAGCTAAATTCTCATACAACAACAGCTATCGTGCCAGCATTGGTATGCCACCATACGAGATGCTATACGGTAGGAGATGCAGAATACCCGTTTGTTGGGGTGATATTGGTCAAAACGAATTGGGGGCATCGAGGTCATTGAGCCTACGACCGAGAAGCTTGAGAAGATTAAGACCTTCATGAAGTCAACTAAAGATAGGCAGAAGTCGTATGCCGATAGACGACGCAGACCGATCGAGTTCCAGGTGGGTGACCGGGTTATGTTGAAGGTCTCACCTGGGAAGGGTATTATCCGATTCAGGAAGTGGGGCAAGTTGAGCCCATGATATATAGGCCCTTTCCGAATCATTGCTCGAGTAGGAGAGTTGCCTATAGGTTGGAATTACCGGATGAGTTAAGTGGGATTCAGCCGACATTCCGTGTGTCTCATCGGAGAAAGTGTATAGCCGATGAAGACATGATTGTTCCACTGGAGGATATCGAAGTAGAGGAAAGGCTCAATTTTGTGGAGCAACCAGTGGCAATCATCGACCATAAAGAGAAGAGGCTGAGAAATAAAGTGGTTCCTCTTGTGCGTGTACAGTGGAAGCACAGGAAGGGATCTGAATCTACATGGGAGACAGAGGAGGAAATGAGACAGCATTACCCTCGTCTGTTTGAGGAATAGCAGGTCTCGGGGACGAAACCTATATAAGAGGGGTGGACTTATAACACCCGGCTATTTCTTAAAAAAAAGAAAGAATAATATATGAAGAATAAAAGAAATAAAAAAGCAATAACACCCAAGTAGAGGGATTAAAAGTGTAAAAAGGACAAAACTTTGTAAAAGTTAGTGTAAAGGTGGGCATGGCCGCCCACCCTCTTTTCACATCACTCACATTCGGACTTTAGAGAGAGAAAGACAAGAGGAGAGCAGAAACTCTCGGTTTGAAGAAGAAGAAGAAATCGAATTCAAGGTAAGAATTCGTGGATTTTAAGTGTTTATGACGGTTTTTATCTCGGTTATATGCATATGTGCTTATGTGTTTGTGTATGTGCTCGGGTGTGTGTGTGTGTGTTTTGTGTTGTTTTTAGGTGTTTGAACTCATTGCAAGCGGGTTAGAAAGGAAGAAACACCAAGTTGCATCAGGTGAGTTCTAGACCCCGGTTTACTTGTTTTAAACTATCTTTGGGGCTGAAAATGTATTAAAACGATTTTCAAAGCTTTTGTATGTTTACTCGTATGTAATGTGCATGATTGGTTGTTGATTCTTGAATGCTTATAGGTTGTTCATGTTTAGAATAGCCATTTTAATCTTAGAACAGATGGGTTTGATGATTGGGTTTGAAAACATACTAGAAATATGTCACACAGCAGGTCCATGCGCCTAGATAAGACTCATGCGCCTGAAATTGCCTTAGAAAGTTTTAAGTCTAATCAATGCGCCTAAACAGTAGCCCATGCGCCTAAGATTACCTTAGAAATGTTTAAGTATAGCCCATGTGCTAGAACAGTGGTCCATGCGCCCCAATAGTGCCCATGCGCCCAAGTGGCTCATCGCCTAGGTGTTCGTGCGTACGAATAATCCATACGCCTAAGTGTTCATACGCACAAATAGTGCCCATGCACCTGGATAGTTCATGCGCCTAAGGGATAAAATGATTAAGTGTTGGCTGATGCGCCTGCATAGTGATGAACGCCCAAACAGGGCTCATGCGCCCAAATAGTGCCAAAGCGCCTAAGCACTTAGAAATTTTTACAGAATTTTCTGGGAGTCTGTGCTTGGGGTTTTTGACCGAGGTTGACTAGGGCTTATTTATGATGATGTTTCTTGCATAGTTAGGATTGTTCCTTATTATTGTTATTGCTATTATTATTATTACTTATAGTATGTGACTTTACGTGGTATGTTATTATCGTAACGTAAGTATACCGTAATAATAAAGTGAAAGAACAATAAGAAAATAAGAGGAACATTAATGAAAATGTTAACAAGTCCTGCAAGCTTACAGGAGGTGCACAACCTTGTTGTCGTTAGCTCAACTGTGCTACGGGTTAGTTACCCTATTATGAACACAGGGCCAATCAATTAAGATTGGTAGGACCTTTGTAGCGTGTCCTGGGTGATTGGGTCGGCCTTGTACATAGTACACAGAACCTTTTCGAGGGATACATTTGACCCTTTCGAGGGTATAGATGGCCCATCACCCGTTTTTCCATCGCGCATACAGTTTGTGTGTTGCTCACTGGTCCATACAGAATGTGAAACATAAAGATAAAAGTTTACAGAACAGACAAGGCATACAGTAAAGAGAACGAATAGTATTTGTTCATATAGTTAATGCGTGCTCGCATATACAGTACAGAGTTGTATTTTACAGAAAAGAGTATTTTCTTATACAACATATAGAAAGTATTTTATTACTTTTAAAACTAGAACTCACTCAACAACGCTGACTTTTATACATTTTCAGTTGGCCGGTAATTATTGCTGAGGATGGCACGAGGGTGAAGCTACTCGGTAGGGAAAGACTGACATCCATTCGTATTCTATGTTGCTGTTTTTTTGTAATGCAGTAAAACAATTCTTTTGTAAACAGTTAAATGATTATGTATTGCTTAACAACAGTGTTTTAAATGAAATGAATGGTTTTTGATAAATTATTTCCGCTGCTTATGTTTGAATAATTATAATGTTTAATGTATTAGTTGTTGTGATTGACCAACTGTGAGGTCTCC
Source organism: Flaveria trinervia (assembly GCA_025506515.1). Lineage (NCBI taxonomy): Eukaryota > Viridiplantae > Streptophyta > Magnoliopsida > Asterales > Asteraceae > Flaveria > Flaveria trinervia. The sequence continues at coordinate 68,388,463 of CM046451.1, read as the reverse complement.
GGGAACGGGGCCTTACAAGGCGCATGAGCACTATGCAAGCGCATGGCCTTTCAGACGCATGAGAAACACTTAGGCGCATGTGGAACTTTCAGGCACATTAGCACTATTGGGGCGCAGAGCAACACTTAGTCTATGCTGGGCAATGCTAGGCGCATGAGTACTATTCAGGCGCATGAGGTTTTTGGGCGCATGGGAACACTTAGGCAATTATTTATAGTTGAGCGTATGAGCTACTGTTTGGGCGTATGAGCAGTCTAATTCATTCTTAACACCATAATTCAGTTTGTAAACATCACCTATCATGTTCTAAGCTTAAATCACATATTCTAAGCCTTAGAACCACAATCAAAACATCATCAAACACATAAATAGCGCCCAAAATCAAACCCCACCCACAACATACACACATACATACATACATACGAGTATGAACCAAACTTTTATAAAAAGTTCATACATGCATTTCCAGCCCCAAAACAGTTTAAAACAAGTAACAATAGGGTTCTAGAACTCACCTTTGCAACGTTTGGTTATGACTTCTTCAAAAACCCATTTGCAACAGAGTTCAACCGCCTAGAAAACCCACCAAAATACACACCCAAACACAACATACATAAGCATGCAACCGAGGATAAAACCATTAAGAATATTGTAAACACACGAATTTTTACCTTGAATTCGATCTTTTCCTCGTGTTCCTCTTCATACCCGAGCTCTGCTCTTTCTCTCTCTAAAATCCCAAACTCAAAAAGGTGAACAGTGGCATGGCAATGGCGGCCATGCTACTTTTGTACAAAATAAAATAGATTTTGTACCTTTTACATATTCAACCCCTTAACTTGGATTAAATAACATTTCTTTCTTTTCACCCACTTTATTCTTTCTATACTAACTTTAAAAAATAACCGGGTGTTACACAAGGGGATGTAAATTACGTCCTTAGTTTATATCCATCCTTTAAATATTTGGCTATAGCCATATGCCCTGCTATAGGTCCCTTTTTCATTAGTATTCTAATGTGATGTAAATTATTTATTGATTGTTTTGTCATATTTTTCTTACTTTTTAGACCATAAGTAACGATTAATGCTCATTAAGGGGTATTTTCTATCATATCAGCGCCAAGTCACCATTTTATTTTTGTTAAAAATATAAGTAATGGTTGAAGCCCCTATAACACCCCTTCATCATTATGGATTTGGTGAATTATGGCATTATAATAATAATGCCCCTTTAAACATAACGCTCCACCTTAATGGTAATGGGGGCATTATGTAGCGTTATGTATGGGTTTAACGCTCCATTACACATGGTCTTATAAGTCGAGTTCTTAACATGACCTTTTGACTTCTATTATAACTCCCGAACGACCTCCAAATTACATTCTTTTAACCCCATACACCTTCAATTCAATTCACCTCAAATCAATTGTGTTTCACATTAATAAACATGTAACATACCTAACTAAATGTGTTAAGACATAGATTAAAAAACCATCACATCCCCCACTAAAGCAGAACACAGGAATGTAACGAAACTGAATATCAAGAATAACATTATGCAAGAGAAAACTAATACTTCAATACATTGAATGTACCCTTAAATACTTTAAAATCTAGGTTTCTAGAGCTTAAAACAAACTACCAATGAAGAAACCTAGTACTAAATGGAGGGTTCATATACAATTATGCAAAATGTATACCTCATGAAGTTATCCTTAGTTTCCAATACCTAAGAGCATGCTTAAGGTATCAATAATAATGTTGGTGAGTTCACAGGTTTTGATGCTTCAAAGATGTTATAGAAAACAACTTAACAAACCTCCTGCGTGGAAGCAGTTTTACTTAGATGATTAACAAACAATAAATCTTGACCCTTCTTAAACTAGCAAGGAATATGAAAATTATGGAACGTGAGGCATAACTGAATCCAGACGTACGTCTTTAGCCCTTCCCTCGTATCTTATGACCTATGGGTGAACACTATGTAATAATTCGATCAGACCGATCGGTGGGTAGTGCGACTAACCATGACAAGGGGTGTCAATCTAAATAGTACTATTCATAGAATCCTAGTCGAAATTCATAGTTAATGGTTACAAATGAAATATAAAAGGGACTTTCCGAGCTCCAAACATATACTCATGTAAACATTAAAGTTGGGTCTTATTTTCTTCTTATCATATGAAAACAAGTATGTGTATGATTTCCCTTGTAATTATGGAGCATTTAGAAGTAAACAGGGTGAAACTCACTAGAAATAAAAGTATATGTATTATGAATTGTAATAACCGACCTGTACATGTTCTCATAACATGAACCATAATTAGGTCTATGTTTACCCAAACACGAGTTATTTATTCACTTCGTGACATCCAATAAATGTATAAATGGTAATCATCTTGGAAAAACAATAATAGTATTCTCACTTATTCACCTTGATTTAAAATGTATTTTTAATTGATTTCCATGTATGAATGTCTTGTCAAATGCTCAATTAGTTTTTCAAATCTAATAATATCATAAGCATGTTTTTCCCCAAAGTAATTTAAATAAAAAAAGGTTGTGAAGATTCACTTTGATTTCTCATACAAGTACACATATGTCAATGTTGAGACCTGCAACTATGTATACTCATTCACCAATTTCACCCTAAGTGTACACCTACTGTCAATCACTAACAATAAGATAATATTATCACATGGGTGGTTGAGCTTTTCTATTTAGTTAGAGGTGTGATAATCAACCAATTCCATGGGTGAGATTTATAGTATACAAGTTACTTATGTATGCATTGATATCTCGAAACTACTATTGTCTCAATATACTGTTGGATTTTATGCCCAAGACACATAGAACATTGATATGGTTAGTACGTTATGATCCAAGTCGGTCATACCCAATAACAAGCTTAACAACACAACAATTTATATTAATTGATGATATGATCATGCAATTAAATATTTACACCAATTTAGAAAATGGGTTTTCTAAATAATTGTATTTGAGATAGAACAACTTAAGGATATTTTTTCATGGACATTATTTGTATGTTATTTAAGTTGGTTAAGCACAACATCAAATAACAAAAGTATGTATAAGTTATATAATTAAAGGTTTATTATATAACTCATAACATAACTAGTGAATATTGATTAAGTGTCCTAAAATGGGGGGAAACCCATTTTAAGTTAAAATTTCAGCCACCCCTTTGAGGGGTCTTTTGGCCTTTTGTACTTGGAAACACAACACCACATTCACTAGTTTTCATACTCCATCCTTTCCACTCTCTCTCATACATGCAAGATTCATCTTTTCTCTCATCTAAGAAGAAAATACAAGGTTGAAAAGGGGGTTTTCTGCAGCCTACATCTTGCGATTTTGGTGTCAAAAATCCTAGCAACAAAGTGTTTTGATTGAGGCCTGTGGGTATACAAGCTTGAGGATATCTTCTTTGGTGTTTTGGTCCTTCAGACTTCATCCTCTTCTTCACACCCAACGACTTGGGCAGCCTTTTTGGAAGGTGGTTCATCTAACGTTTTGGGCAGCTTTGGAAGGTAATTCCATGGTTCATTTTGGTTGTTATAGTTTGTTTGTTTGCTAGTTCCTTCACATATAAATGATCCTTATAATCTTGGGTTTGTTGTTGACATATAATGTGGCTTAATTTTCAGTATACAAAACGTTATATTAAGGTTTGTTTCCGCTGCGTTTCTCTTGTTTAAATGGTTAAACAACTTCGATAAAAGTCCAACAAATCCAACATTGGCATCTAGAGCCGATATGTGGATGACTAGCTTCATTATCCTTGTAAAATTGGTTTTATGGGGTTTTAATAACCTAATAGGGGCGGTTTTGTGATGTTATGATGAATCCCCAACCTTTCAAGGTTATATCGTACATGCTTATGATTAAACCTTGAAATAAGAGATATCAAAATGGTTGATTGTGCTTTGTTTGGACAAAAAACCCTAAATTCTTGGTTTATGTTGGCTGAAAATTAAGGGTCAAATGGGGATTCATTTTGGTTCGTGGATGATGTTTCATATTGGTGCATAACCTAGCCTTGACCTTGTGTTGGTTTGGTTTTGGATGAATGATTTATTTTGGTTGATTTCATTCTTTATGGGTTTTAATATTTATTCTTTTGTGCTTGTATTTGATTGTAATTTATTTATTCATTCAATGGTGATGTAATAGATAGATTAAGTGTGTTTTATTTATTAGAAAATTTGTATTAGGATATAAATTTTGTAAATGAAGATGCACAAGATAGAAGCCCAAAAGGAAGACACAAAGAGAAGGACTTGAAGCATTTGGATGCAACTTCATGTGGGGGTCTTTGGAGATTTCATCTTTTGTGTTGTGTTCAACCCTTAAGAAAGACAAAATGACAACACTTGTGATGGCAAACAAGTGTTGTCAACATAGTAGCTATGGTTATGCACACTCGATTGTTTTATATATCTTGTTTGATTATCCTTTTTATGTTGATTGTTTGATATGTGGATATGCTTAACAATCTAAATAAATAATCTTAAAAAGCTGAATTTTTTGGTTTCTTATCATTAAGTGATTAATAAAAGGATTAATGATTTCAAATAAAAGAGGTTTTATTAAAAGGACCATATGGTACCATGTATTTGAAAGTATGCGAATACAAGGTACATCGAGTTTTGATAACTAGAATTAATGAAAACTAAAATCCCTTTGGAAACAAGTTTAACACCATCCTTTTACATGACTCGAATCATTGAGAACTATTTGTGGGATAACGGTCACCTAACCACTTTTAGGAAATTGTGTGTTTGAGGTGGGCTTAACATATTTGTGGAATAAAGGTCACCAAAGCACTTGTATGTGTAACTCACACGTGTGTGTAAGTAGGACGACTTGAATTGGAAACCATGTGCATAGGGTCACCGAAGCATGGTGTACAATGGTGTTGATGGGATTTTACATGCTGACTAAACATAAGATGTTTAACCGACCCCATAAAGCTAGAAGTTGCAATAGGTTGCAATTGTCAAATGTTGACTACCTTGTATTTAAATAATGGGATAAAGGTCACCTAACCATAATTTAAATGTAACGTTGGATTCTAGATTTTAATTACTAATTGTCTATGAGACATAAAAGGGTATTAATAATTAAAATGTAATTTTTCAGAAATATAATACAAACTTTGTAATTTTGTAGAAATGGCCGCAAACAACAATGCAACCACCCCGACCCCCTACCCTATCAGTGAGAACCATCCTAGAAGGGATCGTCTTAACCATAATAACTTTGTAGACTGGTTTCGAAACTTGAGAATTGTTCTCAAGCAAGAGAAAAAGGCCTATGTCCTTGACGATCCCATTCCTGACCAACCCGACCCCGAGAATGTTGAGGCCTATAACGATTGGCTTTAATAAACTAACGATTCCATGTAGGCTTCTTGCCTCATGTTGGGAACCATGATTCCTGAACTCCAAAGGGACTTTAAGCATCATGGGGCATATGACATGATTACCCATTTGAAGAAAATGTTCCTTCAACAAGCTAGGGTAGAACGCTTCGAAACGGTTCGAGCGCTTCATACATGTCGCATGGAAGAAACCCAATCGGTATCATCTTATGTTCTTAAGATGAAAAGCCACGTTGATCGCCTCGAGAGGCTTAATTGTCCGGTCTCAAAGGAGCTGGCCATGGATTTGATCCTTAATGGCCTAACCAAAAGGTTTGAGACGTTCATAATGAATTACAATATGAACGGGTGGGACAAGAGCATTCGTGAGCTTCACGTAATGCTCAAAACAGCTGAGGTAGGGATGGGTAGAAAAGTTCTACATGTTCTCTCGATCAATGAGGGAGGCAATAAGAAAAGGCCATTCCCCGAACCCAAGGCAAATCTTGCCAAAGGAAAGGGGTACATCAAATGTAAAGGGAAAGGGAAGGCTAAAGCGGAACCTCCAAAGCCTAAACTTAAGAAGCCTAAGGTAACGAAGAACGATCCATGCTTTGAGTGTGGTGAGATAGGACATTGGAAAAAGAATTTTCCCACCTATCTCAAAGAGTTAAGAAACAAGAGGGATGCTGGGCAAACCTCAGGTACAACTTTCTTGATTCACATTGGTTTAAATGTTATTTCTTCCAACACATGGGTATTGGATAGCGGATGTGGAACTCATATTTGCAATTTGTTACAGGGGTTCAAAAGAAATAAGCACTTCAAGAAGGGAGATACAAGTCTCTACATGGGCAACAAAGCAAAAGTTGATGTCGAAGCCCAAGGAGACTGTATTTTGAAACTTTCAAATGGCTTGGAAGTTGTTCTCAAGAACATTTTGTATGCTCCTAGTTTGACTAGGAACATAATTTATGTTTCCCTTTTAAAACAATGTGGTTATGAATTAAAGTTTGTTAGCAATGGTATTCATGTTTATATGGATGATATGTTTTATTTTAAGGCTATGCCTTTTAATGCTATCTATGAATTGGTTCATGATAATTCATCCTATAATAACTCATTGTACCAATCAAGCATCAAGAAACTTAAAATGGGTTTAAGTGATTCATATCTTTGGCATTATCATCTTGGTCACATAAACAAGAATCAAATTCAAACACTTCAAAAGAATGGTCTTTTGAAAACAAATGAAAATGTTTCATTTGGTAAGTGTGAATCTTGTTTACAAGGGAAGATGACCAAGTCACCCTTTAGTGGTACTAACGAGGGGCAAAAGACTTGTTGGGAATCATACATTCAGATGTATGTGGACCTTTTAAGACAATGACAAGAAATGGTGAAAGATACTTCATTACCTTTACCGATGATTATAGTCGCTATGGTTATGTGTACTTGATGGCACATAAACATGAAGCTTTTGAAATGTTCAAAATCTTCAAGAATGAAGTAGAAAATCAACTCAATAAAACTATCAAAGTTCTTCGTTCGGATAGAGGAGGTGAATACCTCAGTGAGGTTTTTCAAGATCATTTAAGAAGTTCTGGGATCGTCTCATAACTTACTCCACCTGGAACACCACAACATAATGGTGTGTCTGAAAGGAGAAATCAAACTCTATTGGATATGGTTCGATCTATGATGGCTATAAGCTCACTACCTCCATCTTTTTGGGTTTTCGCATTGCTCTCCGCGGCTTGTATTTTGAATATGGCCCCGACCAAGAAAGTGGATTCAACACCTTTTGAAATATGACATGGAAGAGTTCCATCACTATCATATTTAAAGGTATGGGGTTGTGAAGCTTATGTTAAGCTAAACACCCCATACAAGTTGGAAGTTGATCCACTAAGTGTATATTTATTGGATATCCCAAAGACTGTATAGGATACTACTTCTTTGATCCAAGAGAGCAAAAGGTATTTACTGCTCGGAAGGCTGAGTTCTTGGAAGCTAAGTTCCTTGTGGAAGGAATAACGTATAGAACAGTGGAATTGATGAGGATCAAGATCCACAAGCCGATACACGTTTGGTTAACACTAGTAATCAATAGGAGGAAATTGATAATGATCAAGAGGTTGATCAATATACACAAAACGTTCATAGATCTGGTAGAGTTAACATTCCACCTAAAAGATATGGGTTTTTTCATGAATCGATGCTATGTGGTTGACTCCGATGAGCTAACTACATACCATGATGCAATGTCCAATTCGGATTATGACAAATGGCTAGAAGCCATGAACGTAAAGATGCAATCCATGTATGACAACCAAGTTTGGGAATGGTTGACCCTCCATTTAACTCCGAACTGGTTGGATGCAAGTGGGTTTTCAAGAAGAAAACTGATATGCATGGAAACTTGGATACTTAAAAAGCAAGACTTGTAGCAAAAGGTTTCACTCAAACTCAAGAGGTTGATTATGATGAAACCTTCTCGCATGTGGCAATGCTAAAGTCAATTAGGATATTGTTTGCCATAGCCGCATATTATGACTATGAGATTTGGCAAATGGATGTCAAAACCGCTTTTCTTAATGGACATCTTGAAGAGACTGTCCATATGGTTCAGCCTGATGGTTTTGTTGATCCAAAACATCCTAATAAAGTATGCAAGTTAAAGAGATCAATCTATGGATTGAAACAAGCATCGGGAAGTTGGAATCAACGTTTTGATGAAGAGATCAAGAATTTTGGTTTCATCAAGAACGCTGACGAGGCTTGTGTATATAACAAGTCTAGTGGGACATAATTACATTCTTAGTATTGTATGTTGATGACATACTACTTTTTGGAAATGATATTCCAACCATGGAAGGTGTTAAAACCTGGCTTGGAAGCTATTTTTCTATAAAAGACCTCGGTGAAGCCGCCTATGTTTTGGGAATAAAATCTATAGGGATAGATCGAGGCGGTTGATAGGTTTAAATCAAAGTGCATATATTGATAAAGTCTTGAAAAGGTTCAAGATGGAAAACTCTAAGAAAGGTATGGAACCTATTCAAAGAGGGACAATATTGAGTACATCTCAATGTCCAAGCTCAAAGGATGAGCAAGATCGAATGAAGGACATCCCATATGCATCTGCTATAGGATCCGTCATGTATGCGATGATGTGTACTAGACTGGACGTGTCATGCGCATTAAGCATGAAAAGTATATTAGCAAAATCTAGGTAATAGCCATTGGATGGCTGTTAAAAGTATATTGAAATACCTTAGGAGGACTAAGGATATGTTTCTAATATACGGGTTTGGTGAAGAGGAACTCGTTGTAAAGGGTTACACGGATGCGAGCTTCCAAACTGATCGAGATGATTTTCGATCACAATCGGGGTATGTCTTCATTATGAATGGAGGGGCAGTGTCCTGGAAGAGTTCAAAATAAGACGTGGTAGCATTGTCCACTACAAAATCTGAATACATAGCCGCCTCATTAGCAGCTCAGGAAGCTATATGGATAAAGAAATTTATCGCTGATCTAGGGGTCATCCCTACCATTCAAGACCCCCTAGAAATCTTTTGTGATAACAAGGGTACGATTGCACAAATCAAGGAGCCCCGTGCACATCAAAAGACTAGACACATTGAGTGGAGATTCAACTACATAAGGATGAACTTGAAAAAGGAAAGATATGTATTCGTAAAGTTCACACCCGTCAAAACATTGCAGATCCACTCACGAAGCTCCTTGAAAGGGCAAAGCATGAAAGTCATACTTTTGCCTTAGGACTTCGATTTTCTAGTGATTGGAATTGATCTGTTTAGTATTTAAAAGTATGGAACAATGTAATGTTTAACTCTTTATATATTTGTGATATTCTGAGATTGTGTTCCTTTTAGCATGTATATATCCATGAATATGTTTATTATTCTGAATGTCCGTAGTCGGTAATATTTGTGGGAACAAATATGAATGTAAGACTATTATGAACGTGGATTGGTGGATATTCATATGGTATGAATATAGAGTAATTGGTTGCTACCAAAGTTCATAGATATTTATGGGATACAAATATTGGACTGACCCGCATCTTAATTTTACTACATGGAATCTTCTAGATTGATCATAAGTAAATTTGAGTAAAGGCGAATATCATTTGGTATCCTCCGACCTGAGATACGTATTGGGTTTTGATATTCACCAAATGTTATACCTTGAGCTAGTTCTTCACTGCTCTGAAATAATGGACAGTACATAAGGCAATGTTCAGGTATGACACAAGGTGATTGTGAGAAACATATGTAGTCAAGATAGAATTTGTTCCTCTTATTCGTTGAGAGCAAGATGTCTAAGGCCTAATTAAGTTAAATCAACAAGGAATGATCATTCTGTGTCCTTTGATTTAACATGACATCTGTAACAAAAGGATAAATGATTGATTCACCTAAATCATTTCAAGTTGGATACTTGAAGGGGATGATGTTATTGAATGGCTTTTACGAGATCGTTGAAGGGTTATAGTTACAACACAACAACACAAAGAGGAGATTAACTAAACTTTAATCAAATAGTAAACTGGATTAACCAAGATAAGATACTAAGAACACAAGTAATGCAAGAGACAGAACACAAAGAACACAAGTATTTGGTTTTTAAGAATGCAGTATATTGCCTTCTTTGTGTTCTATTACAAGTGTTACAAAAGCATATTAGAAAGATACAAGAACATGAGATACTTATACTACATCCTATAGCCGACTATACTTTGAAAGCCAGCTGGATACAATTGACTAGACACAAACAAAATCAATTTTAGAGTCAAAAGGCAGATTGCCTTTTGACTTGTGACTATGACATGCCATAGCTCACATCCTTACTTAATACAAAAAGGAAAAAGTACATAAAGTAGAAAGTTACAGACTCAAGACCTCAATGTACAATTACCAAAAGCACGGACCTTTTCACCAACTCATGTAAGTTGGTGACTTGCAGAGATGCAGCGGAAAGGTGTCGAGCTTTATGGAATAGTACATCAGATAAAGCATGTTACTAAAAGTCTTCGGAAGAAATCTGTCTTCATGAGTTGATGCTACGGAAGACTTTGTGTCTGAGGCTTCGGAAGACTTCATGTTTGGCTTCGGAAGATATTGGTCTGGGCTTCGGAAGATTTCACACTTAGAGTGATTTTCTATTTCATGTGTGAAACTTCCTAAGCTTCTTCTTTAATGCACTTGTGCAGAATGCAGGAAAGACTTAAGATGTTTAGGTTGCATCAACCTCTTCATTAATCTCTACAAACTCCCCCTAGGCTGATGCTACCAAAACACTTTGAAAACTTCAGATATTAAAAGTCCTTATTAGGATGATCACCATTCCTTTCTTCATAAGATGATTAGGATCCTTCAGGCTGTCAAAGTGTCTTCCCATGTCAAAGAAGTCATGTAGAGCCAACTGAAACATATCTTTCCATGTATAAATGTCTTCAATGCCTTGATCTCTAATAACATGCCATCTTTCTGGATTTGTGGTGTATGTCCAAGACAAGATGGGTCTTCCTATTGCTAAAGGAGCTATTTGAATTGGAGTTGGTGTAGCTTCCTCTGGCTGCACATCCTCAGGCTATTCTGATTCATCTTGAGGTTTTGAAGAGGGGGCAGGCTTCTTCTTCTTCTTAGGCTTTGGTCTAGAAGCCATCCTCTTCATTCTCTTTCCAAATTTTAACTGAGAAGACTGGCCTGCACAACCAGATTGATCTATGTTGTCTCTCTCAGTTGGGACTTCCTCTCTCTCAAGTTCAGATGGAGAGGGAGGTGGACCCTACTATGGATCAGAAGATGAAGCTTGTTGAGCATTAGTAGGAGGTCCGGGTTGTGTTGTCTCTGGTTTTTCAAGCTTAACCTCCACTTCAGGTGGAGCCTGACTTGGAGTGGAGTGTAAGTCAATGAGCTCTCCACTCTTAATCTTCTGCTTGATTACCCTGATATGCTCATCCATAGTGGATAGAGACATGGGTCCAAGTCTCCTTCTGAAGAATCCATACAGCTTCAAGAAGCTCATCATCCTCTGCCTATCAACAGACTTCTTCATGCTCTTTTGGATGATGACTCTTGACTTTGCAGCTTCTTCCCTTAGCTTCCTATTTGTTGTCTTTCTTTCCTTGACTAACTCAAGCTCAAGTTGTTTTAAGTACTCAAACTCAATATAGTCATAAGGCCAGGGAAGGAGTGCATCTGCCTGATAGAAGCCTAGTCATGTACAAAAAACCGGTTTGGAACCGGTTCACCTAAAATAAGCCGATCTGGTTTCAAAGAAAACCGGTTTGGACCAAACCGGTCCGAACCGGACCCGAACCACCGGTTTCTATACTGGTTTGCTATCCCCACACTCAAAACCGGTTTATAAACCGGTTTGAAAGTTAAAAACCGGTTAAACTGGTAAGAAAAACCGGTTTGGGTAAAAAAACCGGTTTCAAACCGGTCCGAACCGGTTTGATATGTTCGAGTTTTGGGCGAGCCAAACCGGGTTGTAACCCAAACCGGTTTGAAGATAAACCGGTTTGACCCTACCATGAAAAAACCGGTTCGGTTTTGAACTCGAACCAGTTTGGGCCTTAAAATCGATTTGTACATGTCTATAGAAGCCTGTGGCACTCAGGTAGTTAATCATCTTGATTATGTCTTCTTCTTTATCTACCTGAGGTTCTTGTTGAACCACATCCTCTTGTTTAGGACTTTCTGAGTATCTGGTCTAGGGGCAGCCCTGATTGCATACCTTTGTACAGTTTTTTTCTTCTTCTCTCTTCTTTGACTTGTACTAGGAGTTCTGCATCTTCTGCCTCCTTTTTCTCTTTTGAACTTTCCAGGTCAACCAGTTCATTCAACTCATCCAAGGGAAGAAAAATGACACTATCTATGTCATAGTTCCTAGTCTACAGATAGTTAATCCTGACTACCCTTAACTAATCATTCTGAGTATCTGGTCTAGGGGCAGCCCTGATTGCAGACTCCATGAGTCTTGAAGACTCAGCAAAGGAACTTTCTCTCGTTAGCCTCCTTTTCCTCTCTCTCTCTCCTCCTCCTCAATCTCCTTAGACGTCATCTTTCTTTTCCCTTTGTCACTCACAGACCTTTGTGACTCAGGGTGGAGAGAGCTTTGGCCTTCATTGCTTGTTGTAGCATTTGAGCTCAGGCTAGAGAGAGGTTGAGAAGCACCTTCACCAGCAGGTGTCTCAGAAGGAATGTGGATCTCTACAGCAGTTGGAGATAATGAGACAGGGCTCTTAGGTTCTGTCATTGGGCCTTTAGTCAAGGTTTCCCCTATGAAGCTAATCTTAGGGTCTACCTCCACATCCAGTTGACCGATGACATTGCCTGATTGCCTAAGTCTCCTTCTTAAGCTGAACTCCGCAGTGATCCTGTCTTGGATTCTTTTAGCCAGTCTGTCAGCTTGTCTTGATTGGCTTGGGTTGGCAAGTGGCATGTTGACTAGATCCAGACCTTCATAGTAGTCCAAGGTCTAAAAATTGAAGACTTCTTGCTGTCCTTGAACTCTTATGATGATTAGGGCCTTCCTGTTGTTGTCATACCTCCAGTCAATGATGTGATTGGAAGATGGTGAAGGTGACATAGCCCTTGGTATCCCATCCTCAAACAGACTCTTATTGAAGGAGTCTGTGTAGTCCACATCAATGTGAACTAAAGGAGGTTGCTGAGAATGCACAGTTGCAAGTGAGTATGGGTGAGTCCTCAATGTCAATTCTCTCTGAAGAACTCCCAGGTTCTGTGATTGTTATGACTTTCTCCCCCTTTTTGGTAGCATCACCCACTTACATAGGTGAGCTGGAAGATAGGTCAATCACATCCACAGGTTCTTGTGTTCCTGGTTGAGCTCTCCTTAAGGGTATCCTAGCTAGTTTTTCCTTAAGATGTGAAATCTTAAGTTGTTGATCATTAATCCTATTGTGTAAGGTAGTCACCTGAGATTCAAGGTCACTGACCTTTGAGACTAGGTACGTGCATGTTTTAGACAGTTTTTGCACCAGTTGTCTTAGATTCCTCTCATCTTCATTAGAAGATTCATTGGGGGATGAGATGATTAGACAAGAGTCCTCTCTCTCACCACCAGCTTGAGGTTCTTGGTTGCTGGTTTTCCTCTGCTCACTGGCAATCTCAGTTGAGATGTCAGTGGACTGAGTTGCCATGGTTGAGGTCTTAATGATGTAATCACTTTCAGAAGTGAGAGCCTCTTCCATATGGACATCCTGAACAGGTTCAGGAGTGTCCAGCTCAGTTGTAGGTGACTGATATGGGATAGATGTAGGGGACTCAGGAGTACTCATCTCTCTTTGAGTAGGGGGAAAGAAGAGAGATTCATTATACTCACTGAAACCTATATCTTCATAAGTATAGAAGTCAAGGTTGGGAATTGGTTGGTTGAGATTTATAGGCTGGGGATGGTAATTGTCCCCTGAAGGTTGATCACTTGAGTGTTAAGACTTAGAGTGATGGCTTAAGGCAGTTTGGGTAATAAGCTCATCAGGTTGAGCATGAGGAACCTCAGCGCTGATTCTTAAAGAGATGGGAGTGGTTTGCTCCTTAGGAGAAGTGGGAGCTCCAGTGTCCACTTCTTCCTGTATGGTTGAGTACATGGGGGCCTCTACAGACTGAATAGCCTGAGCAGGGGTTCGTTTGGATTTTCTTTGGTAGGTGATGGAGATTTGAGGCTGTGTGGGTGGTTGGGAAGTAGCAGGTGTGGTTCAACACTAGCTTGTGCTACTAGGTTGTCACCTTGAGCAATGAGCTCTAATATTTTTGGGACTAGGGCTGTTTCTACCCCAGAGAATCGAACAGTGAGCTTTCTCAGTAGTTTAAAGATGTCGGGCTTCATCTGTCCCAATTTAAGAATGTTACCAGTTTCCCTCAACTATGAGCCCAGTTAACAGTTAAGAATGTACTAGACATATCTAGGAAACATGTAATATTCTAAGGAGTCTAAATTTGCAAGTAAATTAGTATAGACAAATTGAGAATACCTGAATTTGACCCCTTGAACCAATCCATGGATTATGAAGGAGAGATCCTCAAGAATCTGGTCCCATCCACCATGCTTGTTTGATAAGCTGTGGATGACCACATGGAGCAGGAATCTCCATTGGGATGAGACCTTCTCTTTCCTAAAGGTCTTTACAAAGAAATCTCACTCATATCCCATTTGCTCAAAAGAATGATTGACAACTTCCTTTAGGAAGAACACCTCACATTCTTCATCATCCAGCTGAAGATGCATGTTGATGATGGCCAGAGTGATGAAGACTGTTCTCCCCTGCACTGTGGCAGACAGTGCCTTCTCCCCATCCAAAACAACCTCTTGGCAGGTTTTCTAGAAATCTAGCAGATTATCCTCATAGAGTGGAGGATCAATGGTTAGGGAGGTGAAGTAGTTTGACAGAGATAAGAAATGGCAGACCTCTGAGAAATGTGGATCTTTCTCAGAGCTTAATAGAGCAACCTGATTATGTTGTTTGTGTAGTTGCATGGTAAAGTTGGGATCATTTCTGTGAGCAAGGTTGGCCATTTTGAAGTAGCTTAAGGATGACGAAAGAAGAGAAAGAATTTTCAGAGAGAAATTTGGGTTTTTAGGTTTGGAGGAAGAACAAATGATAGAAAGAGGGGGAAACCGTTGAGTATACATGTGAAAAGTATTTCAGATAAAGTTTAATGAAAGTGGATAAACTTTGAAATCCGGATGTCGGTCCCACCTCTGAAATAGTAGTTTACTTTTGCTCAAAAAGTAGTTTTCTTGGAATTCAAAAGGCTTCCGAAGGTTAATTTTGAAATCCGGATGTCGGTCCCACTTCGGAAGTTTTAATTAAAAAGCTTTCAAAGCTAAAATGACTTCGGAAGAATTTCCTGAGAGATTTGAGAATTTTGCTTTGGAAGAGAAATTTAAACTTGAATGCTTTGTATGTAAAACTACAAAGCTTCCGAGAGTTAATTTTGCTTCAGAAGTAAATGGTTCTTAAAAATAAGTATGTGTCTGAGATAAAAATTTAAGCTTCGGAAGATAAATCTGAGAGCTCTTCCGAAGGTAAATTTCTTAGACAGTTATTATTTTGAAGACATGATTTGCTTCCGAAGTTCAAAGTATAACTTCCGAAGTATGAAATTTTCAAATAATCTAAGGAAAGTCTTCAGAAAAAGATTTTAATCCAAGAAAAACATGAGCTTATGAAAGTGATGAACTTAGACAACTTAGGACACACATATTTTAAGAAATAATAAGAATTAGTTTTAAGAAAAAAATACTCAAGGTTGATCATCCCAATAACTGATATTAGATATTTAAATCTTTGTTCATCAAAGGCCTTTGTAAACAGATTAGCATATTATTCATCTGTGTGAACCTTGACTAGTTTAATTAATCCATTTTCATAGTTATCTCTTATTAAATGATACCTGATATTGATGTGCTTTGTCCTTGAGTGCTACACAGGATTCTCTATGATTGAGATAGCACTATTGTTGTCTATGTGAATGGGAGTCTCCTTGAAGTTTAGTCCATAGTCTAGCATTTGATTCTGAATCCAAAGCACTTCAGCAGTTGATGCAGAGACACAGGATTGTTTCTTGCATTGCCATGAGACAACCCTTCCACCAAGAAACTGACATCCCCCAGATGTAGACTTTGCTGTCATGTTGCAACCACCATAATCACTATCTGTATAGGCATACAGATTGAAGTCAGAATTCTTGGGATACCATAGGCCAAGTGTTGATGCACCTTTAAGGTATCTTAGAATCCTCTTGATAGTGATAAGGTGAGACATCTTAGGGTTGGCTTGATATCTTGCACAAATGCATGTAGCAAACATGATATCAGGCCTGCTAGCAGTAAGATACATAAGAGACCCAATCATAGCCCTATATAAGTGTTCATCTACACACTCCCCCTCAAGATCAGGACCAAGGGAGTGGTTTCTGGCTATAGGTGTCTTAGCAATCTTACAGTCAGTCATATTGAACCTCTTGAGTATGTCCTGAACATACTTTGACTGACTTATAAAGATGCCATCTTCAACTTGCTTCACTTGAATTCCCAGAAAGAAATTGAGTTCCCCCATGGCACTCATTTCAAATCTGTCTTTCGTCAGCTTCTCAAAGTCTTTGCAGAGCTTTGGATTAGTTGAACCAAAGATGATGTCATCCACATATACTTGAACTAGCAGCATGTCTTTTCCTCGTCCTTTGATGAAGAGAGTTCCATCTATAGTACCTCACCTATATCCATGTTTACAGAGATACTCAGAAAGTGTCTCATACCATTTCCTGGGTGCCTGATGTAGCCCATAGAGAGCTTTGTCAAGCTTGCAGACATAATCAAGGTGATCAGGATCTACAAAACCAGGTGGCTATGTGACATAACCTCTTCATCTATCACTCCATATATAAAGACACACTTCACATCATGTTAAAATACCTTGAAGTTCTTGGATGCAGCAAATGCCAGGAATATCCTAACAGCCTCTAATCTTGCCACAGGAGCAAAGACATCAGTGTAGTCAATCCCTTCTTCTTGTGTGTATCCTTGAACAACCAGTCTAGCTTTATTCTTGATGATGATGCCTCTATCATCCTTCTGGTTCCTAAACACCTATTTGGTTCTAATGGTAGTCTTCCAGAAGGAAGAGGACAGAGGTTCCAAACTTTCTGCCTTTTGAATTGAAGTAGCTCTTGTTGCATAGCTTCAACCCATCTTCCATCCTTTAGAGCTTCATCAACTTTCTTTGGCTCTATCTGGGATAGAAAACAAGAGTGAAGACAAACATTTTCTTCATGGGTTTGTCCTCTTGTTTTTACCCCTGAGACAACATCTCCAATGATGTTTGTGGTAGGATGAGACTTGTGGATCCTAAGCAGAGGGATCACAGGAAGTTGTTAAGAAAGATCTACATTTGAGAAATTTAGATCTGGCAAAGATGTTTCTCCCACCACATCAGCACACTTTTCAAGTGAAACTTGATCCAAGTAGTGTGTGACATCATTGATGTGCTCATCTGTGGTGTGGTTAGTGGCATCAAGAAATTCTTGGTCACTATCACTACCACCATTGTTGTCTTCCACAATTGAGGTTCTCTTATCTGGTTGTGGAGCCTCTAAGCTTGAATTTGAAGGCATACCAGATGTATAAGCTAAGTTTGTCATAGTTGTGCTGATAGAAACCTCATTTGCAGAAGTGGTTCTAACTAGAGCTGAAGATATATGACTTGAAGATCTTCCTAGCTCAAATCTTGGATCAGAATCACCTGCATTTAAATTTTCTGCAGATCCTGAAACATTTTCACAAGATTTGTTAAAAAATTTGGTAACCAAATCAAGATCAAATAACTAATCCGGACCAGAACCAGCAACACAGGGTGTGTGTTCATTGAAAATCACATTGGCTGACTCACAATTCTAGTCCTGAGATTGTATACTCTATAATCCTTAGCTTGGGAAGAGTATCCAATAAAGTGTCCATCATCTGATTTCTTAGCAAACTTGGCAATTTGATCTTTGGTATTCAAGATGGTGCAAGGATATCCAATGACCTGAGAAAACCAATGAAAGGTTTCCTCTTGTGCCAAAGTTCATAAGGGGTCTTCCCATGAGTCTTAACCACTAAAACTCTATTATTCACATAGCAGGCAGTGTTGAATGTCTCTGCCCAGAAGGTGATGGGCAGCTTAGAGTTAGACAACATGGTTTTTGCAGCTTCAATCAGTGTCCTGTTTCTCCTCTCAGGAACACCATTTTGCTGAGAAGTCCTGGGAGCACTAATTTATCTTGTAATACCCTTTTCATCAAAAAATGTATCAAGGATTTAGTTCTTAAATTCGGTTCCTTGATCACATCTTATGATCTTGACCTTGTGATCAGACTGATTCTCAATATTTAAGATAAAACTCTTCAGAATCCCAGGAGTCTCATCCTTAGTTCTAAGGAAGAAAATCTAAGTGAATCTTGTAAAGTCATCTGTGATCACTAGATAGTATAAGGTCCTTCCTAAACTCATTACACTGGTGGGGCCAAAGAGATCCATATGTAACAAGTGTAGGGGTGTAGTGATGGAGTTCTTTTCCTTAGGCTTGTGAGATACCTTATGTTGCTTCCCTTTCAGGCATGCAACACAGTGATCATCACTTGTAAACTCTTTCTTTGGCATTCCAGTTACGAAGTCATTCTTAATTAACTTATTCATGTTCTTAAAGTTTACATGACACATTCTTTTATGCCATAGGAAAGACTCATCACTATTTGCTTTAGATAGAAAGCATGAAACTTCTCTAGAGGGAGAGGTTTCTTGCATATCCATCTTGTACACGTTTCCTTTCCTGGGGGCTCTAAGCAGGATATGCTCATGAGGAATGACCACACCAGGCTTATGAACAATGCACTCATGCTTAGTAAAGAGCATGTTATGACTCTGATCACAAAATTGAGATACACTCAGAAGATTGTATCCAACCTCCTTAACAAAATTTACCTTTTCTATGCTGAGCTTACCATTTGTGACCTTTCCCCTTCCAGAAATGTAACCACCTTCATCTCCTCCAAAAGCAACTAGTCCTCCATCAATCCTTTCAAAGTTCTGGAGTAGTGACCTATTGCCTGTCATGTTCCTGGAACAGCCACTGTCTATGATCCAGACATTTTTGTCTGTCTTTAGCTGTCCCTGCACAAAGAAAATGATTAGTTACATTTGGAAACCCAAGCCTTGCTTGTCTTGGGCTCATTTACAGAAGGTAATTCAACAGTAATAGATCTTATGGTTGTACTAAGAGGATCTGGAGCTATTGTTGATGGAGAAATCTTAGTCAGTTGGTCTTTCTTAGACATCCACACCACCTTTGGAGTCTTGGACTTGACCTTCAAAACTTTGGAAGCTTTTGGAACTTCAGAAGTTTTGATGACTGAACCTTCGGAAGATTCTATAAACACTGCAATAGACTTCAGTGCTTCGGAAGAACTCCTTTCTTCCAAGACCAAATTTTCTTCGGAAGGGAATTTTCCACTTCCCTTCTTGTTAGATTCTGAGCTTTCGAAGGACACAAGTTTTCCTTCCGAAGCTTGAATCTTCTTCAAACTCTTTGAAGTCTTTGTTTTGGTCATATGTACAGTACATTTAGGATTGAAAGGACAATCCTTGGCAATATGAGTAGTACTTTCACACATGACACAATTTACCTTTTTCTTCACAAGAGCCTTTTCCTTGGAATAGGACTGTCTTTGATCACATCCTTTCTCCACCTTCATCTTTGCAGATGCTGAGACAATCCTCTTGGGCTGAGGACTATGCTTGGAGTGTGATGGTCCAGGCTATGCAGCAGTGGTACACAGTAGACCAGTCTTCTTCCTGCTACTGAGATGAGTTGAACAAGAACTAGAACTCTTAGCAGAAGAGTTTTGGTTGATGTCTTCAGTCCCTACCACTTTAAACCCTTCAGAGATAAAAACTTGTTTCTGCTTAGAGTCAAAAGTAGCCTTGATCTCTTGAGCCTTCCTTGCCTTTCTTTTGCTCTTTTTGATCAAGTTCTTTCTCATGGACTTGGCATCACAGTCTTCACTTTCTCCTCAGAAGGATAGTAGCCCTTCTTAGAATCCTCCTCTTCACTCTTCTTAGAGGGATTCTTCACTATCTCTTCTTCATCCTCTTCACTCATAGGATCTATGAGAGGAAGCTCATCTTCACAAGGTCCACACCTAGGAGATCTTACTGACAAGATTGTGTATGGAGGAGCTATCTCATTGGATCCTAGTCCCTGCCTATTTTGATAGCACATGTTGTTGTGTAGGGATGAGGATATCATGTTCTTGAAGGTCTCTTCTTCAAGAACACTCTTTTCTGCCCTGACTTTGCTAATCACAAGCTTAGCCGGGCACTCAGTTAACTTAGTTATGAGATCTTTGATTTGAGTCCTAAAATCTATGTGTTCATGTTTTAGAACTGAAATGGTTTTCTCTAAGTCCTCTATTTTCAGCTTATAATCATTTTCAGACTTTCTAAAATCAGATTTTAAAATATTTAAGGACTCAAGATCATATCTCATTTCAAAGTTGTAGGACCTGTATCTGTTAACTTTAGCAATGCATTCAGAAGTACAGAGATGTTCCAATACCTTGGCTTCATCATGATCTGCCATTAGTGCTTGGTTTGGAGAGGCATCTTCCACCTGAAAGCTCTAGTCAAAGCCTCCTTCTTCAACAGCAACAGCGGCCTGCTGTTTGACTTCTCATTCTGGTGAGCTTTGTCAGTGTAGTTTGGTTTGGATTATGTTTGGCCACCATTTGTTCTAGGTGCCTTACACTCTCTGGCAAAGTGGCCCATCAAGTTACAGTTGTAACACTTGACTTTGCCTTTGTCCAGTCCAAACATTCCACTGGTTGCATTGCTTGGAAACTTCCTTCCAGTCCTTTTGTAGAACTTCTTGGCTCTGTGAGTGAAAAGAGCCATCTACTGGACTATTTCCATGTACTCCAGATCATCTGGATGGATACAGTCCAGGTCTTCAAGAGTGAAAAGAGAGTTCCCATAACTTTCATCAGAAGACACAAAAGTTTGGAAGAGCTTGTCTCTTAGAATGGGCTTCCTTGAGTTAGTTCTCCCTTGGTGTCTCTGGGAAGGTGATGAAAGGACCCTTGGGTGAGTTGTCAGGGTAGCATATGAGATGATGTTTGGGTTCTATGCTATCCCTTTCAACCACATGTAGGGCTGAACTCATTTGATTTCTAGAGTTGCCAGATGAACCTTGCATGTTCATCTCCATCTGGTAGCCACTGAGAATCCCATATAACTCTATTAGAGTAAGAGTTTTGAGAATTTCAGTTCTTTTGATCACCACACAGTAGTGTGTCCATTGCCTAGGATGTGAGAACATGAACTTCCTTACAATGTCTCTGTTTTCAAGAGAAAGTCTTCCATCCACTAACGTATCCACAATCTCAACATACCTGAAGTAATGCTGAGTCATGGTTTTACCTGTTTTGATGGTGAAGTTTTCAAACTACTGTTTCAGGAGATCGTTCTTGTTCTCCTTGGCTTTAGAAGAACCCTCATACATCAGTTTTAGTGCATCCCACAGCTGTTTGGCTGTTTTACACTTCTTGAAACCTCTGTATACAGAGTGGAAGGGCAGTTTGAAGAGCTGTTATGGATTTTCTATCAATCTCTACTCTCTTCCTATCTTCATCAGAGTAGTTAGCCACATCTTTGGGAATCATACCAACACCAGTAGCAGAAGGGGTGCTGGGTATGAAAGGTCCATTCTCAATAGACTCGCACATTCTTGAATCAAGAGACCAGATGAAACCTTCCATTCTTAAACACCAGGTATCAAACTCATCAAGAGTGATCAGTGGGGACTTGTTCATGGTTCCAGTTTCCATGTCAGTTTTGGAAATGGCTGCCATTTGAAAAGTTTAGTATTTGTGTGTGTTAGGTATCTTAAGATGGTGAGATCTTACATCAAGAGCCTGAAAAGCTCTTATACCAAATGCCAGATCGTTGAAGGGTTATAGTTACAACACAACAACACAAAGAGGATATTAACTAAAGTTTAACCAAACAGTAAACTGGATTAACCAAGATAACATACTAAGAACACAAGTAATGAAAGAGACAAAACACAAAGAACACAAGTATTTGGTTTTCAAGAATGCAGTATATTGCCTTCTTTATGTTATATTACACGTGTTACAAAAGCATATTAGAAAGATACAAGAACATGAGATACTTATACTACATCCTACAGCCGGCTATACTTTGAAAGCCAGCTGGATACAATTGACTAGACACAAACAAAATCAATTGTAGAGTCAAAAGGCAGATTGCCTTTTGACTTGTGAGTATGACATACCATAGCTCACATCCTTATCTATTACAAAAAGGAAAAAGTACATAAAGTAGAAAGTTACAGACCCAAGACCTCAATGTACAGTTACCAAAAGCATGGACCTATTCACCAACTCATGTAAGTTGGTGACTTGCAGAGGTGCAACGGAAAGGTGTCCGGCTTTATGGAACAGTACATCAGATAAAGCATGTTACTAAAAGTCTACGGAAGAAATCTATCTTCATGAGTTGAAGCTTCGGAAGACTTTGTCTCTGAGGCTTCGAAAGACTTCATGTTTGGCTTCGGAAGATATTGGTCTTGGCTTCGGAAGATTTCACACTTAGAGTGATTTTCTCTTTCATGTGTGAAACTTCCTAAGCTTCTTCTTTAATGCACTTGTGCAACATGCAGGAAAGACTTAAGATGTTTAAGTTGCATCAGCCTCTTCATTAATCTCTACAAATTCCCCCTAGGCTGATGCTACCAAAACACTTTGAAAACTTCAGATATTAACAGTCCTCATTAGGATGATCACCACTCCTTTCTTCATAAGATGATCAGGATCCTTCAGGCTATCAAAGTGTCTTCTCATGTCAAAGAGGTCATGCAGAGGCAACTGAAACATATCTTGCCATGTATAAATGTCTTCAATGCCTTGATCTCTAATAACATGCCATCTTTCTTGATTTGTGGTGTATGTCCAAGACAAGATGGGTCTTCCTATTGCTAGAGGAGCTATTTGAATTGGAGTTGGTGTAGCTTCCTATTGTTGCACATCCTCAGGCTGTTCTGATTCATCCTGAGGTTTTGAAGAGGGTGCAGGCTTCTGCTTCTTTGGCTTTGGTCTAGAAGCCATCCTCTTCATTCTCTTTCCAAATTTTAACTGAGAAGACTGGCCTGTAGTACCAGATTGATCTCTGTTGTCTCTCTCAGTTGGGACTTCCTCTCTCTCAGGTTCAGATGGAGAGGGAGGTTGACCCTGCTGTGGATCAGAAGATGAAGCTTGCTGAGCATTAGCAGGAGGTCCGGGTTGTGTTGTCTCTAGTTGTTCAAGCTTAACCTCCACTTCAGGTGGAGCCTGACTTGGAGTGGAGTGTAAGTCAATGAGCTCTCCACTCTTAATCTTCTGCTTGATTACCCTGATATGCTCATCCATAGTGGATAGAGACATGGGTCCAAGTCTCCTTCCGGGGAATCCATACAGCTTCAAGAAGCTCATCATCCTCTGCCTATCAGCATACTTCTTCATGCTCTTTTGGATGATGACTCTTGACTTTGCAGCTTCTTCCCTTAGCTTCCTCTTTGTTATCTTCCCTTCCTTGACTAACTCAAGCTCAAGTTGTTTTAAGTACTCAAACTCAATATAGTCATAAGGCAAGGGAAGGAGTGCATTTGCCTGATAGAAGCATATGGCACTCAGGTAGTTAATCATCTTGATTCTGTCTTCTTCTTTATCTACCTGACGTTCTTGTTGAACCACATCCTCTTGTTCAGGACTTTGTTGAACTGGGGAGAGGGTAGGCATACCTTTGTACAGTCTTTTTCTTCTTCTCACTTCTTTGACTTGTACTAAGAGTTCTGCATCTTCTGCCTCCTTCTCTCTTGACCTTTCCAGGTCAACCAGTTCATTCAACTCATCTAAGGGAAGAGAAATGACACTATCTATGTCATAGTTCCTAGTCTACAGATAGTTAATCCTAACTACCCTTAACTCATCATTCTGAGTATCTGCTATGGGGGCAGCCCTGATTGCAGACTCCATGAGTCTTGAAGACTCAGTAGAGGAACTTTCTCCCTTTAGCCTCCTTTTCCTCTCTCTCTCCTCCTCCACAATCTCCTCAGATGTCATCTTTCTTTTCCTTTGTCACTCACAGACCTTTGTGACTCAGGGTGGAGAGAGCTTTGGCCTTCATTGCTTATTGCAGCATCTGAGCTCAGGCCAGAGAGAGGTTGATAAGCACCTTCACCAGCAGGTGTCTCAGAAGGAATGCGGATCTTTGCAACAGTTGAAGATGATGAGACAGGGCTCTCAGGTTCTATCACTGGGCCTTCAGTCAAGGTTTCCCCCATGAAGCTAATCTTAGGGTCTGCTTGAACATCCAGTTAACCGATGACATTGCCTGATTGCCTAAGTCTCCTTCTTAAGCTGAACTCTGCAGTGATCCTGTCTTGGATTCTTTTAGCCACTCTGTCAGCTTGTCTTGATTGGCTTGGGTTGACAAATGGCATATTGACTAGATCCAGACCTTCATAGTAGTCCAAGGTCTGAAAATTGAAGACTTCTTGCTGTCCTTGAACTCTTATGATGATTAGGGCCTTCCTGTTGTTGTCATACCTCCAGCCAATGATGTGATTGGAAGATGGTGAGGTGACATAGCCCTTGGTATCCCATCCTCAAACAAACTCTTATTGAAGGAGTCTGTGTAGTCCACATCAATGTGAACTAGAGGAGGTTGCTGAGAATGCACAGTTGCAAGTGAGGATGTTGAGTCCTCAATGTCCATTCTCTCTGAAGAACTCCTAGGTTCTATGATTGTTATGACTTTCTCCCCCTTTTTGGTAGCACACCCACTTGCATAGGTGAGCTGGAAGATAGGTCAATCACATCCACAGGTTCTTGTGTTCCTGGTTGAGCTTTCCTTAAGGGTCTCCCAGCTAGTTTTTCCTTAAGATGTGAAATATCAAGTTGCTGATCATTGATCCTATTGTGTAAGGTAGTCACCTGAGATTGAAGGTGACTGACCTTTGAGACTAGGTAAGTGCATGTTTTAGACAGTTTTTGCACCAGTAGTTTTACATTCCCCTCATCTTCATTAGAAGATTTATTGGGGGATGAGATGATTGGGCTAGAGTCCTCTCCCTCACCACCAGCTTGAGGTTCTTGGCTGCTGATTTTCCTCTGCTCACTAGCAATATCAGTTCAGATGTCAGTGGGCTGAGTTGCCATGGTTGAGGTCTTAATGATGTAATCACTTTCAGAAGTGAGAGCCTCTTCCATATGGACATCCTGAACAGGTTCAGGAGTATCCACCTCAGTTGTAGGTGACTGATGTGGGATAGATGTAGGGGACTCAGGAGTACTCATCTCTCTTTGAGTAGGGGGAAAGAAGAGAGATTCATTATACTCACTAAAACCTATATCTTCATCAGTATAAGAGTCAAGGTTGGGAATTGGTTGGTTGAGATCTATTAGCTGGGGATGGTAACTGTCCCCTGAAGGTTGATCACTTGAGTGTTGAGACTCAGAGTGATGGCTTAAGGCTGTTTGGGTAATGAGCTCATCAGGCTGAGCATGAGGAACCTCAGCACTAATTCTTGAAGAGATGGGAGTGGTTTGCTCCTCAGGAGAAGTGGGAGCTCCAGTGTCCACTTCTTCTTGTATGGTTGAGTATATGGGGGCCTCCATAGATTGAATAGCCTGAGCATGCATTCGTTTGGATTTGCTTTGCTAGGTGATGGAGATTTGAGGCTGTGTGGGTGGTTGGGAAGTAGCAGGTGTGGGTTCAACACTAGATACATGGAGAAACCAAGAGAAATTCACATGCAAACAGTAAAGCATTTGATAAGATATATTAAAGGAACGTTAAATTATGGAATAGAATACACCCAAGGAATAAACAAAGAAATCTTGGATTTAGCGATAGCAGTTATGGTGTAGATGCAGATGATGGAAAAGGAACTACTGGAACTATATTTTACTACAATGAAGCACCTATTACATGGCAAGTCACAAGTAGAATACAGTAGCACTATCATCGTGTGAATCAGAATTTATGGCAGCTACATCAGCAGCATGTCAAGCATTATGGTTACAAGGACTACTAAGTGAACTTACATGAGAAGAACCAAAGAAGATAACACTAAGAGTTTATAACAAGTCAGCTATACTACTCATGAAGAATCTAGTATTTCATGGAAGATCAAAGCATATCAACACAAGATATCATTTTATTAGAGAATGTATAGAGAATGAGCAGATTCAAGTGGAGCACATAAGTGGAGAAATGGAAAGATCCAACATACTCACTAAATCTTTACCAAGGATCAAGTTTATGGAAATGAGAAGCCTTATTGGAGTTAAAGACCTAGCAGAAGGAATCAAGAATTAGGGGGGAGAATGTTAGACCATAATTATTGTTATTATAAGTGTTATTATTATTATGTGTTATTATTGTATAGCATAAGTAAGTTAGTTAAGGGGTAGTTATGTTACTTGCACCCCAAGAAACGTAAGGGTATAAATACCCATGTAAACATTCATTTGAAAGTAACGCATCTCTAGAATTTCATATAATTCTCTCTCAAACACAGACCCCTGGGATCTTCATTAAAATGGGGGAAACCCATTTTAAGTTAAAATTTCGGCCGCCCCTTTGAGAGGTCTTTTGGCCTTTTGTTACTTGGAAACACAACACCACATTCACTAGTTTTCATACTCCATCCTTTCCACTCTCTCTCATACATGCAAGATTTATCTTTTCTCTCATCTAAAAAGAAAATACAAGGCTGAAAAAGGGGGTTTTCTGCAGCCTACATCTTGCAATTTTGGTGTCAAAAATCCAAGCAACAAAGTGTTTTGCTTGAGGCCTGTGGGTATACAAGCTTGAGGACATCTTTTTTGGTGTTTTTGGTCCTTCAAGACTTCATCCTCTTCTTCACATCCAACGATTTGGGCAGTCTTTTTGGAAGGTGCTTCATCTAACGATTTTCGGCGCTTTGGAAGGTAGTTCTATGGTTCATTTTGGTTGTTATAGTTTGTTTGTTTGCTAGTTACTTCACATATAAATGATCCTTATAATCTTGGGTTTGTTGTTGACATATAATGTGCCTTATTTTTCAGTTTACAAAACATTATATTAAGCTTTGTTTCCGCTGCGTTTCTCTTGTTTAAATGGTTAAACTACTTCGATAAAGGTCCAACAACCCAACATATACTTGCAAGTATTTTTCATCTCACTTATACATAAGTATAGGTATATATAAATTTGTTGTGTCTATGTATGCATAATGGAGTAGTAATCTATTATGTCTAATTCTTATTATGTATGTGCGAAGTTTTTTTGTATAAGTAAAAAATTGTTGGTTTATCTTATTAACCGGATGTGTATACGTATGACATATATTATGACATATATGTAATAGTATGTTTGCATTAAAAAGTATTCTCAAGATCTAAAATACAAGTGTTCATTGACTCAGAAAAGTATGTATAGTGTTTATAAAATATAAGTGTTCATTGACTCGGAAAAGTATGTATAGTGTTTATGTATTATCCTAAATAGCTACGTGTCTTCGTGTATGTGAGTGTATATGTTCCATCAACATGATGCACAATTATATTCTTGAAAGTATTCATGCTTGTAAATATAGTATTAACACATAGTTTCAATCTAGAAAACAATACATGTGATGATGGTAGCTGCAGTTAATGCTATAATGTTTTTAATACTAGTAATATTATTTTAGCCAATATAAGACAAAATAATAGTAGTAACATTAATATTAGCAATCATCATAATCATACTATAGAAATAGTACCTATGTTAATGATAATGACATAAGAAAATCATATAAATTACACATCACACATTTGTTAATTTGTGTTGTCAAATCTTATATATTGTTTCAAATTAAATAAATATTAATTATATTTTGCATCTTGTTTTCAAAAATACTTTGAGTAATATTAGTAATAATACTTCTCAACACAATATTTAATCATAATATCAGATGTAATAATAATTCTCATTATAATAACACTAATATTCAAATTATTTGCAAATCAAGAAATACAATATTATATAATAATACTAATAATATCTCATCATTTTTTCAAACTTGATTTACAAATGTTTAAAATCACAAACGCGTGTCGCAATATACTTTTGATGATAATGGGTGTATCACAAGTATTATATCTTTCGATTCATTGGTCCATTGTCAATACCGTTTTGTTGCACGAATTACTAAATGAAGTGTGCCATCATCATTTATATTTTTAAAGCTCAATACACCTAATCATATATATATATATATATATATATATATATATTATATATATATATATATATATATATATATACATATATATATATATACATATATATATATACATATATATATATATATATGCGAACTCGTATGGGTAGGGTTATACCCTTCCACTCAATTAATGCTTTAACTAATGTTGACTAGATTTGACTGGTGTTGATCAGTTTTGACTAAAATTTGACCATGACCCAGCAATCTCGTGACACCTCCTCCACCATAGATCTGGCAATAAAAACACCACAACCATCGCACCTTGACTAGACCAACCATCGATACCAAAAACCACCATCACAACCTGTGTTTGGAAAACCCTAGAACCACTATAAGCACCATCATAGTTAATAACCACCTTCACACCACCACCTTTAAGGTCAGAAACCACTACCACAACTACCTTTTTTACCACATAACAACACCACTACAACTAACAACCATACTAACCATAAACTGGTCGACCCCTATCACCACCACCACCAATAGCTTCTAAGTCAGTCACCATCAGCATCGTCATTGTCACCAGGTCACATTTTCAAAGAGTAGTAGATGTGGTTGTAGCTATGATTGACAACCTAACCTCATTATCATTAAATTGTAAATCACCTTTAAAGTGCCTTTACATCACCACTGTAGAGATCTGAACACCATCATCACCTATATGCATGAACCCTTCTATGAGATACTTAATAAATACTTATGAGATATTTGTTTTGTTGGATTTACGTGTGGTGTTTAATAAAGTGAAAATGCAATAACATCACGTATTTAACACATTTAATCATGTTTAAGTGTTTTATCACAAAAACAATAATAATTTTATTTTAATACTAATAATATTTGAAATTATGTATTTTGTAATATGTCACACCCTCAAAATCCACGTGCAGAGTTTTACCGCGAGGCGTGTGAACAAACCAGGATCACAGTCAATAGTTACATAGAACGACTCTATATGCCATAATTAAAATAAAATCAACCAAAGTATAAACTTTAAACTATGCTGAAGCGTTTTGTAAAACAACCCAAAGAAATAAAAAGGTATACTATGGCAAAACATGCGCCAACCCAAAAGAGTAAACATTAACCATTAAAACAATAAAGATGTCTTGAAGACCGAGTCTTAGAATGCAAGTGAAACCATGTAGTGCTCCTAATGGCAAGCAAGCTAATGACCTGAGAATAGCATACTAAAATGTCAACACAATGGTTGGTGAGTTCAAGAGTGATATTCAAACATAAGTAGTTTAATAGTAGAGATATAAAAGTAGTGCATTGTAATAGATAGCTAGTCCATTAACAATAAATATTAACTCATAGTGATTTCACAATTGAAGCTGACTATGTTACGTTGTTGCCTCCTGTCACGACTTAACAAGTCGTGAAAATGTTCAATAGGACAAATTGCACCCGGTTGACCTCGAGTCACACAGGTGGGGCTCGTCAGACCCAGTAGTACTACCCAAATTTCCCCGCTATTCAATATTAACAATTCGAAAGTGTGAGGACTTTTCCATGATATCAACACTATATTAATATTATACACAACTTGAATATATAAGCGTTTGTGATTTACCAGTATGCTATCTCCCCCAAAAGAGATTAAATAAAGAGTGGGGCATGAACTCACCTGATATGCGTGATAGACACTTAGAGTTTTACTTGATAGACAGAATGGACAGAAAACCTTCAGAGGTTACCTAGATCATATAAATACGTGAGTACGTGCAAACCGAGAACATGTGAAACCCTAAGTACACTACAACCAAGGACTCAAGGTTTCAGAAAAACAGATACGTTTGACCCAGTTGACCCGTTTGACCCGTTGGTGACTTTATGTGTTGTACACCCCTCAAGCAATCATACACATATATCCTACATGGTTAACATTCAAATAGATCATATGTATGTGATATTATCCAGGTGTATAACTTAGATCATCATACAACCAAGTATGATACAAGTCATGCGAATCTAGAACATTAACATTTCCACTAGTTATAACACAACCAATATGCCACACAAAGATCAAATCACGCACCACATGCCATGTGAAGCCACTCACGACTTCATATCCTAAACCCTGCCAATCCTACTAAGTAGGGGCCTCAGATTCGCACGCGTGTATGATGATCACATTCACATTCATTAACCATGTTCATTGCATTCAACATACACCACAACAATCAGTTCCAGTCCCCAAACATGATGTCTTAGCTACTAACCAACATCAACATCATATATGCTCATCAAAGTCCAAACATCACCCATGATTATCCAAGCATCCTATACAACTAATTTAACATGTTCTATCATATTATAATTCATCCATGAACATACTAACATGCTCTTAACATCCCAAACATGTTCAAGCTATCATCCTTCAAACGTCGTGCAAATAAAGTTTCCCTTTTGGGAAAGTACATTCCAACATCTACCAACACTCAATGTATTCATGAATTCATTACGATTACACCATCTCAAGCTCATAACAACATCTAGACATGATTAAGAATACCTAGTCATCATAATCTACTAATCATCATGAACAAAAGTTTCCACTTTTGGCAAGATATGAACAATAACATTCATTCTAAGATTTCTAGCATTCATACCAACAATATAGCATGTAATTATCATCATGAACACATCAACAACATCAATCTATCATTAGATCGTCATGTCATGGAAATAAAGTTACTATTATTAGTAACCTATGAACACCTACAACAATTCATCAATTCTTTGCAAGATCAATGTATCCTAGCATTCATACAACCTACTAATCATCATACATTCATCAAACAATCATCAATCATCCATAATCACACTAATTTCGAATTAGGGTTTGCCTAAGATCAAAGTTCATGATCAATCCATTAAAAACATACAATTCATGCATAATCAACGTTAAACAACATGTATTCAACCCAACTAACATACTAACATCATCAATTAACATCAATTTCGACCCCATGATGATACAAAATCAAATTAGGGTTCGGCGCTAACAAGAACTCCATAAAAACTTGTAAAATCTAACCTTTAAATGTGTGTTAACTTGCAATTGATGATTCCAACGTGTTGTATGCCTTGTAATCGAACAAAATCGAGGCTTGGAGGCTTGTTCTAGGTTGAAATCGCAAGGGAGGGGGGTTGAGAGTGATGGTTGCGGCTGATTTGGGGTGGGGGCTAGGGTTTGGGGTGTTTTGTTTAATTTTAATTTCCATATTTACCCTTTAAGCCCTTGTAATTTGTATTTTATCAAAACTAGACTTTAAACTCTTTGTAAAGTGCTTTTAACTTAATAATATAAAGATATAAACTAATGATAATCATTATATATTTTATCTTTATAAGAACACAAGGCATATGAATAAATATGCACGTTTCCGCGTTACGCGATTAATTTCCTAATTAACATTTAAAACATGCAAACAGATAAACATAATACCATAATCACATAATCAACTAGATTATCAATAATATAACATTATTAATTATTATTAGGTCACCAACATTAAACGACAACTAGTGTGTGTTTACGACACGTGTATGCAAGACTTAACGGAACTAACGGAGTTTGATAATGGAAATTTATCGGATGTCACATTATCCCCATGTTGAAAGAATTTTCGTCCGGAAAATTGCGTTACATGGTGAGAGTGTTCCATCACTGGTCTACTGCATTGGCACACAGAAATCGAAATCGAGTGAGTTTTGGATGAGTTGTCACATAATACTTTACACATTTATCCATGCGTCAACTAATATCACATATGTTTGCGCATTTAACACGATTTTGTTGCTCTTACACTACACAATATTTGATTAATCGTTTCGATAGGGTTTTAAGTGAATATAAATGAGAATGTTAGTTGATGTGTTGCAAAACACATTGGTTATAGGTCGTGATTTCATGTTAGTTTGTCAAATTTGTAGTTAGATTCATTAGTTTTTGCTTATGGTTGGTTATTTTATGGTTTAATAGGTGCTCGGATACTAAAAGTGATGAAAACGAGTGTGTAATGAAGAAAAGAGCCAAAGGGTGAAAAAGACCAGCACTTAAAATTTTTTCTAAGTGTCAAACTCAAATCTTGCGTATCAAAAGATCATAAATTAATATTTTTGATCCTTTTTATTCTATTCAATACGCATAGGTTTTTGAATGGATTTTGGTTATTAAACGATTTGTGTGGTTAATGCTTGTGTAAAGACATTTACTCAATCTATTTGATGTCTTTGAGTATTGTGGTATAGTTATTGATGATTGTTATATTTCATATGTTAGATGTTGAATGTTTGTGATTGAAACTTGCATATCTAGATCAATTACTTCGTGTTTTTGATTAGTTGATTGTTTGCTAAACGTATTAGCCATAGGAATTAGCTTGAATTAATAATTAGGACTTAATGATATTCTTAATTTGAGATAGTGAGGTGAAAGGAATTGTCCTTGTTATAAGGTGACTAGGAGTAAACGATCCGAAAGGAGGTTTCCCCAGTTTAGTTAATTGCATTGTTATCCATGTCAAATAGATTGTTTAAAAGTTACCCCTTGCATTGTTAATGTATTGTGCTAGTTAGATTGAGACATAGTTGATAAAAGGGTACGTAAGTGTAATCAAAGAGCTGAATGGTAGTTTGACCAATCGGTAGTTCTTTCATCTTCTATGTTCTCTTTTTGGTCACACCTAGAGAATGACCTAGGATCCATTAAGTGTCTTGAAAATTTGTATCATCAGATCTTAGTTTCGTAATAGTTCAATAACCATTTGTAGTCAAGGGTCATAGCTAAGATTTGCCTAGTTAGTATCTTCCCCATTCTTGATTTTATTGGAATTCTAGTTTTCTCGTGTTCTAGTTGGTAAACTAATAAATAATAAATTAATTAGAAGTAGTTTTCATTTCTCTAGGTTATTTAGATATGTGACATCCGTCACTATCATGTCTGTCAATTGATTGGAAGCTCGTTAATTTTCTCATGCATTTATTAAATTGTATAACTAATTCATTGTTGAACCCGATCTCGTCGTATTTACTTTACGTATTAACCCTAATATTATAATAATCCGAATTAAGAAAACTATTATATAAATGACAATTAACAAAACTAATTTTTAATCGTACAAATGGTATCACAAATATTGTTATCAAAATTATTATTATTATTATTATTATTATTATTATTATTATTACAAGTATTATAGTTATTATTATATTATTATATTATTATTATTATTATTATCAATACTAATATTATCACTATAAGTAAGTATAGGGTTTAAATGGTAATTTAACTAAATTAAAGGGATTAAATAAATGAAAGTTGAGAGGTCCAAAAGTGTAACTGTTCAAATTGAAAAATATATGCCGTGAATCACCATGTGACCTCCCAAAACCCTAAAACCCATGTGTTGCCGTCGACTCTTTCATTGAGTGCTCTGGTTGGCGTTGATCGAAATCGTTTCACCATTTAGCCTCCCCGAAGGTATTCGATTCATACATGTTTCACTTTGTTTCATTTTGTTGGTTTCGGTTCCGTGCTCCAGCTTGTTGTGTGTGTATATATATGCGTATATGCTGATGTTGTATGTGTATAATTGTGTGGTGTGTGTGGCTAATAGCAGATGATGTGTGTGCAGTGTGTGCATGAGGTGTGTGCATGTGTGTGTGTTGTGAGTGTGCCGAGAGGAACACAACAACCGAACGCTGCTGTGTATACATACCTGCATTCGTATGTATATATACATAAGTGTATGTATCGTGTGTGTAGTACGTGTATCCGAGGTGATCCCAGTAGCCTTGTACATGTGTACGTATGTGTATATGATGATGTGTGTATGTATTGCTCGTTATGTGTTATATATGTGTTTATGCATTGTGTATTCATATATATATATATATATATATATATACATATACATACATATATATATACATTCGCACATTGTGTGTGTGTCGAATGCCGAGAGGGACCAAGCACAACAGCCTTTGGCTCCTGTGTGTGTGCACCGTGTGTGTATATAATGTGTGTGCGGGAGTGGATTACATATACATGTATTATATGCGTTTATGTTGTGTGTATGTGCGTGGTTTGTGTTTTTCATTCGTGTGTGTGCATATAATGTTTGTGTTTATGAAGATGTATGTGTATTGTATATGTGTTTGCTTTTGTGTGTGTGCATATAGTATCATATAGCATAATATGATGTATGAATGGCCTTTAACTACTTTGTGACCTTCTCGCGCGTCGAACCCGAAACCAACCGAATGTATTCTTTCTCATTGAACGTCTTTAGAGATCCTAATTACAACTAATCATAGGTGTTTGATCGTTTGTTTGCTCTCATCCTTTGAAGTTTTTTTCCTTTCTAATTCATCTCATTCAAGGTCTATCTCGTGACCGCGTTTTCATTTTAAATATTTATAAACTAGGGGAGAAAAGTATGCTCACCCTTTTTATGTTGTAAACTTATTCAATATTTGGGAGTTGTGTTTACTATTTTGTAAGTATTTATCTGGTACATGCATGAGTTGTCTATGTGGTTCTTTGTTGATAACTATTTAACTCCAGTGTTGGAGCCGACAAACAGGTACTGATAGTATTATTGGGCTGACACCCCTACCTTTGTTTGTTAGCATACTAGTTGGGACTGATAGTGGCCAGGTACGGGCCCTAGGGTGAATATGTTGTGACAAGTTCTGTGTGTACGTCGTAGGTTTAGTTGTGATGTTTATGTTTACATGTGATAGTACTTTCTTATAACTATATACACTCATGTCCTACCAAACTTTTACACAATATTATTTATACCTGCGAACTCACCTACAATATGTTGACCTTGAGCATATTTTTTCAGGTAACAATCATTGAGGATAGCTAGGGATGTTGCCTTAGCGACGACCTTACGATTGAATTATTTAAATTCATTGGATGTCTTTGACAATTGCATTGACTTTTATTTGTTATTCACTTTATATTCATTTGTTCCCGGGTTGTGGCATTTATACTTATTTGGTTTGTATGACTATGTTTGTCGTGGAATTGACTAACTGCGACACAAGTCTCCATTTGTGTCGGGTGACGTCATGACACTTTGACTTTAATCACTTATTGCATCTCTATTAATTAACAATGTATTATGATGATTCCGTCCATTACATCCGCATGTTTTCGCTATAAGCGGGGGTGTGACAGATTGGTATTAGAGCCATTGGTTATAGAGAATTAGGTGGATCACTGGACCTAGACTATAACCTAGGAAGCGTCATGTAGAATACATACGATATTACATGCATGTTCCTTCTATTCTATTCTGTCTATCTGTTCTTTATCTTTTGATCTGCTTCTTTTAAGGAAAAGTACCTTTTTCTTATAGGATGTCTTCCACTAGACCCTCCATTCCTATAGTGTCTCAAGTTCACTTGTCCGACTCTAAGTTAGAACCCGAAGAGGTTCTCTCGGGCCGTTAGCTGCCTACGTTATCTGATATAGAGTTCGACCCCAAGGAGTCAGCGAGAGAGTCATCTGATGAAGAGGAGATAAGTAACCATGTTGTGCTAGGGTTGCCTGCCATTTGTGCTACACTACTTGGTCCTACAGCACTTGAAGCCCCAGCCGCACCAAGTGCTCCTATTATTCCTTCTGCACCAAATACCCTTGTTTCCCCAGCTGCTCCTGTGATACCAATTAGGTTGGCTATTGCAAGGTATGCCCTAAAGTCGGGAACCTAGGTGCCCGGCTACGCAGAGGACCATACCAGGAAATCGGCGTAGGACCGATGCTACTACGGACGACTAGAAAGAGAGTGTTTTTGAAGACACATATAAGGTTCTAAGTGCCGGCTGATGAGGCTTGTTTGTGGGGTGACCACCCCGACTTGCCCCTGAGACCTTCTAGCTCCTCCAGCAGTGACAATGAGCAACATTGATGTCGCATGAGCACTGCTGGAGACTTGAAGATTTAGGGGATTTATTATAGTTATTGCATATTTCATTTTCAGACATCGTTAGACTATGGATTTAGCATGTTTTTAGGATATTACTTTATCGATTATCACGTTGAGACATTTTGAATTATGAGAAGGAGACTTTATATTATTCTTATGTTTTGGTTCGTGGTATTACATTGTGGAAAATAGGTTTGCAATGATATGCTTTATTGGACTAACGGAACTATGATGACATTTGATATTGCTGAAACTTATGAATTGTTTATGTTGATTAGAAAGATGATGCCCAGAAGAATTACTTGCAGTGTTAGTCGTGATGGTGCTGCCCTAAGAGGCAGAGGTAGACGATAAGGTGCAGGAGGTAGGGGTCAAGCACCTGCAGGTGGAAATGAAGGTGGGAAGGGTGGTAATAATCACGAAGCTGGAAACCCTGATATAGCTGCCATGATTGCTCAACAACTGGTAGCACTCATCCCGAACATAGTCGCATAGGTGAGTAACAACATCATGAACCATAATAATGGGGGTGGTAATGATAACAACAAACATAATGATGAAAATGGTGGCCATGAAGAGAATGACCAAAACAAACATGGAGACGAGAATGGAGATAACAATGGGGAAGGAGGTGGAATGGGTAACGTGAATGGTAATGGTAACATGAATAGGAATGGTATTAGAGGAAGGGTTGGTTGTACATACAAGGAATTCATGACTTGTATACCAAAGGAGTTTGATGGAAAAGGTGGACCCATTGCCTTGACCCATTCGATTGAGAAGATGGAATTTGTGATGGATATCAACAATTGTGCTAAAAATCAAAAGGTGAAATATGCTACTTGTATTGGTGGGAAAAGAGTTAATGTAGTGGAATACCCAAGTGTAGGCTCAAGGTAGGGAGGCAGTAATAGCCTTGACTTGGGCGAAATTTAAAGCGTTGGCAACTGAAGAATACAATTGGATCAAGAAGAAGGCTAGTGCAACCAAAACCAAATCACTTAGACTATTTTGGTACATCTAATAAAAGACTTCCAAAGCTAAGTGTGGAACTTCCGAAGGAAATAGATTTCTTCCGAAGATAAAGTACAAGATAACTTCCAAGGACCAACTCTACTTCTGAAGACAAAGTGTTCACTTTCAAAGATCAAGTCTGAGAAGAAAAGATAAGAAGTGAACTTCCGAAGTATGAAGAAAAGAAGAAGTCCTCAAGCCTTGGAAGAAGTAGCCTCTTTCGAAGTATAAGTGGCTTCGGAAGAACTTGTTCTTTTGAAGCCAACCACCCTTCGGAAGACACTACTATGAACTAGTGGACATAAGTATGTGTCTCTGACACTTCTCTGCAAACCTCTGAGATACTGTATGGCGTTTTCTTAAAAGCCATGTAGTTAACCATACTTTATTCCACTGTTCATCTTTATTAGTTAGTACAGTTACCAACTTTAGCTGATGACAAAAGGTAAGTCATGGACATGTCATGACTACCATATCTTAGATAATACTTTATCTAAGATACCTTAACTTTAGCATTATAGTATATGCTTTAGTCATAGGTTCCAAGCTGGTATCAAACTATATCCGGCTGTAGGTAGTAGTATATATAGTTTTTCATTGTAACTCATGTAATATGCTTGTAAGAGTCTTGTAATACTTTGGTTTGAGAAGTAATATATGCAAGTACTTTGAAAATTATCTCTTTGTGTTCTTTGCTACTTATTATATTATTATCAACTCTTAGAAAAGACTCTGCATCATCTGATCCGGGTGTAAGTATTAGTGAGTTTGAGAGAAAACCAAGTGTTAAGTAACAAAAAAAACAATCCTGCAATTGGTATTAGAGCTTCTTAGGCTCTTGATTATGAGATCTTACCATCCTAATCAACTTGTTTTCACTCGTCCTTACACCACACTCAAAATGGCCCTTAACAAGTTTGAAGTAGAGATGGGAACGATGACCAAAGCACCCATCATCACCCCTGAAAAGTTTAGGTCATAGAGCAGACACATGGAAGGCTTCATCAGATATCAAGACAACAAGATGTGGCAGTCTATTATCAATGGCCCGTATAAACCCAAGGTGGCAGCACCCAGTGGAAACGGTGTCGTGATAGAGAAAGCCATTGAAGACTACTCTGATGAGGACCAGAAGAAGCTGAACATTGACAGCAATGCAATGACTATTCTCATGACCGTAATATCTAACTCCATCATGGTGGGGTTTGACATTGCAAGTCAACTAGGGAACTGTTTGATGCACTTGCTAAGATGTACTCCAGCTCTAATGAATCCAAGAAGGACTCACTGAAGCAACAGTTTGAGAACTTCACCTACATTGCTAGAGAGACTCTTAACCAATACTTTAGGTACACGGACCTATTTCTTCCTTTTAGTTTGTGGAAATTACTCCTGAACTTAGAGACCTCACAAGAATTTTATTGAGTGCACTTCCTAATGAGTGGGCGTTCTACTATGTCTCCATCAAGAGGACAGAAGATCTGAACACACTCACTATGACCGAACTCTATGGCACCCTTGATGGATACCGACTGGAGATGCAAAGCAAGAGAGGCCATCAAACAAGCAGACCCTTAGGAGTTCCTACTAGCAATGATTTAATGGTTGCTAAAGGCTCAGGACCCACACAACCTCAACAGTACCTGACATACACCCAGTAGCCATCCTGTTCGTCTGGACCATACATTACATTTGTTGAGACTCCAAGGTCTCAACAAGCTCAGCATGGTTCTTTTCAGGATAGTTGTGCCTTTGTTTCAGAAAGTGGACACTCTAGTGATTTTCAATATTGCTTGATGATCTAGAGTGCTTCCGTCCAGATGATGTGGAGTATGTAGACACAGTCCAACAAATAGCTCTTTTAACCTACAGAGAAAAGAAGTTCCTTAGGAGAACATGAAGGCAATTTCCCTAGAGCCCAACTAACAACAAATTTGGGTTTCACAAAACTAAGGCCAAATGTTACAACTGTAACCAACTTGGTCATTTTGCAAGGGAATGCAAGGCTCCCAAGTCAAATCTGGGAACCTCACAGGCCTCCACACATCCGTCCACACCAAAGCCCACTAGAAAGTCAACATGCCATGGCTCAAGAAGTTGTTTTGAGCTTCATGGTACAGGATGTGACTCCTGCTCTAGCACTCATGGTAGGAACAAATGACAATAAGGTATATGAACATCTGTGTACTCCTGCATGTATTGCTAAGGTTAAATTGTATCAGGACCACAATATGGAGATTAAATACCATATTGAATCGCTAAATGTTTTAAAATCAGATTTTAAAAGGGCTGAATCTGAGTATCAAAGAAAAATTGAAGAGTTAGAGAAAATTGTGTCCTTATTAAAACAGAACACATAAATTAGAAGACTCCAATAAAGGATTTAATATCCAAATTATTTGAGGCTCAAGCCTAGGTTGTCATTGCTGAGGCTCAAGCTAGGAAGTATGCCATTTTTAGCACAACTTCCAAGCTATTATTTCATCATCCTTCCACTCTCAAATTTTGTTGGACCAAAAGAACCAATAAGCCAAGATCAGAAAACCTCTAAGTCCCACATGGTATCACAACAACTGCTGAAAGACTCATCAGCAGTTTGACAAGTGCTGAAGACTTCAACAGCTGAAGATCAAGTGCTGAAGATTCCAACAGCTGAAGAACTAAAGTGCTGAAGTACAACACTGAAGACTGAAGAACACAAGTACTGAAGCTGAACAACTGAAGAACCAAGTACTGAGCTGAACAGCTGAAGAACACAAGTGCTGGAGCTGAAAGACCAAAGTACTGAAGTACAACAGCTGAAGAGTTTACAAGTGCTGAAGATCAACAACTGATGTACAATGTCTGAAGACAAAGACTGAAGACATCAGTTGATGATATCTACTGAAGTCATCAGCTGATGAAACATCTGAAGGTCAAAGTCTGAAGATCAAGTACTGAAGCGTCAGTAGTTTGTCACAACTGCTGAAGAGTACTTCTTCAGTAGTTGTGATATCAGTAGTTTTATATTTCTAGTTTCAGTAGTTTTATGTTTCAGTAGTCTTGTAAAACGACTGAAGAGCTTGTTCTTCAGTCGTTGTAGTTTCAGTAGTTTTATATTTTGTACTTAACACTCTGATATGTTCTCAGTAGTTGTGAACATTTCAGTAGTTTGTTAAGAGTTAGTTATTTTTGTATTAGATCTGCCAGTTGTCACTTTCTGTGATAACAGCAGTGATTGTTGCACTCTATATAAGGAGTGACAACCTATTGTAATATATGTGATGAATGAATGAATGTTTTTGAATGATTTGATTAGAAATATTCTATATCTATAAACATTCCTTGAAATCAGAAACAAATATTCTCTCCCTATAACCATATGCGCTCTTAATGCATACAAGTATCGATTGCTTGCTACAATTTGTCTAATTCTTGTTCGTATTCCGCTACTTTGAATCCTAATACATCAAACTTGTGATCGCTGATCCTGTCAAATGGTATCAGAGCAGGTTAATCATTGATCGATCTAATAATTGATCATTGAAACTGCTATTCAAGATCTAAGTTTGATTGAATTAGCTTTTGTTTTTGCAAGAAACGGTTATAGAGATTGAATTTTCTGTATTTCTGGTCATTCATCCTGAGATCTTCTCTTGATTTCATTGAGTTTGTTGTGGTCTGTTTAAAACTTTTAAAAGCTTGAATTAAATTGTTTTTGAACTGAAAATGACTACTCCCTCCAATGATCCTCACAATACTGGTTCCTCAACCAAGCCACCAATGCTGGTTAGGAATGAGTATAACATATGGCAAAGACGTATGCTCCATCACCTGTCTGTTAACAGCGCAGGGTGTTGGACATCAGTGGTACATGGTCCACACAAGCCTATGGTGAATAACCCAGAAACCAATCAAATGGTTCCGAAGAGGAGGGAGCAATACTCAGATGAGGATAAGAAGTTGCTTGAAATTGATGCAAAAGCCCATGGAATTCTGGCCATGGCACTGCCAAATGAAATCTATTCTGGGCTAATGCATCATGAAACTGCCCATGACCTCTGGATGCCTTGAAAGAACAATTTGGAGGAACAGATGAAGTCTTGGCAAATAATAGAGAAATTCTTGCCTAACAATATGAGACATTCTCTCATAGAAAGGGTGAGACACTGACTCAACAATAAGAGCGGTTCTCTTGTTTGATCTCTGAACTAAAAATGGTCAAACTTGAGTACACAAATATTCAGATGAATAACAGATTTCTCAGATCATTGCCTGAGAGATGGGACACATATACTATTGTCCTACGCTCCAGTGCAAGTTTGGACAAACTATCTCTCACCCAACTCCATGGAAACTGCTCACGTTGAGAGAGAGAGATAGAACAGAAGAGAAAGTTGTCTTCATCTGGAAAGCTCACTGAAGACTTTGTACCAGGCAACACTGCCTTGGTGGGTCATGAGTCAGAATATGCTTTATCTGAATGCCAGTATGATGAGCATATTAATTTCTCTTCAAGCACTTCTGATTCTGCATTTGTGAGTGTTGATGGTTAGTTTACTGGGTGTAATAATGACAATCTATGCTTCATTATGGATGATCTCAGGGGATTGCTGATGATGACTTAGAGGAGATGGATATTTTGAGCCAAATGGCCCTGATAAATATCATATCTCAGAAGTTCTATAAAAGAACTGAAAGAAAATTCCCAGGACTCTCTGGCAAAACCAAAGTTCGTTTTGACAAGAGCAAGTTGAGGTGTCACAAATGCCAAAGGCTTGGACACTTTGCAAGAGAGTGTAGATCAACTGGATCTAACTCCACTGCACCCTTTGTGACTTTTCCTGGCAATAGTCAACAACACAGGGGCAACATCTGTCACTTCTAGTCATCATCCTCAACAACAACTCCGGCATATTTTGTTCCTCAGGGTCAAATGCCATATCCGTACCCTTGCTATTACATGCCACAGTCAAATCAAGTTCAAGTTCCTATGGCACCACAACCTCATGCACTACCAGAACCTCAGCCATCCCAATCTCATCAACAAACTCAACCTCAACAACACAGCTTCTTCACCCCAGGAGTTGTTGACTAGAGCAGTTTACAGATGACATGTCTGGTCATGATCAACTGTTTTCAGGTGCTGGTCAACATGGTGGGACAGTCCTTTTGGGAATCTGGCTCTTATGGCTTTGAAGTCTGCTGATACTTCATTTTCTAATGCCTCTACACCTCAGGTATCACAGGTATCCTCTGAGGCAAAAGCCAAATTATGTTCTGAACCATGCATAGCAGCATTTGCTTCCATTAGAGAAGCAAATGTAGCTCTAATTAATAAGAACATTGAGCTAGAACAAATAATTTCCAAAAACAAGCTGAGTTTGAGTCTGTGCTTAAAGATAAAAATGATGAGATTTATAAACTGAATTGCCAAATAATTGATGATAAGGCTAGAGAAGAAGTACTTCTAGAGAAGTACAAAGATCTCAAAGAAACCCTTGCAGTTACCCAGGTCGAGTGTGATAGATGGGTACAATCATGCAAAGGTTTTGAAATGCTTCTTAGTAAGCAATCTGCTTCAAATGTGAAGTTTGGAATTGGTTACAATCACACTGCTCCACCTACAGATTTTACCCCAAGAGCAGAGGTAGAATCTGATGGTGAGAGTGATAACCAATCCATCACATCATGTGATCTACTTCTGATACAGCACAATCAGAAGTAGCAGTCAGCATCAAGCCCTCTTTGAACTTATCAGCTGATGTTGATGGTTCAAATGCTACATTCACATGATTAATGAGTTGATCAACTCAGGAGTTAATTCTGAAGGTCCTGAAAGGACTAGAGAGCAGGATCTAACACCTGAAGTTCAAACTTCAACTGCTATCAGTACTGAAGAGAAGAAACTGACAGTAGAAAGAGTTTGAAGACCACTAAAGAGGCAGTCAAGAAAGCAAACAATGCTTCCAAAGCATTGAAGAACAAGTCTTCAGTTGCTTCACCCTCTTTAGTTGATGATCAACCTAAGATGAAGAAGAAACCATGTGAAGTATGTGGTCTGTTCAATCATCTTACAGATGATTGTTGGTACAAAAGAGGTTCCAAACTCAAACAAAAAGAAGAAATTAAAGAGAAAATGGTAAAAATGAAAACTGAGTTTGAGACCACATTTGTATCAGCAACATCAAATCCTGTAACCCTTAAGTCCTCAAAGAAATCCAAAAAGGAAGGGGTTAAACAGGTGACAGCTGAGAGTGCTCAGAAGAAGAAGGTGCAACATAGGAACTTATCAAACTCCACTGGCAATGTGTCTGATGAGCTGAAAGCTTTATCACAAAATCAGACACAGCTGGTAATGATGGTTCAACATCTGTTGGGTAGAGTTAACCAACTAGACACTCCTATGTTGAAACCACAGAAAAGGAGGTCCAAGCCAAAGGACTCCTCTTCTACACCATCTTCTTCCTCTCAGGCTGTTGTTTCAAATAAACCTGTTAGTTTACCATCTATTGATGAGACCAGGCCCAAAACCAAAAAGGTTTGGGTCTCTAAAACTAACTGATTGTTTATTATTGCAGGGTTCTTCAACATGCCAAAGTAGCATCTGGTATGTAGACAGTGGGGGATCTATGCACATGACTGGGAACAGCTCTCTTCTTCATGACTACTCTCAAGGAAAGAAGGGATTTGTCTCTTTTGGCAATGATGCTAGGGGTTACATCATCGGTAAGGGCTTTGTCTCCAATGGAGAAATCAAATTTGATGATGTTAATCATGTGGAAAATCTCAAGTACAATCTCTTGAGTGTCAGTCAAATGTGTGATAAAGGCCATGTTGCCCTTTTCACCAGTCAAAACTGTAGGATTCTGTCATCCAAAGTTTTGCACTTGATTGACAAGGTGTTGGATGATCACACTCTCCTGAAAGCCAACAGGACAGGAAGAGTGTATGCCTTAGATCTTTCTAAGAAGATAGATCTCAAAGGCAATCCTTGCCTATTTTCCAAAGCCTCTTCTCAAGAATCTAAACTGTGGCACAGGAGGCTTGGTCATGTTAATCTTAAAAACATGAATCAGCTTACCCACAATAGTTTAGTCAGAGGCTTACCAATAAAGGAGTTCCACTGTGATGAAACCTGCACTGCGTGTTTAAAAGGAAAACAACACAAAGTCTCATTCCCTCCTATTGAAGTGCCTAAGTCCACTGCCTGCTTGCAATTACTGCATATGGATCTATTTGGTCCTGTGAGAGTA
The DNA here is from genome assembly GCA_025506515.1 of Flaveria trinervia. NCBI lineage: Eukaryota > Viridiplantae > Streptophyta > Magnoliopsida > Asterales > Asteraceae > Flaveria > Flaveria trinervia. Next base: position 68,343,959 of record CM046451.1, on the reverse strand, counting down.
ATGAGCATGGCAAAGAAGAAATACTGTCTGGTAATTGTGGATGATTACTCCAGATTTGTATGGACTTTCTTTCTACATTCAAAGGATGAGGCTGCTCAGAAGATTATCCACTTTGTGTTGTACATTGAGAAGCAGTATTCCCTTCCAGTCAAGTGTATTAGGAGTGACAATGGAACTGAATTCAGAAATCATACACTTGATGACTTCTATCTTTCAAAGGGAATCAAAAGGCAGTTTAGCATTCCAAGGACTCCAGAACAAAATGGAGTAGTGGAGAGAAAGAACAGGACCCTCATTGAAGCTGCAAGGTCCATGCTGGCTGACTCAGGTTTGCCACTGACCTTTTGGGCTGAAGCTGTCAACACAGCTTGCTATGTGCAAAATAGAGTTTTAGTAAATCAGAGGTTGATGAAGACTCCATATGAAGTTCTCCATCATTTGGCTCCTCTGATTTCATTTTTCAAAGCATTTGGGTGTCCCTGTTTCATTCTCAACACAAAGGATCAACTCCATAAATTGATCCTAAGGTGGATGCAGGGTATTTTGTTGGTTATTCATCTACTTGCAAGGCATACAGAGTCTTCAACTGCAGAACAAAGATGGTTGAAGAAACTCTACATGTTAAGTTCAATGAATCTCCAAAGGACAAGATTCCACAAAGCCCTGTGGAGTTATTTGATTTGGACATACTGCAATATGTTCCTTATCAAACTCCTGCTGTTGCTCCTGTCAACAGTTCACCACCTGGTGGTATGCTGATGATGATGATGATTGCAGTACTCACTCTTCAGGTTTAGTGATCAGCTGCCTGATTCAGCTAGACCTGATGTTCCTGTAGCTCCAGTAGCACCATCCACAAAATGCTGATGAGATCTCTTCGAATTCAACTTCCTTTGAATTACCATCCACTGATTGGTTTCAAGGAAATGATTCACCATCACCATGTTTACTGCTGAGCCTGCTACAAACACTTGCACAGATCTCATTGTGTATCAAGATCTGAAGAATCACCCTATGTCTCAAATCATTGGTGATATCACTGCTGGAGTATCAACAAGAAGTCAATTGTCAAATTTCTGCTTCTATGCTCTCTTCATCAGTCAGCAAGAGCCAAAGAATTATCACATTGCTTTAAAGGACAATGGATGGGTTGATGCCATGCAGCTTGAGCTTCTTCAGTTCAAGAAACAGCAAGTGTGGGAACTGGTTCCTCTACCTCCAGGTAAGTGTGCAATAGGCACTAAATGGGTGTTTAGGAACAAAACTGATGAAAATGGGCTTATTGTTAAGAACAAGGCCAGACTGGTTGTTCAGGGGTTTGCACAAGAAGAAGGTATTGATTATGATGAAACCTTTGCCCCTGTAGCCAGACTGGAAGCAATTCGAGTTTTTAGCTTATGCTGCTTATCAAAACCTTAAAGTTTTTCAAATGGATGTCAAAAGTGCATTTTTGTATGGAAAAATTAAAGAAGAGGTTATGTATGTCAACCTCCAGGCTTTGAGGACAATAAACATCCTAATGGGTGTGTATAAGCTTGATAAGGCTCTTTATGGGTTAAAACAAGCTCCTAGAGCCTGGTATGAGACATTATCAAACTTTCTTCTGGAAAACAATTCACTAGAGGCTCCATAGATAAGACTTTATTCATTAAGAAAGCTGGGCAGCATAATCTACTTGTTCAAATTTATGTAGATGACATCATTTTTGCATCCTCTGATCCAAAGTTGTGTGATGCCTTTACAAAGTTGATGCAACAGAAGTTTGAAATGAGTGCCATGGGAGAGTTACAGTTCTTTCTGGGTTGCAAATCAAACAAAAGGCTGATGGAATTTTCATTCATCAGTCCAAATATACAAAAGATCTTTTGCAAAAGTTTGATTTACAAAACTGTAAGCCTTGTTCTACTCCCATGTGCAGCACCACACAACTGGATACAGATCAGAAAGGTAAAGTGGTTGATGAAACACTTTACAGATGTATGATTGGGTCCTTGATGTATTTAACAGCTTCTAGACCAGATATTATGTTTGCTACATGTGTTTGTGCTAGATTTCAGGCTGCACCTAAAGAGTCTCATCTGATTGCAGTCAAGAGGATCTTTAGATATCTGCAAGGCACTCCATATCTAGGTTTATGGTATTCTATGGACATTCTGGTAAATTAGTTGCTTTTTCTGACAGTGACTATGCAGGGTGTAAGTTGACCAGGAAATCAACGTCTGGTGGATGTCAATTCCTAGGCAACTGCTTGATTTCTTGGCAGAGCAAGAAACAGACCTCAGTTGCTACATCAACTGCTGAAGCAGAGTACATTGCGGTGCAAGTTGTACATCTCAGGTACTGGCTTCAAAACCAACTTTTGGATTATGGCATTACAGAGACTAAGACTCCATTGTTAATGGATAGTGCTTCAGCTCTTTGCATTGTCAAAAATCCAGTCCAGCACTCTAGGACCAAAATATAGAGATCAGACATCATTTTATAAGGGATTGTTTTGAAAAAGGTCTGATTGATCCTAAGTTTGTGCCTAGTGCTGATGAGCTTGCAGACATTTTTACTAAGCCTTTGGATAGTTCAACTTTCCAAAACCTGGTGTTAAGGCTTGGTATGCTGCAGCTAGAATAAGTGACAACTACTGATGATCTTAGTAATAAGTACTGATGATCATTAGTACCTATGTCACATATAAGTACTGATGAGCTCTTTTACCCTCAGTAGTTTTTATAACTACTGAAGGCTAAATGTCTCACAAGTACTGAAGTACTTCATCTGTTCTAAACTACTGATGTAGTTACAACTACTGATGCAGTTACAACTACTGCAATCAGTAAAAACAGATAAGTACTGATGTCCTATGAAACAACTGAAATCAGCCAAAAAGACTGATGAATGTGTTGAGGACAGTATGAAACAGCTGAAAAGCTAAGAATTGACGAAAACAGCTGAAGAGAACTTTCTCTTCAGTCGTTTGTACAACTGCTGTTTCATTCTAAACAACTGAAGCAAAACCATGTCTTCAGTAGTTTTATAACTACTGATGACTAATACCAAGTCTTCAGTTGTTTACAACAGCTGATGACAAAACCACTGTCTTAGTAGTTTCATAACTACTGATGACAAACACAAGTCCTCAGTTGTTTCAATCATCTGAAGTCAAAACCACGGTCTTCAGTAGTTTTCTAAATACTGATGCCTAACACCACGACTTCAGCTGTTTCAACGTCTGAAAGGATAATACCATGTCAACGGTCGTTTAAAACTACTGATGACTAACACCACATCCTTCAGTCTTTCTTACCCGTACCCTATAAATATCCCTAACCTAAGCTCTCAATGCTTCATCTTCTTCAAACCTAACGTTCCTCTCCAAAACTTCCCTCTTCTCCATGGCGTCCATGCAAATTAAACCGCGACACAACTGTGTTGCCTACCTCACTAAATCGCCCATCTGGACTAAGTTCGATACTGCTATCGATCTTATGGTTCAGTCCCAATACAACACGACATTTCTTCTGAATCCCATACTACATGCCGAATCCCTGCACCAATTTTGGATGAACGTTACTGTTACCACTGGGGAGAACAACACACCATCCCTCCAGTCGGTCGTAAACAACAAAGAAGTAGTCATCACTCCTGCAATAATCCGCAAAATTCTTCATCTGAATGATGCTAGTTCTCCTGCTGGATATCCAAAGGGCACCACAGATCTATCCTTTGCCCAACATGGATATCAAGGTGATCTCAGTGCCTCCACTATCATGAAGAAACACTTTAATGATGCTGAGCGCCTAATCTTTCACATGGTGAATGTATGTTTGGCCCCTAAGACGTCGTCTTGGGATCAAATGTCGACGAAATGGCAGCAGGTAATGTATTCTATTCTTGAGCAACAACCGCTAAACTTTTCAGAATAATATTTTCAGAGCTCAAGGATATGGCTCAAAAACTAACTGCCAACCGTTGGATACTATATCCACGGTTCATAATGGCCATCATTACAAACCAGCTTAATGCTGAGGGACTTGTTGGCTTGGGAGTCCCTGCTACGGCTGTTCTGCCGGAAGTATACTCCGGCACAACTCTGACCAGACACTAAAATGGCTGCCAAGCTGCGAAAACCCACGCAGCTGGAACCCACAGCCACCACCTCCAAATCAAAAGTCCCCACCAAACCCACCAAAAAGAAACCCAAACGGCTACTCAGGGAATTGAGTCCCCTGAGGATGCCCCTGCAACACAAACGCAGGATATATCACTAGTCCAAACCCCCTAGTGGATACAATGACTCTTCCAGCCATAGCCGCTCAGGCTTCCTCTCAACAGGAGCCTGAAGCAACACACACAAGGGGTACCTACATATCTGGGATCTTCCTCACTTGAGGGGATTGCCATTGAAGAGCACCAACCTCCCCAGGTGCACACTGCTTCTATCCCTTCACCCCAAACAACCGCCCCTCACAGCCAACTTTAATAGTTGCACAAGTGCTGACTCAACTGCACTCCTCACCCCCTCCCCAGAAACCACTGACTACTGGGAATACCTCTACAATTGAGGGGGAGGAACACAGTGCACTTGAGAACCCACAGCACAGGGGTTTACCACTTCTATCTCCTGGTGTAGACAAGGAGCTTAGAATATCTAGTGAGGCTGCCACCTCCTCTGACTCAGCACATGATCAGAATGAGGCTGGTAACATTGCCAAGACCTCACTAGAGGCAACAGCTGATGATGGACACTGTCCTGAGGCTGGAAGTCCCTAGTACCAAGCACAAGGGGCACATGCTTCAACTGGTCTACACCAGTGCATGTAAATCCTGCTCTAAGCAGGAGGTCAGATGATTCAGCTTCGGCTGATGATGACCTGGGCTTTTTCTATGATGTTCTTGCCCAGAACACAATCCTTGAAGAGAAGTCAGTAGGCTGCAAAACCTACTTGATCAACTCTCACAAGGAGAAAGACCATCTGCCTCTACCCACCCACAGATGGCACTTCACTTGAAGGTTTCCCAACACTGAGCCACTCCAAACTCAACCACCTGCCTCTGCTTCAGGCCCTACTTCTCAGGAACAGAACCCTCCTGAGCAAATAGGTGCTGTACTTCAAAATTCCCTCCCTCTCATCACACCCATAATCACTGATATTGTGACTAAAGCCATTGATGAGAGGCTTTCCTCCACTTTACAGCCCTGATTGATGCTGCTGTACAAAAGACTCTTCTGCGGTACAAACCCTTCCTCCAATGCATCCAAAAAGGGGGAGAGTACTGCAGTGAAAGAAAAGAAGAGGAAAAGATCCGAGGAAAAGAAGGAAGCGAAGCAAGCCAAAAGGAGGAGAAAGAACAGCAACCACTGCTCACCTACAAGCGAAAGAAAGGTGCTGGATCACATTGCTGAAGATAAAGCCTTGGAGCTACTGATAAAAGAGGCTGATGCCGAACACAGCAGATCAATGGACAATATCATTGATCAGCTGTTTAGGCAAGGCCATGACACCATAAACTTGACTCTGAGATTCACGACTAGAGATTGAAGAAATCCAGAATAGATGGGCAAGTTATGAAGTGTTAGAAAGAGAAAGGCTTGAAATCATGATTAGATTTATTGCAAAATATCTTGGAAGATCAATGATCGAAATCAAAGCTTGGTCCAGGGACAGTATCTTGGCAATCACCACCAAGATCTGTTCGTCTGAAGCATATACTAACGGGCTTGTTATTGAAGCTTTGAATGAAGCGGGTGCTGGGAGCAGGACTGAGCTAGCCAAGCAATCAAAAGCCACACTCACCTCAAGGATGCTAGAACAGCCTGTCAACATTCCCGCACCCAAAACCACCCAAAACACAACCCACCAAACCAACTCCTTACCCTCAAAACCATAGCCGATGATATACCCTTGAAGAAGAAGAGAAGGATATTGAGGCTAGAAGATGATGAAGAAGATGATGAAGATAGGCTGCCACTCTCAGCTGTTTCAGTTGCCTAAGGCCACAAGTCACTCCTCAGCAATTACTCCTGAAGTCCAGAGACAAATGGTTAAAGTGAAGCTAGAAGAAGAAGAGCTTCATAAACAGCATGATGAGGAATTGCTGAAGAGAGTTGACAAAGCTTATGCAGCCACATCTCTATCATCAATATGAAGAAGCAAGCCCTCAGACTTTACACTCTCAGGCATACCTTTCAATATCAAAAGGAAAGAGTGAGGATTTGGCCTGATCCCAGGGTCTCTCACAGAATTCATAAGAAAAATATACCTCAGAGATACATTGGCCAGGTGAAAAAGATCGTAGATGAAGTGATCTCTCTGGTCTTTGTAGTTTCACCCTGGGAAATCCTAGAAGACTTCAAGAAAGCCTACAAAGCTAATCTAACCCCTCAGAAGATGCTGGAAAACAAAATAGTGAAAAAGGGGTTAGTTTACAAAGGCTTGAGGAAGTCTAGAAAAATGAGCTCCAGTTGTTCCTAGAGGGTAATCACCCGGATGAGTTTGCTTACAGAATAATAACAACTGTGGAGCTAAAGAAGGAAACAGGCCAAATACCTGTCTGAGTATTATGGGCCTAAATCATTGTTTGAAGGAGGTGCTGAAGAGCTAACCATGGAGGAACAAATCACCTTCCTTGAGGCCTACACAAGAGAGTCGTACAGACTCATTATGGGGAAGTGAATCTCATGAATGGGATAAAACTCTGTGTGTTCCCCAAAACAGAGTTCCCATTCATACTCTACCAAACAAATATTTGAGTTTCTTCCCAGGCCGGAGCTTACATGGGTCATCTTCTCTACTGATCAAGAAGGAAAAAGACCAACACTTTGCCAACAATAAGTGGGACAACGAATAATTTAGAGGTTTTGGCTGCATTGGTTCAGGGGGAGTTTGTTGGACCAAAAGAACCAAAGCCAAGATCAGAAAACCTCTAAGTCCCACATGGTATCACAACAACTGCTGAAAGACTCATCAGCAGTTTGACAAGTGCTGAAGACTTCAACAGCTGAAGATCAAGTGCTGAAGATTCCAAAGCTGAGAACTAAAGTGCTGAAGTACAACAGTGAAGAACACAAGTACTGAAGCTGAACAGCTGAAGAACACAAGTACTGAAGTGAACAGCTGAAGACACAAGTGCTGAAGCTGAAAGACCAAAGTATGAAGTAAAAGCTGAAGAGTTTACAAGTGCTGAAGATCAACAACTGATGTACAAAGTCTGAAGACAAAGACTGAAGACATCAGCTGATGATATCTAGTGAAGTCATCAGCTGATGAAACTCTGAAGGTCAAAGTCTGAAGATCAAGTACTGAAGCGTCATAGTTTGTCACAACTACTGAAGAGTACTTCTTCAGTAGTTGTGATATCAGTAGTTATATTTCTAGTTTCAGTAGTTTATGTTTCAGTAGTTTTGTAAAACGACTGAAGAGCTTGTTCTTCAGTCGTTGTAGTTTCAGTAGTTTTATATTTTGTACTTAACACTCTGATATGTTCTCAGTAGTTGTGAACATTTCAGTAGTTTGTTAAGAGTTAGTTATTTTTGTATTAGATCTGCCAGTTGTCACTTTCGTGATAACAACAGTGATTGTTGCACTCTATATAAGGAGTGACAACCTATTGTAAATGTGTGATGATGAATGAGTTTTTTGAATGATTGATTAGAAATATTCTAATCTATAAACATTCCTTGAAATCAGAAAATAATATTCTCTCCCTATAACCGTATGCGCTCTTAATGCATACAAGTATCGATTGCTTGCTACAATTTGTCTAATTCTTGTTCGTATTCCGCTGCTTTGAACCTAATACATCAAATTGTGATCGCTGATCCTGTCAAATTTGTATCAGAACAAAGGAGGGTTGGGGACCAAGAAATGTTCCACCGCACTCTGAGAGTCCATAAGACAACTAGATGTGTATTGAAGAGCAAGGAGGTCAATTTGCTGACCCATCTTCATTGAGTTGGAATGATGCAAGAATAGAGACCACCATAGGGGAAGGAACATGAAATCAACCCACTCCTAGCGGTGATGATCAAATCCTAACCACCAAAGCCGAAGAAGCACAGAGCTAAAGTAGCAAGAAGAACTGCCAAGAAAGTGGTTGACTCTAAGCTAAAGATTGACCCAAAAGAAAAGGGTGTATTCATCTCAGCTGGATTCTAGTGGTAGGCAACTCTGATTCAGGAAAGGGGGGTAGGATCTCGATTCAGGAAAGGGGTGGTAGGTAACTCTGATTTAGGAAAGGGGTGTAGTACCAGCACTCCTGTCCTACGAAAGGATCAAAAGTTAAATGGAAAGGTCGCTAATGAAGAGAAAAACAACAAGAAACAACAATCCTCAAGTTCTCAGAAAACTTACATTACATGCATAATGTGTGGTCTGCAAAATCATATGGCCAAAGATGGTTATTATATCCTACTAGCACACATTATGCAAATAATGTTAAAAGAGAAGAAGTCAAGGAAGGTTTCTTATTTGGACCTTATCAAATGGTTCAAGTGATGAAAAAAGGAAAGCTGGTTTCTGAAGCAAGATTTCTTTCGGAAGAAAGTCCTTTTTCTGAAGGGAAAAAGGCTTTGGAAGCTAAAGCTATCAAAATTCAAAAGAACAAAAGAATTCCCTTGAAGCCTCCAAGAAGAAGACTACTTCTATAGAAAGGGTAGTGAAGGCTTCTTCCGAAAAGAAAGAAGCCTCAGAAGAATGCTATGCTGCTAAAGCCTCAAAAGGCTCATCTCCATGTTCAACCAAAAGATGGATTGGAAGATCAAGAAAGATACTGCAGCCCAAACTTCTTATTCAATGACATCCATTGAACCCCCATGCTTAACCTTTGGTTCAATTCTGTCACTATCATTGGAAGAACCCATGACCAACAAGGCTTGGGTTTCCACTCAAAACTAATCATCTCGTCTTATGTGCAGGACATCCATATGACAAGAATAACAATTTTTGGATCGTGAATAGTGGATGCTCCAGGCATATGACAGGGAACAAATCTCTCCTTTAATAATTTCAACATAATGGTGGAAGTCCTCTCCAGTTTAGAGGTGAGGCTGGAGGATATTTTTCTGGCAGAGGAAGTATATCTAATGGAAACTTAAAAGTTGACAAAGTTCACTTTGTCAAATAGCTTGAACACAATTTGTTAAGTGTTTCTCAGTTTTGTGATCAAAAGCATCCAATGCTCTTCATAGAACATGAGTGCATTATCCTCAAACCCGGGATGACAGTTCCTCAGGTATTGGTGCTTCTTAGATCTCCCAGGAAAGGGGATATGTACAAGCTTGATATGAACAATGCTTCCCCAATGGGTGAAGTTTCATGCTTTCTTTCCAAAGCTGATGGTGATGAGTCAATACTATAGCATAAATGTAGTGGCATGTAAATTTTAAGACAATGAATAAATTGGCTAAAAATAACTTGGTACATGGTTTGCCTAAAAAGTAATTTTTCTGCAAAGATAAATGTGTTGCATGCCTGAAAGGGGAAGCAACACAGGGCATCTAAAAATTCCAAAGTTGTTAACTCCATCACTACTCTATTACACTTATTGCACATAGATCTATTTGGTCCCATAAGTATAATGAGCATTGGAAGGAAATTATACTACCTTGTGATGGTTGATGATTTTATAAGATTTACATGGGTATTCTTTTTAAGATCTAAAGATGAAACTGCTAAAATGTTAAAATCTTTTATTCTTAAGATAGAAAATCAAATTGATCACAAGTTTAAGATAACTAAAAGTGATCAAGGGACTGAGTTCAAGAACCTTATTCTTGACTCATTCTGTAACTCAAATGGGATTGCCAGACAATATAGTGCTCCCCAAACTCCTCAACGAAATGGTGTTGCTAAGAGGAGGAACATGACACTTACTGAGGCGGCTCGAACTAAGTTAGCTGATTCCAAACTACCTCTAGCATTCTCGCAGAGGAAGTCAATAGGGTTCTTGTAGCAATGCCACATGGAAAAACCCCTTATGAGCTATGGAACAAGAGGCCACCGTTCATTGGCTTTCTAAGGTCCTTTGGCTGTAGGTGTACCATACTTAACACAAAAGACAATTTGGAAAAATTTGCTGAAAAGTCGGATGATGCTATCTTTGTTGGATACTCCTCTAGCTCTAAAGCTTATAGAGTTTACAACATCAAAAATCAACAATTTGAGGAATCATCCAACATTGTTATCAATGAGCACACTCCTTGTGTTAGGGGGAATGGCACTGATCATATTTTTGACTTAGAATTGTTTCCAAACTATTCTAAACCATCTTGTGAGAATGTTTCAGCTGGAACAGGTACTCAAAGCAATTCTAAAGATAACCAACTATTTGAGTTACCCAGACCTATTTCAAGTTCTCCAAGAGCTACAACAAATCAAGGTTCCATTATTAGCAGATCTGAGAGTATAACTATCTTATGGGATAGTGGAGCTTCAACCAGTGATTCACCTATGACCCTCAAATTTCATCAGGTGACCCTGCACAACACCAAGATGATGAATGTAGCATCTTGAAGGAACATGCAACTGTTAATGCTACTTCACAGCCAACAATGATGATGTTTCTCATTCATTTAATCAGTCCTCATAGAATGAGTGTGAAACAATAGCTGGATAAAGTGTTCAAGCTCTTGAGAAAAATATATCCAATCTGGATCTATCTTTGCAATTGGAGGTAATTCCTCGACTCAGAATCCACAACACTCATCCAGTTGAGAACATCAAAGGGATGTTTCTGAAGGTGTGAGAACAAGAGGACAGACTCATCATGGGAATGTCTGCTTGTACTCATGCTTCCTGTCTCAGATGGAACCCAAGAAGGTAGAAGATGCCTTGAAAGATAGTAGCTAGGTTGAATCAATGCAAGAGGAGTTGTTTCAATTCAAAAGACAAAAGGTTAGAACCTATGTCCGCTACCATTTGGTCAAGTACCTATAGACACAAAATGGGTCTTTAGAAACAAGAGAGATGATAGAGGCTTGATCATCAAGAACAAAGCAAGACTAGTGGTTCAAGGATACACTCAAGAGGAAGGAATTGATTATACTGATGTCTTTGCACCTGTTGCTAGACTTGAGGCAGTTAGGATTTTCCTTGCCTATGCTGCATCCAAGAATATCATTGTCTACCAGCTTGATGTCTAGTGTGCCTTTTTATATGGGGATATAGATAGGGATGTCTATATGTGCCAGCCTCTAGGATTTGAAGACCCACAACACCCCAACTATGTGTGTAAATTGGTTAAAGCTCTATATGGGCTGCACCAAGCACCTAGGCTGTGGTATGAGACTTTGTCCCAGTTTCTCCTAAAGAATGGCTACACTAGAGGTACCATTGATAAGACTCTTCTCGTGAGGAAGTCTAGAAAGGACATCTTGCTCGTTCAAGTCTATGTTGATAACATCATATTTGGTTCCTCAAATGACCAAATGTGTAAAGACTTTGATAGCATCATGAAGAAAAAGTTTGAGATGAGTTCCATGGAAAAAGTGGACTTTTTCCTTGGAATTCAGGTAAAGCAAATGAAGGAATGGTTTTTAATCAATCAATCTAAGTATCTTAATAACATCTTAGAAAGATTGGACATGAAAGATTGTAAGTCAACCAAGACACCCATACCCAGAAACCATAATCTCTATCCTGATTCTAAGGGGGAGGATACTGATCAACATTAGTATAGGGCAATTATTGCTTCTCTGATATACCTCACAGCAAGTAGACCTGATATCATGCTTGCAACTTGCATTTGTGCATGATATAAGTTGCTCAAAGGTGTCTCACCTAGTTGTTGCTAAGAGAATCCTCAGATACCTCAAGGGAGGACCTATTAGGTCTCTAGTATCCCAGAAACATCAATTTCAATCTCTATGGCTACTCTAACAATAACTATGGTGGCTGCAACGTCAACAGAAATCAACATCAGGTGGTTGTCAATTTCTTGTGGAAGGATCATCTCATGGGAATGCAAGAAGCAATCGTGTGTCTCTACATCACTGCTGAAGCAGAATACATTGCTGTTACGAGTTGCTATGCTCAGCTGCTGTGGATTCAAACCAGATGATAGATTACAGATACGACTTCATGAGCACTCCTATCCATATTGATAACAACAGTTATGTCCATCACTGAAAATCCTGTGAAGCCTCCAAGACAAAACATATTGATATTAGGTATCATTTCATTAGAGATATTCATGAGAAAAGTCTAATTAAACTAATCAAAGTTGACTCAACTAAACAATATGCTGACTTGTTCACCAAAGCTTTTGATGAACAGAGATTTAAGTATCTCATTACAGCCATTGGGATGATAACATTGATTAGTCCACCTTTTTTGAAAACATTTTTAAATATGTAATGTCTTATGTCAGTACAATCTAAGCCCTGTTAATAAAGGTCTCTCTCTGAAATTTTCACTAAGTGTAATTCTTCTAAAGATGTATTAACCCTAGGAAGATGTTTTACATATCTTCCCAAGAAAATTCCTCCGAGGATAATTTTCTTCTCGGAAGAGTTTTTAGTCTAGGAAGAAGCGATTGATTACATATCAGATCTACTACCGAAGCTTATATAAAACTCTCCATTTGGAAGCAATCTTTACTCTCAGAAATGAGACTCTACCTTTAGAAGTAAATATTGCCTTCGGAAGAAAAATACCTTCGGAAATACTTTATACTTGGAAGAAAGACTTTACTATGTAACGGAAATCTTTTGGGCCCCGCTTTGTAAAAATTAAAGATTTTGTTAATGATGTCGGATTATTTAACTGAACTAAACCTTATCGCCCCTGTCACATCACCCACTAAACATCATATCATCTTATCCTAACAACTTTAACCTGCCATTTCATCCTCTTTTAAATAATCCCGACTATTTACTTTCATCTTCTTACCAAAATTTACAGCCAAAAAGCTTCCTTCATCTCCAATTAACCCAAGTCCAAACTTATCTACCTACAAATTTCACAAATGGCACTTAGCCCTTAGCACAATCAAGTCTCACGTCTTGATTCTTCAAGAGATGTTGACTTCTCCGATATCATTTCCTTTCTTACCCACTCATCTTATTACACAACTCTGACTATTATCCCTATAGTTTATTCAAATCATATGAATGAATTTTGGGCAAATGGTTAGATTGAAATCCTAAATGGGATGTGCTAATAAGAACAAGCATTTGTGGCCGGGAGTTGGTCATCACCGAACAACTCATCAGGGAGCATCTCGAGCATCATGATGAACACGCCCTGATAGAGTTCCCCAAAGCAGATTTGGACAACACCTACATCCAAATGGATATAGTATAGATGTTAGCAGGTCTACAGTCTACATGTTCAACTTTTCATACAACTAGAAGTTCCTGCTGCATGTAATTCTTCATTGCCTATCCAATAAATCTGGGGGATGGGATCAAATCCCATACGAACTAGGGTGCCTAGTTCAAGGAATGCTGAAATCCTTTGATTTAACTATTCAAAATTTGTGCTGACTAATCTTATGGGAAACCTCCAGCGAGAAACATTCTTCATGTATCCTAGATTTCTCCAGCATATAATCAACTGTGAGTGTCCACGCATGTATCCCAGATTTAACTATGCAGCTGCTTTGACTGTCCCTCAAATGAGGCTGACCATCTTAAAAAATTTGAAGAAAGTGTCCACCAATTTCACCAGAAAACATACTGATCTGCTTCCAGGTATGATTGAGCAAATAGCTCCTGCTGACATCCCTGTTAACGCCATAGGTGATGAACCCACACCAGAAACTACCCTCATATTGCCAAATCTACCTTCTCACCCTATCACCATCACATATCAAAGACGCCCCAAACGAACCCTTGTTCAATCTTCTCTAACTGAACCGCTCCTCCTGTTCCTCCAAAAGGACTAGAGTAGGATACTGGGCTCCCACTCAGTCTGAGGTCTCACCATCCTTCACAAACTCATGAGGCTGAAACCCAACTGAATACCGTCAGGTGAGTCTTCATAGTCCTCTGAGCAGCCACAAAGGGACAGCCCCACCATAGGCTGAATGTCTATAGACATTGATCAAGGACCCGGTCACTAAGTTTAACTTTATATCCTTCACTGACCTTCTTTTCAAAACTGATGAAGAGATTACATCTTTTGATGGAAATGAAGTTGATCTACAACACTCTTTCAAAGGTCAACAGAGCCTAGAGAGACTTCTGATCTCTAGCTCCCATCAGCAAGCTTTTACTGAGGTGAGTCCCACTGATATGGAGGGAACTCAAGCAGATTCAACTGCCACTACAGAAGGTGCCTCAATGGACCTTCTGGAAAGTGGTAACATCACTAAGACTGAATCTGCGACAACCATGCCTTTTGATGACTCTAAAAGAGACATCATTAAGCAAGGAAACCAGGGTGCCAAGAAGCCACATCTAGTGGTAAGGATGAATGTACTAGTATGTTACCTCATCTCCCTATGATTCACCAAAAGAAGATGAGGGAAGACTACAACTCATCATTAAAGACCTACTGTCTAAAGTCTCAAACCTCGAATCAAAGGTTAGGACTTTAGAGGATAGGTTTGCCACTCAACAACTTGAGATTGAAAGTCTTAAGGCTCAATAGCTGAGAAATAGATTGAGAGATCTGTTAGGCATGTACCCATTCAGGTCTCCTTGACCTCTTCCTCTAGCTCATACCTCTTAAGATGATGCTACCAAAAATGAGGAGAGTGTTCAGAGACAAACAACTAAGGAACCACAAAGCCAAGCTACAACTTCCAGATACTCGGCTCCCACTGCAACTATCTTTCCTAAGCCATCCCAAGTAGTCCTATAAATAGACCCAAGGATGCTCAGAGATCTTTATAGGGTCTTCTCCAAGTTCCTATTGAGATCTTCTCTAGATCAGTCTAGCCCTAATACGGCTATGATGTACTTTGGAGCTGAAGAGCTTCAGAGGTTAGTGCACCTTCTACCACTGTGGAAGAAGTTGGTCAACCTAAGGTCCAAATAGAACCTGAGAATCACTTCGAAGGGAAAATGACAACTAATGGCCCAGCAAGCGAACAGTTGGGACAGATACTGCACTCCCTCAAACTTCCGAAGCTGAAGTCAAAGCCTCAGAAGAACAATCTGAGTCTTCTGAAGCTGAGATGGAAGCTGCGGAAGGATTGTTCTCCTTGTCCGAGTATCTAATCATCACAAATGCAATTCTGGAGCTAGCATCTAAGTTAAATAGTGAGGACTTTCTCAACTGACCCCTAGCTCAAACACCTTCACTACCTCTATTTCAATCTGAACCCTCCATCCAAGAACCACCAAAGTCAAGTACTTCCAACATTGACCAAAGAGATAAGGAAGAATGACTGCCAAAGAGTTTTAGGAGGAGGAGAGGATTGATAAGCTTAAAAGAAAAGGTAGACTTCAAACTGGAAATTGTTAGCTATCCGTTCCAAAGCAGCTACAGCCAACCAGGAGGCAGTCAACAACAAAAGAGGGTAGACATTATTGACAGGCTCATCAAGCTTGGAGTTGCCAATGAAGACATACTCCTACTACCATTAAAGAAGTTAGTAGAGCTAGAAAAGGCAACCAGGCTACAGATTGAACAAAAGAAGAAAGCAACACGGTTGGCCTTGGGGAGGAAAGAGAAAGAGAAAAGAAGGAAGCTGATCTACAGATCCGGAGGGAAAAGATATCTTTCCTACCTCCAGATTTTCTCTCTTCAAGAACTATCCCCACATAAATGATCGATTCTATGGCTCTTCATAAAGAAAAGATCAACTGGAGAAAGAAAGAAGATAACTACAAGAGAGAAGTTGAGGAAAGAAGAAGCTGGTCACTACAACCAAGAAGATAGGTGTAAAGCCTGGATGAAAGACTTTTGCCCAAAAACCAATGAGCGGATCAGAAAAACCTTTAAGGTCCCACAAACGTCATAACAACTACTGAAGACCATAACAGCTGAAGACAACAGCTGATTACAAGTCTGAACCAAGTGTGAAGACAAGTGCTGAAGACAAAGGCTGAAGACAAAGTCTGAAACAATTGCTGAAGACAAAGTCTGAAGACCAGTGCTGAAGACAAGTCTAAAGACAAGTGCTGAAGACAAAGTCTGAAGACAAGTGCTGAAGACAAGTCTGAAGACAAGTGCTGAAGACAAAGTCTGAAGACAAGTGCTGAAGACAAAGTCTGAAGACAAGTGCTAAAGACAAGTCTGAAGACAAGTGCTGAAGACAAAGTCTGAAGACAAGTGCTGAAGACAAAGTCTGAAGACAAGTGCTGAAGACAAAGTCTGAAGACAAGTGCTGAAGACAAAGTCTGAAGACACAAGTGCTGAAGACAAAGTCTGAAGACACAGTGCTGAAGACCAAAGTATCAGACGTTGTCACAACAGTTGAAGAGGTCTTCTTCAGTAGTTGTGACGGTTTATCTTTCAGTAGTTTTATGTTTTATCTGTTCAGTAGTTTGACACAACAGCTGAAGAATACTTCTTCAGTGTTGTGCTCATCAGTAGTTTTATGTTTTTCAGTAGTTTTGTAAAACGACTGAAGAGCTTGTTCTTCAGTCATTGTAGTTTCAGTAGTTTTTATCATTAGTTTCATATTTTGTACTTAACACTCTGATAGTTCTCAGTAGTTATGAACATTTCAGTAGTTGTTAAGAGTTAGTATTTTTGTAATAGATCTGCCAGTTGTCACTTTCCCGTGATAACAGCAGCGATTGCACTCTATATAAGGAGTATCAACTATTGTAATACATAATGATTTGATCAGAAATATTCGATATCATAGAAACATTCCTTGTTACCGAAATATATATTCTCTCGTATAACCGTATTTGTCTTAATGCATACAAGTATCAAATTCTTGCTACAATTTGTCTAATTCTTGTTCTTATTCCGCTACGTTACGCTCTAATACATCAAACTTGTGGTCACTGATCCTGACAAATGGTATCAGAGCAGGTTAATCATTGATCGATCTAATAATTGATCATTGAAACTGCGATTCAAGATCCAGTTTGATTGAATTAGCATTTTTTTGCAAGAAACGGTTATAGAGATTGAATTTTCTGTGTTTCTGGTCATTCATCCTGAGATTTTCTCTTGGTTTTCATTGAGTCTGTTGTGGTCTATGTAAAAACTTTTAAAAGCTTGAATTAAACTATATTGGACTGAAAATGCCTACTCCTTCCAATGATCCTCACAATACTGGTTCCTCAACCAAGCCTCCAATGTTGGTTAGGATGAGTATAACATATGGCAACGACGAATGCTCCATCACCTGTCTGTTAGCAGCGCGGGTTGTTGGACATCAGTGGTACATGGTCCACACAAGCCTATGGTGAATAACCCGGAAACCAATCAAATGGTTCCGAAGAGGAAGGAGCAATACTCAGATGAGGATAAGAAATGTTTGAGATTGATGCAAAAGCCCATGGATTCTGGCCATGGCACTGCCAAATGAAATCTATTCGGGCTAATGCATCATGAAACTGCCCATGACCTCTGGAATGCCTTGAAAAAACAATTTGGAGGAACAGATGAGGTCTTGGCAAATAATAGAGAAATCCTTGCCCAACAATACGAGACATTCTCTCATAGAAAGGGTGAGACACTGACTCAACAGTTTGAGCGGTTCTCTTGTTTGATCTCTGAATTAAAAATGGTCAAACTTGAGTACACCATATCCAGATGAATAACAGATTTCTCAGATCATTGCCTGAGAGATGGGACACATATACTATTGTCCTACGCTCTAGTGCAAATTTGGACAAACTATCTCTCACCCAACTCCATGGGAAATTGTTCACATTTGAGAGAGAGATAGAACAAAAAACGAAAACTGTCTTCAACTGGAAAGCTCACTGAAGACTTTGTACCAGGCAACACTGCCTTTGTTGGTCATGAGTTAGAATATGCTTCATCTGAATGCTAGTATGATGAGCATATTGATTTCTCTTCAAACACTTCTGATTCTGCGTTTGTGAGTGTTGATAGTCAGTTTACTGGGTGTAATAATGACAATCTATACTTCATCATGGATGATCTCAAGGGGATTGCTGATGATGACTTAGAAGAGATGGATATTTTGAGCCAAATGGCCTTGATAAATATCGATCTCAGAAGTTCTACAAAAGAACTGGAAGAAAGTTCCCAGGACTCTCTGGCAAAACCAAAGTTGGTTTTGACAAGAGTAAGTTGAAGTGTCACAAATGCCACAGGCTTGGACACTTGCTAGAGAATGCAGATCATCTGGATCTAATTCCTCTGCACCTTTTGTGACTTTCCCTGGCAATAGTCAACACACAGAGGGCAACATCCTGTCAATTCTAGTCATCATTCTCAACCACAATCTCCTGCATATTTTGTTCCTCAGGGTCAAATGCCATATCCTTACCCTTGTTATTACATGCCACAGTCAAATCAAGTTCAAGTTCCTATAGTACCACAACCTCATGCACTACCAGAACCTCAACCATCTCAATCTCATCAACCTCCTCAACCTCAACAACACAGCTTCTTCACCCCTGGAGTTGTGACTGGAGCAGTTACCGGATGACATGTCTGGTCATGAACAACTGTTCACAAGTGCTGGTCAACATAGTGGTGACAGTCCTTTTGGAATCTGGCTCTCATGGCCCTGGAGTCTACTGAGGGTTCCTACTCAAATGCATCATCTTCACAGGTAACTCAGGTATCTTCAGAGTCTAAAGCCAAGTTATGTTCTGAATCATGCATTGCTGCCTTTGTCTCCATTAGAGAGGCAAATGTAGCATTAATAAATCAAAAACTTGAGTTTGAGAAAACCATTTCCAAAAGAAAAGCTGAGTTTGAGTCTGCTCTTAATAGTAAAAATGATGAGATTTATAAGCTTAAATGCCAATTAAATGATGAAAAGGCCAAGCTAGAGGTTATTCTGGAAGACCAGAGAAGTCTCAAAGAAACTCTTGCAGTCACCCAGGTAGAGTGTGATCGATGGTACAATCATGCAAAGGTTTGAAATGCTTCTTAGTAAGCAATCTGCTTCCAATGTGAAGTTTGGTATTGGTTATAATCACACTGCTCCTCCTACAGATTTTGCTTCAAGAGCAGAAGTGAAATCTGATGAAGAAAGCAATAACCAATCCACCTCATCATGTGATTCACTTTTTGATAGAGCATCATCAAAAGTTGAAGTCAGCACTAAGCCCTCTCAGAACCATCAGCTGATGTTGATGGTTCCACTGCTGACACTCACATGATCAAAGAGATGATCAACTCAGGAGCTATTTCTGGAAGTCCTGAAAGGACTGGAGAGCAAGATTTAACACCTGAAGTTCAAACTCCAACTACTGTCAGCACTGAAGAGAAGAAAACTATCAGTAGAAAGAGTTTGAAGACTACTAAAGAGGAAGTCAAGAAAGCAAATAATGCTTCCAAAGTACTGAAGAGTAAGTCTTCAGTAGTTTCATTCTCTTTAGTTGATGATCAACATAAGATGAAGAAGAAACCATGTGAAGTATGTGGTTTGTTCAATCATCTTACAGATGATTGTTGGTACAAAAGGGGATCCAAACTCAAACATAAAGAGGAAAGTAAAGAGAAAATGGTTAAAATGAAACTGAGTTTGAAGCCACATTTGTACGAGCAACATAAATCCTGTAACCCTTAAGTCCAAAAGAAATCCAAAAAGGAAGGGGTTAAACAGGTAACAGCTGAGATTGCTCAAAAGAAGAAGGTGCAACATAGGAACTTATCAAACTCCAATGCCAATGTGTCTGAAGAGCGAAAGCCTTATCACAAAATCAGACACAGCTGGTTATGATGGTTCAACATCTATTGGGAAGAGTTAACCAATTAGATGTTCTATGTTGAAACCACAGAAAAAGAGGTCCAAGCCAAAGGATTCCTTTTCTTCACTAGTTCTTCCTCTCAGGCTGTTGTTTCCAACAAACATGTTAGTTCACCATCTGTTGATGAGAACAGGCCCAAGACCAAAAAGGTTTGGTTCTTAAAATCTAACTAATTTTTTGTATTTTGTAGGGTTCTTCAACATACCTCAGAGGCATCTGGTATGTAGACAGTGGAGGATCCATGCATATGACAGGAAACATATCACTTCTTAATGACTACTCTCAAGGAAGGAAGGGGTTTGTGTCATTTGGCAATGATGCAAAGGGTTACATCATCGGAAAAGGCTTTGTTTCCAATGGGGAAATAAAGTTTGATGATGTTAACCATGTGGAAAATCTCAAGTACAACCTCTTGAGTGTCAGTCAAATGTGTGACAAAGGCCATGTTGCTCTTTTCACCAGTCAGAACTGTCGGATTCTGTCATCCAAAGTTCTAAGTTTGATTGATAAGGTGTTGGATGAACACACTCTCCTAAAGGCCAACAGGACAGGAAGAGTGTATGCCTTAGATCTTTCCAAGAAAATAGATCTCAAAGGCCATCCTTGCCTATTTTCCAAGGCTTCCCCTCAAGAATCTATTCTATGGCATAGAAGGCTGGGTCATGTTAATCTCAAAAACATAAATCAGCTGATAAACCATGGTTTAGTAAGGGGACTGCCTATGAAGGAGTTCAAGTGTGAAGATAACTGCACTGATTGTTTAAAAGGAAAACAACACAAAGCTTCATTTCCCTCCATAGAAGAACCTAAGTCCACTGCCTGCTTACAGCTTCTTCACATGGATCTCTTTGGTCCTGTGAGAGTGATGAGTATGGCTAAGAAGAAATACTGTCTGGTAATTGTGGATGATTACTCCAGTTTGTATGGACTTTCTTCTTGCATTCAAAGGATGAGGCTACGCAGTCCATTATGAACTTTGTGTTACACGTTGAGAAGCAGTATTCCCTACCAGTTAAGTGTGTGAGGAGTGACAATGGTACTGAATTCAGAAACCACACACTTGATGAGTTTTACTTATCAAAGGGAATCAAGAGGCGGTATAGCATCCCAAGAACTCCTGAGCAAAATGGAGTAGTGGAGAGAAAGAACAGGACCCTTATTGAAGCTACAAGGTCCATGTTGGCTGATTCTGGACTGCCAATGACTTTTTGGGCTGAAGCTGTCAATACAGCTTGCTATGTACATAATAGAGTTCTAGTAAATCAGAGGTTGATGAAGACTCCATATGAAGTTCTTCATCATTTGGCCCCTCTAATTTCATTCTTCAGAGCATTTGGGTGTCCTTGTTTTATTCTCAACACACGGGATCAACTCCAAAAATTTGATCCTAAGGTGGATGCAGGGTACTTTTTTGGTTATTCATCAACTTGCAAAGCATACAGAGTCTTCAACTGTAGAAACAAGATGGTTGAAGAGACTCTACATGTTAAGTTTAATGAATCTCCAAAGGACAAGATTCCACAAAGCCCTGTGGAGATATTTGATTTGGACATACTGCAATATGTTCCTCATCAAACTCCTGCTGTTGCTCCTGTCAACAGTTCACCACCTGGTGGTTCTGCTGGTGCTGATGATGATGATAGCAGTACTCACCTCTTCAGGTTTAGTGATCAACTGCCTGATTCAGCTAGACCTGATGGTCCTGTAGCTCTAGTAGCACCATCCACAACAAATGCTGATGAGATTTCTTCAAATTCAACTTCCTTTGAATTACCATCCACTGATTGGTTTCAAGGAAATGATTCACCATCACCATCTATTGCTGGAGCCTGCTACAAACACTTGCACAGATCTCATTGTGTATCAAGATCTGAAGAATCACCCTATGTCTCAAATCATTGGTGATATCACTGCTGGCGTATCAACAAGAAGTCAATTGTCAAATTTCTGCTTCTATGCTCTCTTCATCAGTCAGCAAGAGCCAAAGAATTATCACATTGCTTTAAAGGACAATGGATGGGTTGATGAATGCAACTTGAGCTTCTTTAGTTCAAGAAACAGCAAGTGTGGGAACTGGTTCCTCTACCTCCAGGTAAGTGTGCAATAGGCACTAAATGGGTGTTTAGGAACAAAACTGATGAAAATGGGCTTATTGTTAAGAACAAGGCCAGACTGGTTGTTCAGGGGTTTGCACAAGAAGAAGGTATTGATTATGATGAAACCTTTGCCCTGTAGCCAGACTGGAAGCAATTCGATTGTTCTTAGCTTATGCTGCTTATCAAAACCTTAAATTTTTTCAAATGGATGTCAAAAGTGCATTTTTGTATGGGAAAATTAAAGAAGAGGTTTATGTATGTCAACCACCAGGCTTTGAGGACAATAAACATCCTAATTGGGTGTATAAGCTTGATAAGGCTCTTTATGGGTTAAAACAAACTCCTAGAGCCTGGTATGAGACATTATCAAACTTTCTTTTGGAAAATAATTTCACTAGAGGCTCCATAGGTAAGACTTTATTCATTAAGAAAGCTGGGCAGCATAATCTACTTGTTCAAATTTATGTAGATGATATTATTTTTGCATCCTCTGATCCACAGTTGTGTGATGCCTTTACAAAGTTGATGCAACAGAAGTTTGAAATGAGTGCCATGGGCGAATTATAGTTCTTTCTGGGTTTGCAAATCAAATAAAGGCTGATGGAATTTTCATTCATCAGTCTAAATACACAAAAGATCTTTTGGAAAAGTTTGATTTACAAAACTGTAAGCCCTGTTCTACCCCCATGTGCAGCACCACACAACTGGATACAGATCAGAAAGGTAAAGTTGTTGATGAAACACTTTACAGATGTATGATTGGGTCCTTGATGTATTTAACAGCTTCTAGACCAGATATTATGTTTGCTACATGTGTTTGTGCTAGATTTCAGGCTGCACCTAAGGAGTCTCATTTGATTGCAGTCAAGAGGATCTTTAGATATCTGCAAGGCACTCCATCTCTAGGTTTATGGTATTCTACTAGACATTCTGGTAAATTAGTTGCTTTTTCTGACAGTGACTATGCAGGGTGTAAGTTGACCAGGAAATCAACTTCTGGTGGATGTCAATTCCTAGGCAATTGCTTGATTTCTTGGCAGAGCAAGAAACAGACCTCAGTTGCTACATCAACTGCTGAAGCAGAGTACATTGCCGCTGCAAGCTGTACATCTCAGGTACTCTGGCTTCAAACCAATTATTGGATTATGGCATAACAGAGACTAAGACCCCATTGTTAATGGACAACTCTTCAGCTCTTTGTATTGTCAAGAATCCTGTCTAGCACTTAGGACTAAACATTGAAATCAGACACCATTTTATTAGAGATTGTTTTGAAAATGGTCTGATTGATCCAAAATTTGTTCCTAGTGCTGATGAGCTTGCAGACATTTTTACTAAGCCTTTGGATAGTTCAACTTTCCACAACCTGGTGTTAAGGCTTGGTATGCTGCAGCTAGAATAAGTGACAACTACTGATGATCTCAGCTCACAAGTACCGATGATCATTAGCTCATTATTGTCACATATAAGTAGTGATGAGTTTTTTTCCTCAGTAGTTTTTTATAACTACTGAAGGCTACATACCTCACCAGTACTGAAGTACTTTATTTGTTGAAACAGCTGATGTAGTTACAACAGCTGATGTAGTCACAACAGCTATTGTAGCCACAACTACTGATGTCAGAAATGCAGATAAGTACTGATGTCCTATGAAACACCTAAAAAGCAGATGAAAAGTCTGATGAGAAGTGTTGAGGACAGTGTGAAACAGCTAAAAAGCTATGAATTGACGAAAACAGCTGATGAGTAATTACTCTCAGTTGTTTCTACAACTGCTGTTTCATTAAAACAACTAAAGCCAAAACTATGTCTTCAGTAGCTTACAACTACTGAAGACTAACACCAAGTCTTCAGCTGTTTACAACAACTGCTGACAAAACCACTGTCTTCAGTAGTTTCACAACTACTGATGACTAATACCAAGTCTTCAGTTGTTTCATCACCTGAAGTCAAAACTGTCTTCAGTAGTTTTATAACTACTGATGACTAAATCAGAGACTTCAGCTGTTTCAACGTCTGACGGTTAAACCAAGTCTTCAGTTGTTTATAACAACTGCTGATCACACCAATACGGTCAGCCTTTTCAAACCTCTGAAAGTTAACACACGTCATCAGTAGTTTCAACAACTGATGACTCACACCAAAACCTTTAGTCGTTTTCTAACCCTACCCTTTAAATACCTTATCCCACCTTCAGAGTTTTTACTTTCTTCTCTTCTCAAACCTAATTCAAAAAAAAAACTCTGTAACTTCTCTTCATCAATGGCGACCATGCAACTAAAACCTCGACACAACTGTGTCGCACATCTCACAAAAACGCCATACTGGACCAAGTTTCACAACGCCATTGATTTAATGGTTCAGTCACCCTACAAAACGGATTTTCTGGTAAATCCCACCATATATGCCGAATCCCTTAACCAATTCTGGACAAACGTCACTCTGGTCTCTGAGCTGAATGACACAAAGTCTCTTCAATCATTTGTCCATGGCCAAAAAGTGGTCATTACTCCAGACACTCTTCGCCAAACCCTTAATCTGGATGATGCCACTTTCCCAACTGGTTATCCAAAGGGCATAACAGATCAATCATTTGCCCACCATGGATACCAGGGTAACCTGAGTGCATCTACCATACTGAAGAAACATTTCCGGATGCCGAACGTCTCATCTTTCATATGGTAAATGTATGCCTTGCCTCCAAGACTTCATCATGGGATCAAATGTCCACAAGGTGGCAACAGGTAATGTACTCCATCCTTGAGCAACAACCTTTAAATTTTCTGAAATACTATTTTTTGAGCTCAAGGATATGGCCAAAAAACAAACTGCTACCCATTGGATATTATATCCTCGGTTCATAATGGCCATAATTGAAAACCAACTTCAAGCTGAGGGACTTGTTGGCCTGGGAGTCCTGCTATGGCTGTACTGCCGGAAGTATACTCCCGGCACAACTCTGACCAATCACTGAAAATGGCTGCCAAGCTGCGCAAACCCACGCAGCTGGAACCCACAGCCATCACCTCCAAACCCAAAGTCCCCACCAAACCCACTAAAAAGAAGACAAAAAAGGCTACTCAGGGAAATGAGTCCCCTGAGGATGCCCTGCAAACACACAAACGCAGGCTATATCCACTGGTTATAACCCCCTAGTGGATACAAGGACTTCACCAGCCACAACCGCTCAGGATTCCTCTCAAAAGGAGCCTGCAGCAACCACAGAAGGGGTACCCACAAATATGGGATCTTCCTCATTTGAGGAGATTGCCATTGAAGAGCACCATTCTCCCCAGGTGCACACTGCTCTTACCCCATCTCCCCATGCAACCGCCCCCTAAAATCCAACCATTATCATTGCAAACATGCTGACTCAGCTGCATGCCTCTCCTCCTTCCAACAACCACCAACAAAGGGGAGAACCACAGCTATTGAGGACGAGGATCACCATGCTTCTGACAACCCACAGCACCGGGGTTTACACGTTCTATCTCCTGGTGTGGATATGGAGATTAGAATCTAGTGAGGCTGCCACCTCTTCTGAATCAGCACATGATCAGAATGAGGCTGGTAACATAGCTAAGACCTCACTAGAGGCAACAGCTGATGAAGGACATAGTCCTGAGGCTGGAAGTCCCAGTTCCAAGAAAAAGGGGCACATGCTAAAACTGGTCTACACCTAGTGCATGTACATCCTGCTACAAGCAGGAGGTCAGGTGATTCAGCATCTGCTGATGATGACCTGGGCTTTTTTATGATGTTCTGGCCCAGAACACAATTCTTGAGGAAGAAGTCAGTAGACTACAAAGACTACTTGACCAATTCTCTCAAGAAGCAAGTCCATCTGCCACCAACATAAACCACAGATGGCACCTTCACCTGAAGGTCTCCCACACACTCAGCCACTCAAAACTCCCAAGCCACCAGCTTCTGTTTCTGGCATTGTTTCTCAGGGACAGAACCCCTCTGAGCAAACAGTTGCTATCTTTCAGCAATCCCTACCCCTCATCACCCTAATGATCACAGACATTGTGATCAAAACCATGGGTGAGAGGCTTTCCTCAATCATACAACCCCTGGTGGAGGAGATTGTGAGCACAAGGCTTTCTGCTACTCAAACCCTTGCAACCAATGCAACCAAAAAGGGGGAGAGTCAGTCAGTGAAAGCAAGAGGAAGAGCAAACTGAAAGAAAAGGAAACTGAGAAGGAAGAGGAGTCTGTGAAGGGAACCGAAAATGATCAAGTGGGTGAAAGTCACAAAGACTTTCATGTCACATATAAGAAGAGGAAGGGTGAAGGAAAAGAGAAAGAACTCCAACTCGATGAGATGATCAAAATGGCAGATGCTACACATAGTAAATCAATGGATGCCATTATTGATCAACTGTATAGACAAGGGTTCGATACTACACAGCTTGACTCAGAGATCAGGAGACTTGAAGTTGAAGAAATTAACTCAAGATGGGCAAGTTATGATGGATTAGAAAGAGAGAGACTAGAGATCATGATCAGATTCATTGCAAAATATCTTGGGAGATCATTGATCGAGATTAAATCATGGACCAGGGACAGTATCTTGGCCATAACCTCCAAGATCTGTTCGTCTGAAGCATACACTAAGGGTTTATTAGTCGAAGCTTTGAATGAAGCAGGAGCAGGGAGCAGGACTGAGCTAGCCAAACACTCAAAAGCCACACTCACCTCTAAAATGCTAACTCAGCCTGTCAACATTCCCTCTCCAAAACAACCACAACCACAACCCACAAAACCAACTCCCTTACCCTCTAAACCAACAGCCGATGATGCACCCAAGAAGAAGAAGAGAAGGGTGTTGAGGCTAGAAGAAGAAGAAGAAGAGGATGATGTGGAAGAAGATAGGCTGCCTCTGTCTGCAGTCCTAACATTGCCTAAAGCCAAACCCATGCCCATCACTCCCACCTCACAGATGGAAACTATGAGAGTAAAGACTGAAGAAGAGCAGCAGCAAAGGCTTCATGACGATGAGATGTTGAAAATCATCGACAAAACTTATGCTGCTTCTTCATCAATAATTAGTATGAAGAAAGAAGCTCTGAGGTTGTACACCTTGCCAACACATTTCAATATCAGAAGGAAAAGGTGAGAGTATGGCCTGATCCTAGGGTGGCTCACAGGATTGTAAAGAAAGACATTCCTTCGAGATACAAGGGCCAAGTAAAAAGGATCGTAGATGAAGAGATCATAGTTGTCCTTGTAGTATCACCCTAGGAGATTGTAGAAGATTTCAAGAAGGCCTATGAGACTAAACAACCACCCTAAAAGATGTTAGAGAACAGAATTATTAAAAAGGGGTTAGTCTACAAGAGGCTTGAGAACTTCAAACAAAATGAGCTCAGTTTGTTACTTGAAGGGACTCATCCTGATGAGTTTGCATACAGACAGATTACAACAGTTGAGCTCAAAAATGGCAAACATGCCAAGTACATCTCAGAGCTGTATGGGCGTGAAGGATTGTTTGATGGTGAAGCTGAGAACCTGACCATGGAAGAACAAATTATGTTTCTCAGAGCATACACCAGAGAATCCTACAGGCTTATACATGGGAAGTGAGTCTCATGGATAGGGGAACAGCTCAGTGTTCAATTCCCCAATACAGAGCTCCCATCCATACATTGCCAACCAAATCATCAGAGACTCATTCCCAGGCCAGGGCTTATATGGGTCATCTTCTCAACTGATCAAGAAGGAAAAAGACCAACCATTCTGCCAACAATAAGTGGGACCTCAATAAAGTTAAAGGTTTTGGCTGCATTGGTTCAGGGGGAGTTTGTTGGACCAAAAGAACCAATGAGCCGGATCCGAAAAACCTTAAGTCCCACAGACGTCACAACAACTACTGAAGACCACAACAGCTGAAGACAACAGCTGATTACAAAGTCTGAACACAAGTGCTGAAGACAAAGTCTGAAGACAAGTGCTGAAGACAAAGTCTGAAGACAAGTGCTGAAGACAAGTCTGAAGACAAGTGCTGAAGACAAAGTCTGAAGACAAGTGCTGAAGACAAAGTCTGAAGACAAGTGCTGAAGACAAAGTCTGAAGACAAGTGCTGAAGACAAAGTCTGAAGACAAGTGTTGAAGACAAAGTCTGAAGACAAGTGCTGAAGACAAAGTCTGAAGACAAGTGCTGAAGACAAAGTCTGAAGACAAGAGCTGAAGACAAAGTCTGAAGACACAAGTGCTGAAGACAAAGTCTGAAGACACAAGTGCTGAAGACCAAAGTATCAGATGTTGTCACAACAGCTGAAGAGGTCTTTTTCAGTAGTTGTGACGGTTTACCTTTCAGTAGTTTTATGTTTTATCTGTTCAGTAGTTTGACACAACAGCTGAAGAATACTTCTTCAGTTGTTGTGCTCATCAGTAGTTTTATGTTTTTCAGTAGTTTTGTAAAACAACTGGAGAGCTTGTTCTTCAGTCGTTGTAGTTTCAGTAGTTTCTTATCAGTAGTTTCATATTTTGTACTTAACACTCTGATATGTTTTAAGTAGTTGTGAACATTTCAGTAGTTTGTTAAGAGTTAGTTATTTTTGTAATAGATCTGCCAGTTGTCACTTTCCCGTGATAACAGCAGCGATTGCACTCTATATAAGGAGTGTCAACCTATTGTAATACATAATGATTTGATCCGAAATATTCGATATCATTGAAACATTCCTAGTTACAGAAATATATATTCTCTCATTATAACCGTATTTGTTCTAATGCATATGAGTATCAAATTCTTGCTACAATTTGTCTAATTCTTGTTCTTATTCCGCTGCGTTACGCTCTAATACATCAAACTTGTGATCACTGATCCTGACAAAGACTATCTCCGGGCTCACAGCTTCTCTGGTAGGCAGGTGGGACCTATGTCTGAAAAGACACTTGGATGAATTGCCAGCGACATCAACGCTAACATTAGTATGGGAATAAGGAAAGAGATGTATAGAAGGGTATAGGGGATGACCTTCAAGCCAACCACTCAACCAACCTGAACCAATTTCCTCTCCATTCACTATCAAAACTGAACCCAACACACCTGAACCTACCCATTATCCATACCTACCTCTTCACCTCAACCACCTAAAATACCCATTCTCCAACCCAAAACACTCTCCAGAACCACTACACCATAAACATCCCCTCAGCCTTCAAAACATCTCTCCTTAGAATAGTTCGAGGCAATCAAGACAAAGCTCACTAACTACATCACCCTGAGCGACATCTCTTCTGAGGAAGACTCTATCAAATAGGCTTATGTTGATAGATCTTCATTTTCCCTCACAAGAGATCAATTTCTTGATCTTCCTAGAGGAACATTGGACCATGCTGCTACACTTCTTGGTCTTAACTCTGGCTCTTTAAACGATGAAGAAAAGAAGTTAAGAAGAAAGCTGGTGACTTAACTGGATACAAGAAAGGGGACAAGATTCCTAGTCAGTCCCTATGCCAAGAAATAAAATTATCCAGTTGAGGTTTGATGAAGCCTCTCACAACTTTGTTGTGGAAAGAGAGAATGGAGAAAGCAACAGGCTGAATGCCTCCTCTCTGCTACACTCTAGCAAATTTGACATTGCTAAGTTAGCAGAGAAACAATTCTCCAATCCCTCCAACTCCGAAACTGCTGCTCACATCAGAAGTCATCTTAGCAGCCTTCATCTTGCTGAGCTAACCGCAAAAGCAAAGATTTAAGAGGAGTTGAAACTGAGAGAGAAGGAAGACAAGGAAAGGTCAACCAAAAAGGAAAAGCCTTTCTACAGATGGTGGAAGGCCCTGAATTGGAACCAATAGTTAGATGGGAGTAGGACTAAAGCACTCGTCAACTAACACTTTTCAAAGGGACCCAACAAAGGGTGCATATCATTCAGAGTGACAGACTTGATCTCTTGTTAGCTAATGATTTGTACAAGCTTCTCAGCACAACTTCTATGAAGAACAAACAAACATATAAATATCTACTTTCCTTGGTGTTGAAATTTTAGAGAAGCAGGAACAAGTGAGTATTTAGTAGCATTAGCCTAGGGGGAGTTTGTTGGATCAAAAAGAAGGCTGGTGCAATCAAAACCAAATCACTTAGACTATTTTGGTACATCTAATAAAAGACTTCCGAAGCCAAGTGTGGACCTTCCAAAGGGAATAGAGTTCTTCTAAAGACAAAGTGCAAGGTCAACTTCCAAAGACAAACTCTACTTCTGAAGACAAAGTTTTCACTTCCGAAGATCAAGTTTGAGAAGAAAAGATCAGAAGTGAACTTCTGAAGTATGAAGAAAAGAAGAAGTCCTCAAGCCTTGGAAGAAGTAGCCTCTTTTGAAGTATAAGTGGCTTCGGAAGAACTTGTTCTTCCAAAACCAACTACCCTCTGGAAGACACTACTATGAACCAGTGGATATAAGTATGGTGTCTCTAACACTCCACTGCAGACCTCTGAGATATTGCATGGTGTTTTTTTCTCAAAAGCCATGTAGTTGATCATACTATATTCCATTGTTCACCTTTATTAGTTAATACAGTTACCAACTTTAGTTGGTGACAAAAGGTAAGTCATGAACATGTCATTACTACCATATCTTAGATAATACTTTATCTAAGATACCTTAACTTTAGCATGGTAGTATATTCATTAGTCATAGGTTTCCAGCTGGTATCAAAGTATATCCAGCTGTAGGTTGTAGTATCTATGGTTTCTCATTGTAACTCATGTAATATGCTTGTAAAAGTCTTGTAATACTTTGAGTTGAGAAGTATATATACAAGTATCTTGAAAATTATCTCTTTGTGCTATTTGCTACTTATTATATAATTATCAACTCTTAGAAGAGACTCTGCTTCATCTGATTCAGGTGTAAGTATAAGTGAGTTTGAGAGAAAACCAAGTGTTAAGTGATAAAAACCGATCATTCAAATATTGTCCAATGAATGAAATGAAGAAGTTGGAACACAAGTTTTGGAATCCTTCAATGGTAGGGTCAGGTCATGCTGCTTACACCGATTGGTTTCATGAGTTGGTGAGGTTGGTGCCATATCTGGTGACACCTGAATCAAAGCAGATTGTGCATTACATCTGGGGCTTAGTACTACAAATGTGTGGTCTGGTAACTACTGCGACATCCCCGACAATACAGAGTGCATTTACTAAGGCGAGCACTCTAAGTGATGAAATGATAAGAACTGGAGTAGTAGGAAAAGGTGGCGAAAAAAGAAAGGATCTTGGGGAGTCAAGCAGACAAGAGGAGGAAGGTTGATAAAAAGGCAAAGGTGACGAAAAGCTTCATGGCGGTTAACCAATGGAGAAAGGACTATGTTGGGCCACATCCTAAGTGTGGGAAATGTAACTATCTACATTCGCCAGCAGTGCCATGCCGGGTATTTATGAACTGTAGGTGCCTGAGGCATTTTGAAGAAGATTGTTGAGTGGTGCCCAATTTGGTTGCACGGATTAATGCAATCAAACCAGCTAGAAACGTCAGGGTTTGCTATGAGTGTGGAAGTCCCGATCGTTATCGGAATGTGTGCCCCAGACTGAATGGGGCACCGGGTCAGCAGGGGAATAACCAAAACCAAGTGATGGAAATAGTTGGTAATCAAGGTCAAGGAAATCAAGGAAATTTTGCCCGAGTACATGCATTTGTGATTGGTGCAAACGATGCTCATTAGGACCCATATGTTGTTACGGGTATGTATCTCCTCAATAATCACTTTGCATCTGTATTATTTGATATCGGGGCAGACAATAGTTTTGTGTCCTTTGAATTTGCACCTCTGCTTGGTTTGAACCCTAGTTGTTTAGAGACTAGGTATATGATAGAATTGTCGAATGGTAAAATTTGTGAGAGCTAATACCTTTTGAATTAGAGGGTGCGTGATTACATTGGAGGACCATGCCTTTGAAATAGATCTAATACCTTTCGAATTAGGAAGCTTCGACATAGTAGTGGGAATGGAATGGTTGTCAAAATATGGAGCTGAAATCGTTTGCCGAGAGAAGGTGGTGCGAATCCCAATGCCTAATGGCAATGTACTCAAGATCCAAGGAGAATGACCGGGAAGAAGTCTAAATATTATCTCTTGTATGAAGGCTCACCGATGCATGCAGAAGCAATGCTATGCGTTCTTAGCACATGTAGAGGAGAAGAAACCCGAGGAATGGAAACTAGAAGACATTCCGGTGGTGCGAGAATTTCTAGAAGTATCCCCTGACGATTTTTCCGGTTTGCCCCCTCCTCGACAAGTAGAATTCCGCATATATTTGGTTCTTGGAGCAACACTTGTAGTAAAAATGCCATATCGATTAGCATCATTAGAAATACAAGAATTATTGAGCCAACTACAAGAGTTGTTAGATAAAGGCTTCATACGACTAAGTCACTCGCCATGGGGAGCACCGATACAATTTGTCCATAAGAAGGATGGAACGTTTTGAATGTGCATAGATGATCGCAAGTTGAATAAGTTGACTGTGAAAAATCGATATCCACTTCCGAGGTCAATGATCTATTTGATCAATTACAGGGAGCTTCGTACTTCTCTAAGATTAATCTTCGATTGGGCAATCATCTATTGCGGGTTCATGAGGAGGATATACCAAAGACAATGTTTAGAAGTCGATATGGACGTTACGAGTTCTTAGTCATGCCGTTTGGGCTGACCAAGGCTCCAACAGTGTTCATGTATCTAATGAACGAGTATGCAAACCCTATCTGGACAAGTTTGTAATCGTGTTTATAGATGATATTCTCATCTATTCCAGATCAAAGAAAGACTATGAACAACACCTTCGAGCGATTCTCAAATTATTAATAGATGAAAAACTCTACACCAAGTTTTTAAAGAGTGAATTTGTTGCGAGAATTGAAGTTTTTAGGACAAGTGGTTAATGAGAAGGGTATCCATGTTGATCCTGGAAAGATAGAAGCAGTTAAAAAGTGGGATGCTCCTAAGACGCCTTTAGAGATACAACAGTTTTTACGATTGGCTGGTTACTATCGACGATTCATTGCAATCTTCTCAAAGATCGCTCAGCCATTGACAATGTTAACACAGAAGGATAAAAGTTGATTGGGGACATAAGCAAGAAGAGGCATTTTAGACGTTGAAGGAAAGATTATGTAATGCACTGATATTAACCCTCCCTGATGGATCAAATGATTTTGTGGTGTTCTGTAATGCATCACATCAAGGCCTAGGTTATGTATTCATGCAAAAGGATAAGGTCATTGCTTATGCCTCACGTCAACTTAAGGTTCAGGAAAAGAATTACACGACACACGACCTAGAATTAGGCGTAGTAGTGTTTGCACTTAAGATATGGAGGCATTATCTATATGGAACTAAGGGTGTTATCTACACTGATCACAAAATTATTCAAAATATTCTTGATCAAAAGGAACTAAATATGAACCATAGACGATGGGTTGAACTTCTGAGTGATTATGACTGTGAGATTAGATATCATCCTAGAAAGGCAAACGTAGTGGCTGATGCCTTGAGTAGGAAAGAACATGTTAAACCCTTATATGCACGAGCATTAGGAATGACCATCCAATCGAATCTGAATATGCAATTCTAAAAGCACAGGGCAAAGCATTGAAGGAGGAGAATGCGCAAGTGAGGAGTTTCGAGGGTTAGACAAATAGATGAACTGCAAAGAGGATGGTGTACGGTACTTCAGAGATCGTATATGGGTAGCTAAGGGGGGAGATGTCCAAACCCTAGTTACGAACGAGGTGCACAAATCCATGTACTCTGTTCACCCTGGTGTAGACAAGATGTACCAAGATCTTAAGGAGTTGTGTTGGTGGCCAAGTATGAAAACGGTCATTGCAAAGTATATGAGTGAATGCTTGACTTGTTCAAAATTCAAAGCTAAACATCAAAAACCATCAGGTTTGTTACAACAACCAGAAATTTCCGAATAGAAATGAGAAAATATAGTGATGGATTTCATCACTAAGCTACCTACAACAAGTAGTGGGCATGATTCGATTTGAGTCATTGTGGATCGAATAACAAAATCTGCTCATTTCTTGCCTATTCACGAGGACTATAAGATGGAAAAGTTACCGAGATTATATGTGAATGAGATTGTGGCTAGGCGTGGAATGCTTGTGTAGATCATATCGGATCGGGATAGTCGATTTAAATCGTGGTTTTGGCAAACTCTACAGAATGCAATAGGTACACTTTTGGATTTAAGTACTCCCTATCATCCACAAACGGATGGTAAAAGCAAGCGAACAATACAAACTCTAGAATACATGCTTAGGGCATGTGTGATTGACTCTGGGGGAGTTGGAATACTCACTTACCGTTGATCGAATTCTCTTATAACAATAATTATGATACGAGCATCGGATGTGATCCATTTGAGGCATTGTATGGAAGGAAGTGTAGATCTCCAATGTGTTGGGCGGAAGTAGGTGAAAGTCAATTAATAGGTCCTTTGAATCAAGGACGGGCTTAAAGCAGCTCAAGATCGTCAGAAAAGTTACCCTGATAACCGTTGGAAACCTTTAGAGTTTAGCATAGATGATCGTGTCGTATTGAAAGTTTCTCCGTGGAAAGGAATCGTATGGTTTGGAAAGAAAGTGAAAGTAGCTCCGAGATATGTTGGGCCGTTCGAGATCACTAGGAGAATTGGTCTTGTAGCGTATCGATTAAAGTTGCCTCAAGAACTTAGTGGCATACGTGATACATTCCATGTCTCAAATCTTAAAAAATGTTTAGCTGATGGATCCCTTCATGTGGAAATTGAGGAAATCAAGATTGATGAGAAAATACATTTTGTGGAAAAGCCAACAAAAATAATGGACCGAGAAGTGAAACAATTGAAGCGCATCAAGATCCCAATCGTTCGAGTGAGATGGAACCCTAAGCGAGGGCCTGCGTTTACGCGGGAACGAGAAGACCAGATGAAACATAAATATCCGTATGTGTTCGTAGATAAAGCTTCAAGATCTAACTCCAGCGGAATATCAGGACGAAATTCTCTCAACTGGGGGATACTGTGATATCCGTCACTATCAGGTCCATCAATTGAGTCGAAGCTCGTTAAATTTAACGTGCATTTATTCTTTTGTATAACTAATTCGTTGTGGAACCCAATCTCACCGTACTTACTTTATGTATTAACCCTAATATTATAATAATCCGAATTAAGACAACTATTATATAAATGATAATTAACAAAACTAATCATTAATCGTACAAAAGGTATCACTACAATTATTATTATTATTATTATTATTATTATTATATTATTATTATTATTACAAGTATTATTGTTGTTTTTCTTATTCTTATTCTATATTATTATTATATTATTATTATTATTATTATTATTATTATTATTATTATTATTATTGTTATTATTATAATTATAATTATTGTTATTATTATTTTATTATTATCAATATTAATACTATTATTATAATTAAGTCTAGGGTTTAAATGGTAATTTAACAAAATTTAAAGGATTAAATAAATGAAAGTTGAGGGGTCCAAAGTATATTTACATGTAAATATAAAAATTGGAATATATATGTCGTGAATCACCGTACGATCTCCCGAAACCCTAAAATTCATGTGTTGTCGCTTACCCTTTCATCAAGCGCTCTTGTTGCTGTTGATCAGAATTGTTTCTGTCACACCCCAACCTTGACGGCGGAAACGTCGAGATGTGAGGGTTAAGATTGTTCACAGGCACATAACGCTATATTTAAATGTAAATATAAAAATTATAAGTTTCAAAAGAAGTACAATCACAAGTCTCAAACATGCAATAATTCCCAAACTAAGCAAAACAAATCCTAGTTTATTGCAAGCTTCATACAATAACTTCAAACTTGGGCATTTCCTGAAACATGATAAAAATAAAAGGTCAACCAAAAAGTTTATGAGTTTCCAAGGTTTTCATACATAATACAACAAGGTTACAAGTAGCAATTCATGTCATAGGTTATAAGTTAGTAAGCTTATAGAACACATATCGTTACAACCAAACCTCGACTTGATTACAAGTATATATGATTGGCTAAGTGTATTTGGTTCCCATGATGAACAAGCATACATCATCAGGAGCCGGCAATACAACGGCTTTAACACCAAATAGGCTTGTCAGGCCCAAAGATTTAAGACGTCACCAGTCTAGCAATGGTTAATGATGGCAAACAAAATATGTATCTCATATAATCATTTACAACAAACAAATAACCCTGACAAAATATAAAGATGAATTACAAGTGCTTTACAAGTTCAAACGTTTATAAGTATATGTTGTATAAGTATCATATTTCACCCCAAAATAGTGTGAAAAATGTAAAAGGGGGCAGGAAAACTCACATGTCAAAAAAGAATATGATGAAGATTAATAAGATCAATAATAAACGTCGTTCCAAGATGTATCGTCACAAGGCACCTAGATATATTATACACTAGGTTAAAGTTTAATATTAAATTTAACGATTTATTGTGGACTGGGGTTCTAAGTCGAATTTGGGGCTTTTGTAAATACACTACATAATAGGAAATATACTATTTCATGTCTTTTAATAGAAAATATGTAATTAACCCATTTAAAATAACTAATAAGGTTTACATATAAAACTTAAATAATGATTTAATCGATAATAAATTAAAGGTAGTGTTTTGACCAAAGTATTTTGCTGATTAACATTTGAAATCCATTTTAATAGGAATAAAACATAAAATAACCTTTGTAAAAAGGTTTTATTAAAAATTATTTAATTATCTATATTTTAATAAAATTCCAGAAAATTATTTAGTGTTTATAAAAATATTTAAAGTTTACAAAAAACATTTTTTTATAATGATTAAAAATCTCTCATAGTAAAATTAAGGCTTAAAAGCCCTAAAAATAGTTAAGGGAGCCCGGGTTCGAACCTGGGACCTCATAGTGAAAGGGTAGTGACTTAACTAGTGAACCAGGGCCTTGGACTTGGTTTACTTTGGTTTCCTATTCTTTTAAACCCGAATTAAAAGTTCCCCCAAATCACATGAACCCTAATTTCGAATGATTCCAAATTGAAACACCAATCGATGTTGCTAATCCAATTATGGTTAGGGCTTTCATTCCTTTACTAAAATTGAGTATATACATATGTTTAGTTACCTGTGTTGTAGATTAATCCGATATGAACAAGTGAAGAACAAGCCGCGACTACAAAGGATCCGATTGATATGAAAACGAAGATGGAAATCCAATTAAACTGGTGGAAAGCTTCGAATAATGCTCTTCATGCAAAGCCCTATATTGATTTTGGTTTAAATCGTTCGAGAGGTGGGTTTTGAGTGTGTTGAAGATTCGCGATGAAGGGTGAATAAATTTCGATGAAATGGTGTTTTTCAGGTGAAATTGACTGTTGTGACCGCTTAGGATTAGTTAGATGATTGTGTATGTTCATTTATTTAGATTATTATTAAGTTAATGCTCGAACGGTTATGGAATTAAAGGTATCGGTTATTCAATCGATTGAGCTTTGTAACCACTGTT
The DNA here is from genome assembly GCA_025506515.1 of Flaveria trinervia. Classification (NCBI taxonomy): domain Eukaryota; kingdom Viridiplantae; phylum Streptophyta; class Magnoliopsida; order Asterales; family Asteraceae; genus Flaveria; species Flaveria trinervia. Next base: position 68,306,539 of record CM046451.1, on the reverse strand, counting down.
TTAACCCGATTAAATGATGCATTCAAGTTCGACACATGTTCAAGAAAGATTGAGGATCGATTTTGGGTCATGAATCGCTCATTTTTAACCATTTTTGGACTCGCCGGAGTTGGCCGGAGGTGGCCGGTGAGTTTGCTGGAAAAAACAGGGGAGGGGAAGAAAGAGGTTTGGGTTTTGATTAATTTACACAAATGCTCCCTATCATTTCAATAGTTAACATTTTATGTACCAACTTCAATATCAAGTTTCAAAATTGACATTAAGACCCCCTTGACTTCTTAACTTCAAGTTTTAAAGATTATTAAGTTTAACGACTTTTAGAAATTATTATTATTATTAATAACACTATTATTATTACTATCTATTTTTGTTATTATTATTAAAATTATTATCATTATTATAACTTTTATTATTATTACTATTATTATTATTTTTAATATTATCATTTTTTTATTATTTATTATTAAGTTCAACTTGGTAATTAAATTATGAACCTTCTAATCAAAGAATTAAAAACAACAAGGAAATAACCATAAGTAATCCATAAATTTCATAATTGACCATAATGGTCCTTACAAGAATAAATGGAGCTAACTTTTAATTAACGTAAAAATATAAGATGTTACAGTCTCCCCAACTTAAATGAATTTCGTTTCGAAATTAAGAATGAAACTATATGAATAAGAATGGGTATTTCTTCTTCATGTGCTCTTCACATTCACAAGTAAATTCGGGGCCACGTTTATTCTCCCAACGGGTAGTTGTGGTTCTAGTCTTCTTCATAATGTGATCGATGATCTCAACAGGTTTATCAACAAAATGCAATGACTCGTCAGTCTAAATGTCTTCGAGTGGAAAATGCAGACTTTCGTCGGCCAAGCACTTCCTCAAGTTTGAAACATGGAACACAGGATGAACTACACTAAGGTCGGAAGGTAACTCCAGTTGGTAAGCCACCTTTCCAACCCTTTTCAGGATTTTAAAGGTCCTACAAATCTCGAAGCCATTTTACCTTTCTTTCCAAAGAAAACAACACCTTTCCATGGTGAAACCTTAAGAAGAACCATCTCCCCAACTTGGATCTCCAATGGCTTACATCGCTTATCAGCATAGCTCTTTTGTCGACTTTGTGCCACTTCAAGGTTCTTGTGGATTATAGAGACTTTATTGGTCGTTTCTTGTATAAGTTCAGGACCAGTGATGAAGTTTTCACCAGTTTTGGTCCAGCAGATCGGTGAACGACATTTATGACCATAAAGTGGTTCAAATGGTGCCATCTTGATTCTCAAGTGGTAACTATTGTTATACGAAAATTCCCCGAGTGGTAGATGCGAATCCCAATCACCACCAAATCAAGGACACACAGGCGTAGCAAATCCTCCAAGGTTTGGATCGTTCGCTCGGTTGACTATCAGTTTGAGGATGGTAAGCCGTGCTTAGATCCAATTGAGTACCCAAACTTTCTTGCATAGACGACTAGAAGTGTGAAGTGAAACGAGCATCTCGGTCGGATATGATGTGTAGAGGTACCCTATGACGACTTACAATTTCATCGACGTATATACGAGCCAACCTCGATGTCTTGTAAGTATCACGTATGGGTATAAAATATGACAATTTGGTCAATCGGTCAACGATCACCCATATGCTATTATGTCCACGAGAGGTTTGGGGTAGTTTGGTTATGAAATCCATGGATAGGTGTTCCCACTTCCACATAGGAATCTCGGGTTGCTCAAGTAATCCACTTGGATGTTGATGTTCAGCTTTAACCTTCGTACACGTGAGGCACTTAGCTACATAAGTTGCTATATCCTTCTTCATTCCAGGCCACCAATATTGACCACGTAGATCCATGTACATCTTATCGGAACCATGATTAATAGAATATTGAGTTTGATGAGCCTCGGTCATAATAAAGGTATGAAGATTATCGCGATTTGGAACCCAAATTCGATTTGCGAAGTACATCAATCCATTGGGTCTCGTTTCCAATCGGGTTAAAAGATTATGCTCCAGTTTATCTTTCATTCTTCCTTCTTGTTGCACCACTTGTTAAGCCTCCAAGATACTAGACTCGATGTCACTATCTATTCTCAAGTTTTGTAGTAGTATTGTAGTCTCGTTGACATCTAGTCGAATCTCAGTATCAAACTCACCCAAAGTGTCAAACCATTTTCGTCGATCACAAATTTCTTTGTATGAGATCGTCTTGTTATGAATCTTTCGGCTTAGAGCATCGGCTACAACATTTGCCTTACCAGGATGGTAACAAATGTCATAATCATAGTCACTAATCAACCCCACCCAACGACGTTGTCTCATATTGAGATCTTTTTGATTAAAGATATGTTGAAGGCTCTTGTGATCGGTGTAGACAATATTGTGTACCATATAGGTAGTGTCTCCAAATCCTCAATGCAAAAACAACAGCTCCAAGCTCGAGAGCATGTGTTGTATAATTCACCTCATGGACCTTCAATTACCTTGATGCATAAGCTATGACCTTCCCTCGTTGCATGAGAACACAACCAAGGCCTTGTTTTGATGTATCACAATATACGCTGAAATCATCGTTCCCATCAGGTAGGGTCAAGATAAGAGCATTGCACAACTTGTGGTTTAACGCTTCAAAAGCTTCTTCTTGATTGGACCCCCACTTGAATGGTTTATTCTTTTGTGTTAAAGAAATGAGCAGCATCGCGATCCTCGAAAAATTGGCAATGAATCGTGTATAATAACCAACAAGACCTAGAAAGAACGAACTTCAGTAGGAGTTGTAGGAACACACCAATTCTTCATAGCTTCCACCTTTGTAGGATCAACATGAATTCTTTGGCTATTCACCACATGTCCTAGAAATTGAACTTCCTCAAGCCAAAATTCACACTTCGAGAACTTCGCGTACAATTGCACTTTCTTCAACAACTCAAGAACTTGTCGCAAATGTAGCTCGGGATTAGTGTAGGACTTGGAATAAATAAGTATGTCATCAATGAAGACGATCACAAACTTGTCTAGATAAGGCTTGCATACTCGGTTCATGATATCCATGAAGACAGCAGGAGCATTGGTTTAACCAAAAGGCATGACCATGAACTCATAGTGCCCATAACGAGTACGGAACACGGTCTTTGGGATATCATCATCATGGACGAGTAATTGATGATATCCAGAACGTAGATCAATGTTCGAGAATATAGCAACTCCTTGAAGTTGATCAAACAAATCATCGATACGAGGAAGAGGATAGCAGTTCTTGATGGTAAGCTTGTTAAGCTCATGATAGTCGTTGCACATATGAAATGACCCATCTTTCTTCTTCACGAACAAAACAGGCGCACCCCTAGGCAAAGAGATAGGATGAATGAATCCCTTCTCGGATAGTTCTTGAAGTTGACTAGAGAGTTCTTGCATTTCCGATGGTGCAAGTCGATATGATGACTTAGTCACGGGGTTTGCTCCCGAAATCAAATCGAATTTAAACTCGACTTCACGCACGGGGGGAAAAACACTAAGGTCATCAGGAAATACTTCAGGATAGTCTCGTACAATCGGGACATCCTTAAGTTCTTTCCCTTTAACTTTTGTGTTGACCACGTAAGCCAAGAAGGCTATATACTTCTTGCTTAAGCACTTTCGGGCTTTAGTGTAAGATATGAGTTTAAGCCCTTAGAAGATTTTTCACCGAAAACTCTCAAAGTATCTCAAGAGGGTAACGGTATACGGATGAACTTCTCGAAACAAATTATCTCGGCATGGTGTTTGGCTAACCAATCCATACAAATGATGACTTCAAAGCTTCCAAGTTTCATAGGACTAAGATCGATAAGAAAATCATGTGCGTCAAGACCTAAGATGCAATCATGGATAATGACATCAACGGTGATCGGTTCTCCATCGGCAACTTCAACAGTGAGAGGTCTTTCTACTTTCGTATGTGGCTTCGCAAGTATGGGTTCAAACTCTAGTGAAACAAAACTCTTATCGACTTTAGAGTCAAATAGGACATATGCATAAGTTTTATTAATAAGGAACATACCTGTTCAATTTTAATGGTATTTAACGATACAGGTAACGAATGAAAAGAATTAGGTCACAAAAGTTAAAGGTAAGTTAAAATACCATTCACCACATCATTGTTTGCTTGGCTTGATATGCATTAATGTTGAAAGCACGTCCTCGGGCTTGTGCAACATTACCCACAAGACGAGGGCATTGTGGGCAGAAATGACCAGGTTCCCCACAGTTGTAACAAACACGGTTTGTGACGATTGCGGTGTTGTTAGGTGCATGGTGACAAGTCGCCACCAAGTGACTATATTTACCACATAAGGTACAGATACGGCATGGTTGATTCCCCGGATGATGATACCTACAAGTGTTGCACATAGGTTAGGGAACAGCATAGGCCCTAGCCCCAGGCACTTGTGCCACAGGTGTAGCTGCATGTACAAGTTATCTTTGTGGTTGTTTGGGTGCAGCCACGGCATAGTTGCGCGCGGTGTGAACTTGCGCTTCTTGTTGTTGTGAGATGGTTCAACTTTTGTCTCCTTAGCAGTCTCGGTAGCTGTCTTGTCCACCTTTTTTACACCCTTCACAGACATGGTGCCCGCTCGTATATGATTCTCGGTGAGTTGAGCGGTGATAGTAATGGCTTCTTCCAAGGTTGTGGGTCAGCTACCCACCACAACATCTTGAATTCAGGTTGGTACACCCTTAATGAATCTCTCAATGTTGCGTGGGACAATGTCGACCATGTGAGGTAGTAGTATACTCAACTCATGATGCCTAGTTGAGTAGGCCAAATGATCACCACTATCTTGCTTCAGGTTCCAGAATTCTTCCTCCAACTTTTGTACTTCACTCCTTAGGTAAAACTTCGAGATGGCGATATTCTTGAACTCTTCCCAGGTAAGTGCTAACACAGCTTCAGCACCACGGTTTCTCTTCTCGCTATTCCACCAGGTAAGTGCCCTTTGTTGGAGCATACTAGTGGTATAACAAACTTTGAGTGCCTCGGGACACTCACAGTTGACAAAGGTATTTTCCATGCTCTCGAACCACTCAAGAAGACTAGTGGCTCCTTCCTTGCCACTATAACTAGTGGGCTTGCTAGAGCTAAAGTGTATGAAAGTACAGGTTTGGTTATTGCGCCCTCGATTAGCACTATTCTCCCCTTGACCATTTCCATTGTTGCTAGAGTTGGTCATTAAGGTGCTATTGAGTTCAGCAACCATGGTTGGGATGACGGCAGCCATTTGCCGAGCAATCATGGCGGCTGGCTTGCAATCAGAATTTCCATGCTTTCCATGATGACGAGACATGCCGGAATATACAAAATGAGTTAGACACGAGAAAGAGAATAACAAGGAGTATATTTTAAACAAGGATAAATCAAGAGTTGTAAGGCACATGGTATGGTTCCATTTGGTAATGCATTACTATTTCGAAACGTTGACACGTCAAGTTTGACCTATTCGCCTTAGAAACTCGTGTATGTTGACCATAGTTTATCACTCATCCCAGAAATCCCCAGGTAAGCATAACTAGTCTCGTAGGATTTATGCGATATGCTTGTCTTAGCCCGAGGAACTTTTGCCAGGAAAACCAGGATACAGGTGTTTGTGTCACACAAATTTCTTTGGTTCATGAAATCAAAACCTTGATAAGATTTTCATAGATTAGACATAGAGTCTAAGGAATTAACCCACGATAATAAGTGTACAATCCCACATGTCACCAAGAATAAGTTTAAGAAGTTTCATTTGTTGGGGAGAGTCAAAGAGTCAAGGGTAGGTTTAGGGAGACAAGTAACAAAGTGTTAACAAATACAAGGCAAACCTATGCTAAGGCATCAAGTTGCATGTAAGAAAGCTTAGCATTATGTAGCATGTAAACAATGTATATATTTACAAGAATATAAATATTATTCTATGAGGTTCATGCATAAACTATAGTCTAGGTCACCATTTCTAATAACCCAAATCCCTATAGTTATGGGCTCTAATACCAATCTGTCACACCCCAATCTTGACAGGGAAAACGTCGAGATGTGAGGGTTAAGATTGTTCACAATCACATAATGCTATATTTAAATGTAAATATAAAATTATAAGTTTCAAAATAAGTACAATCATAATTCTCAAACATGAAATAATTCCCAAACAAGGAAAATATAACATAGTCATTTATTCATTTAACTAGGTCGAAATCCTAGTTTATTGCAAGCTTCATACGATAACTTCAAACTTGGGCATTCCTGAAACGTGATAAAAATAAAAGGTCAACTAAAAAGTTGGTGAGTTTCCAAAGTTTTCATACGTAATATAATAAGGTTACAAGTAGCAATTCATGTCATAGGTTATAATTTAGTAAGCTTATACAACACATATCGTTACAACTAAACCTCGACTTGATTACAAGTATATATGATTGGCTAAGTCTATTTGGTTCCATGATGAACAAGCATACGTCATCAGGAGCCGACAATACATCGGCTTTAGCACCACATAGGCTTGTCAGGCCCAAAGATCTAAGATGTCGCTGGCTAGCAATAGTTAATGAATGCAAACAAAATATGTATCTCATATAATCACTTACAACACACAAATAACCATGACAAAATATAAAGATGAATTGCAAGTGCTTTACAAGTTCAAACGTTTATAAGTGTATGTTGTATAAGTATCATGTTTCACTCTAAAATAGTGTGAAAAATGTAAAAAAGGGCAGGGAAACTCACATATCAAATAAGTATATGATGAAGATTAATAAGATCCATAATAAACGTTGTTCCAAGATGTATGGTCACAAGGAACCTAGATATATTTATCACCAGGTTAAAGTTTAATATTAAGTTTAATGATTTATTGTGGACTAGGGTTCTAAGTCGAATTTGGGGTTTTTTAAATACGTTAAATAGTAAGGAAATATACTATTTCATGTCTTTTAATAGAAAATATGTAATTAACCCATTTATAATAACTAATAAGGTTTACATATAAAACTTAAATAATCACTTGGAATAAACATGATTTAATCGATAATATATTAAAGATAGTGTTTAGACCAAAATTATTTTGCTAATTAAGATTCGAAAACCATTTTAATAGGAATAAAACTTAAAATAACCTTTGTAAAAAGGTTTTATTAAAAATTATTTAATTATCTACATTTTAAACAAAATTCTAGAAAATTATTTAGTGTTTATAAAAATATTTAAAGTTTACAAAAACACTTTTTATAATTATTAAAAATCTTCCATAATTAAATTAAAGCTTAAAAAGCCCTAAAAAATAGTTGAGGGAGCCCAGGTTCGAACCCGGGACCTCATAGTGAAAGGGTAGTGACTTAACCAGTGAACCAAGGCTTTGGCCTTGTTTACTTTGGTTTCCTTTTCTTTTAAACGGGAATTAAAAGTTCCCCAAATCACATGAACCCTAATTTCGAATGATTCCAAATTGAAACATGAGTCGATGTTGTTAGTCCATTTATAGTTAGGGCTTTCATTCCTCTACTAAAATCGAGTATATACATATGTTTAATTACCTGTGTTGTACATTAATTCGATATGAAGAAGTGAAGAACAAGCCGCGACTACAACAGGATCGATTGATATGAAAACGATGATGGAAATCAAATTAAACTCGTGGAAAGCTTCGAATAATGTTCTTGATGCAAAGCCCTATGTTGATTTTGGTTTAGATCGTTCAAGAGGTGGGTATTGAGTGTGTTGCGGATTCGCAATTAAGAGTGTATGTTTGTTTTCGATGAAATGGTGTTTTTTAGGTGAAATTGATTATTGTGACCGCTTAGGATTAGTTAGATGATTGTGTATGTTCATTTAATTAGATTATTATTAAGATTTAATGCCCGAACTGATATGGAATTAAAGGTATCGGTTATTCAATCAATTGAGCTTTGTAACCGGCATTTTAACCCGATTAAATGATGCATTCAAGTTCAACACATGTCAAGAAAGATTGAGGATTGATTTTGGGTCATGAATCGCTCGATTTTAACCGTTTTTGGACATGCGGGAGTTGGCCGGTGAGTTTGCCGGAAAAGCGGGGGAGGGGAAGAAAGTGGTTTGGGTTTTGATTAATTTACACAAATGGTCCCTGTCGTTTCAATAGTTAACATTTTATGTACCATCTTCAATATCAAGTTTCTAAATTGACATTAAGGCCCCCTTGACTTCTTAACTTCAAGTTTTAAACATTATTAAGTTTAATAACTTTTAGAAATTATTATTATTATTATTAACACTATTATTATTATTACTATCTATTTTGGTTATTATTATTAAAAATTATTTTCATTATTATAACTTTTTATATTATTACTATTATTATTGTTTTTAATATTATCATTATTTTTATTATTATTATTAAGTTCAACTTGGTAATTAAATTATGAACCTTCTAATCAAAGAATTAAAAACAACAACGAAATAAACATAAGTAATCCATAAATTTCATAATTGACCATAATGGTCCTTGCAAGAATAAATGACGCTAACTTTTAATTATCATAAAATACGAGATGTTACAATTTTGCCTTTTAGCCTCCCCGAACGTAATCGATTCATTCCTATTTTGCTTTGTTTCATTTCGTTTTTTGGTTTTGGTTCCACGATCCAAATTGTTGTGTGTATATATATGCCCATATGCTGATATTGTATGTATATAATTGTGCAGTGTGTGCGTGTGATTGCGGATTAGGTGTGTGCATTGTGTGCGTGAGGTGTGTGCATGTGTGTGTTACGCATGTGCCAAGAGGAACACAGTAGCCGAAGGCTGCTATGTATGGATACTTGCATTCGTATGTATATATACATAAGTATATGTGTCGTGTATGTGTAGTACGTGTATCTGAGGCGATCGCGGTCGCCTTGTACATGTGTACGTATGTGTATATGATGATGTGTGTATGTATTGCTTGAGTATGTGTTATATGTGTGTGTATGTAGTGTGTGTTCATTTATATATATTCACATATTGTGTATGTGTCAAATGCCGAGAGGGACCAAGCACAGTAGCCATTGGCTGCTATGTATGTGCACCGTGTGTGTGTGCACCGTGTATGTATATAATGTGTGTGAGGGAGTGGAATACATATACATGTATTATATTCATTTATGTCATGTGTGTGTGCATGGTTTGTGTTTCGGTTTCATGTGTGTGTATATAATCTGTGTGTGTGACGGTGTATGTGTATTGTATAGGTGTTTGTGTGTATGACGAGAGTGCGTGATAGTATGTGTGAGTGTGTGTTAGTGTGTGTGTTTGAGTTTTGTGTGTATTAATGTGTGTTAGTGTGTGTGTTAGTGTGTGTGTATTTTTCTTAACTACTTTACTTATTATTATTATTGTTATTATTATTATTATTTTAATAGTATTATATAGCATAATATGATGTATGAATGACCTTTAACTACTTTGTGTGCTTGTCGCGCGTCGAACCCGAAACCGATCGAACGTATTCTTTCTCATTAAACGTGTTTAGAGATCCTAATTACATCTAATCATAGGTTTTTGGTCATTCATTTGCTCTCATCCATTAAAGTTTTTGTCCTTTCTAATTCGTCTCATTCAAGGTGAGTCTCGCCTCCCATTTTACATTTTATATATTTATAAACTATGGTGAAAAGTATGCTCACTTTTAATGATGTGAACTTATTTAATCTTTGGGACTGTTGTGTTTACTTTTTCGTAAGTATTTATGTGGTACACGCATGAGTTGTCTGTGTGGTTCTTTATTCACAACTATTTAACTCTGGTGTTGGAGCTGAGGGATAGGTATTGATAGTACTATGGGGCTGACGCCCCCACCATTGTTGGTTAGTATACTAGTTGGGACTCATAGTGTCCAGATACGGGCCCTAGGGTGAATATGTTCTGACAAGTTATGTGTGTACGTCATAGGTTTAGTTGCGATGCTCATGTTTACTTGTGATAGTACTTGCTTTTAACTATATGCACTCATATCCTACTAAACTTTTAAACAACATCAAGTTTTGTTTATTATTTAAAGCTATGAACTCAATAAGAATATGTTGACTGACTGGGGTCGAGATTGATATTCTCACAAACATCGAATATGATGACTTAGTTAATGATTGTATGGCAGAATCATAAAATCAAGAAACATTGAATGCAAGAAATACTCATAAATGCTTTTTGTATTAATGAAGATGATTGGTTACAATGAATGCTAGGGTTTGAGCTTTAAACAGTAACAATACACCTTGAGAACATAAGACAAAACAAAATATTCTGATTGTCTATAATTTCTATCAACAGTCACATCACATACAAGGTTTTCTATTCTATTTATAGGCTAACAAGATGCCTTTTACAAAATGACTAAACTACCCCTAACCTATACATCACAACTAGTCTAAGTCTTCATCAGCATTTCTTTTGTTTATCCGCATTGACTAATGCGGATGTGTTGATCTTGATCGTTATTTCTTCTTTGTCTTTAGCATTAGTGTTTAGTCATTAGCACTAACAAATGCGGATGAACAAAAACTTATGCGTATTTATAGTGGGGCATCCACATTAGCTAATGCGGATGTACAAAACTTGTCAGCATTTCTTTCTGGCTATCCGCATTTGTTAATGCGGAAGAACAAACACTTATGCACATTTGTTATATGTTTCCCGCATATACAAATGTGGTTAGCCGCACTTGTCTTCTTTGTGGATTCTTCATCCGCATTAATGTTTGGACTTGTGGGATTTCTAGTAGAACAACCATCAACCCACCACTTGAATTGGCATGTATAATCCTTCCAGGGTCCAACAATACTCCCCCTAAGGATTATACAGACTATGTTCTTCAAGGGTTTGATGGTGGTTATGGTTGGGAAGATTTTGCTGGGTCTTGTGAAGGAATAAGAGGTTCTGCTTGAGATGGATCCTAAATGGCCTTTATCATATTGACAAAGTCATTTGCATCAGACATCTTCTCTCTGTTTAGCACATGGATCTTCATCTGGCTCATAATGTAGATGGATTCTAAGGGTAGATTCTTAAGCGAAATGGGTTCCCATATAGACACAGTAGACAGCCCATCTCTATGCATCAATAGAGCTCTATCCATATCTACCTCAAGCTTCATAATATTCCCTAATTGCTGAGGAGTCTTCTTCTTCTTCCTCTATTCTCTCTTAAAATTAATTTGATCATATGCCATTTTTAGAATCTTAAAGCACTTTAAGAAGAAGTGCATGTCTTCTTCTCCTGCGTATTTGTTATCTCTGTGAAGTGTTTGGTATATATGTAGTGGATATAGGATTCATCTAGAAGTCTCACATCATATCCACTAAACAATCTAATCTCAACACCTTCATTTCCTCCCCATCTTCTTTCAACTACCAACTCATATGTCTTTTCATCATAATAGACATTGGAGATTGGTTTGAAGGAATGAGTTCTAGCCACCATCTTTCTTTTTAATGATTCAGTTGGTTTCACCTTCAGCTCAGGAAACACAACTTCTTCTGTTGGTTTTGTTCTTTTCTTCTCAATGGGGTTGATAAAGGATCTATCTTTCCTCATGCAGATAGCCTTCAGAGATTTGAAGTTGTCTGTTCTTTTAACAATCTTAGAATATCTTCAAACTCATAACATAGCCTTGTGATTAATCAGCTCTAGATTGGCTAGTTCCTTCAGATCATGGATTTCCAGGGAGTTCATAAGAGTAGAGTACTCTATGAAAAATTGCACTATCCCTGAAATCCTTTTCACCATGAACATTTTCCTGTCACTGTCATACTTTCAAGCTATAACCTTCTGATCAATTTTGCCTTTGGGAGTAGACACACCTCGAATCATCTGTACAGTGGTTAGCCCTTCTTGAAGCTTTAATTGTGAAGGCTCTGCAAACCACTTAGGATATCTGTGTAGAACAAGTGCCAAAGAGTCATGGTCTTTATGGGTGAGATGCATGTCTTGTGCTGATACTCTGGTCCCTGGCTTTTTACTGGTAATCTCCTCTTCCAGTTTCTTCAGCCTCTCTTTCTTTTAATTAGTGAACCTAATGATGGAAGCCCTTAGGGAATTAGTCTTCATATTGCCTAGCTTTCTCTTTGTAAATCCTTGACCAGACAGATAGTCCTCCATTTCCCTATCGGTCATGTTGTAGGAATCATGATATAGTGAATGAGGAGTGGAGGTCTACTTGGCTTGGAGGATGATTTGAACAACGGAGCTTTAAGAGAAAGAGTCTTTTCATACTCAATCTCATAAGTTGAGTCCAGCATTATATTCAACTTATCTTCTTCTACCTTCATTCCCTCATAAGTCATCTTGAATACCTCATCACGGTCATACCCATGGTTGATTAAAAGCATGGTCTTCACCATCTGGTCATCAGTTTGTGCTTTTTCAACCATCTCTTGTACTGATTTCTCCTCCTTCACAAGGCTGTTAAGAGCTATTGGTTCATCAACCACATAGCCATCCTCAATCTCTCCTTCTTCTAGATTAACAAATTCAGCCTTCTTTTCAATTGAGCTTCAGCTTTTTCATGCTCTTCTAGAAATTCAGCAATGGAAGCAATGCTTCTAGGGTCATCTTTTTGTTTTTTCTTAGTTGGTTCTTCTTCTACCATTGGTCTTTTCCCTTTTGCCTCTTCTGATAAGTATTTCCTCCTCCTGGTATAGGTTTGCATCCTTGAACTAGAGGAGGTTTCAGCCTTTTCAGCTTCTTGAGGCACTTTTTCAGCCTCTGAATTTTCTGTTTCATTAATAGTAGAAACTGATTCTACTATCTTTTGTTGTTCTTCACATAATCTTCTAATAAGCTCTTTTTGTTCATCAGTCAGTGATACAACATGCACTATTTGCACACTCAATTCCTTCTCAACTAGGACAGGATATTGAGGAATGACTACAATGGGTTTAGCAACTAGCCCAAGATCAAATATAAAATCCCAAAATCATCATCTTTGATGAACTCTTCTGCAGTGAAGCTATTAAGAGCTTTAATCCTGTCACTCAATTCTGCCTCTACAGTGTGAGTTTCATCTGGTTTCTCTGTACAAATCACCATCTCCATGCTTGATTTATCATGTCTAGACTCACTAGTTTCTTCCACTTTTTTAGCCTTAGAGAATCTCAACTTTTTAGCAGGAGGGGAGTCATTGCTGCTCTCTCCTGATGAACTTTCAGCACTACCTTTTTCGTCACTTTCTCTTTTTCTTTTCTCTTCTCTTTTCTCAACCATATCCTTTTTCTCCATTTCAGCTTCAGCTTCTCGTTTGATCATAACAAGTAGTTCTAGCTTTGACACTCTCATGTTTAGGTTTTCTATCTGATTTTGGAAGTCTATGATAATGTAAAATTGCTCTTCAATCAATTCTTCTTGTTCTTTCATGGCAATGGTTTGGATGGCTAAAGTGTCAACATGACCACTTATTTCATCCCTTGATTGTTGGAGAACAGCCTTTAATATTTCTATCTCCTTTTCTTTCTCCTTTTCAACCTCATACTTTTCTTTTAAATCTTTTATCTCTTTCTCCTTTTTATCCAACTCCAACAGTCTAACTTGACTGATACTAGATCTTCTGTTCAAAAGTTTCTCCATCTTTGCTACTTTCTTCATCAGCTCATAAATCATTTCATCCTTCTCATCAGGTCTATTCACTTCTGATTCAGCAACACTTTTCGAAGGAACAGCCTTAGAAATAGCTTGCCTAACAGGCATTTGCCTATGATGATCCTCATCATCAGATGATGACTTAGATTCCTCTGAAGAGCTGGCAAAGTCACCATACTCAATAGGCCAAGTAGAAGCAGGGGATGAGTGAATAGGAGATTCAGGTGAATGATGGATTGGTGAAACATGAGGTGAGTGTATGGGTGATGTATGTAGAGAGATGATGGGTTGTAATTATGGTGATGAGATTGGTAGTCTTTGTGGTGATGGTATAGGTGAGGGCATGAAAGGTGGGGCTATATCAGTTTCATGAATAGATGGCCTAGTGTGAAGATCACCCCCTACATCACCTGGGGTGACACCATCCTCTGTCCTTCATCACTTTCTACAACTTGCTTTTCAACAGTTTGCTGATCATGAGCAGATGTTTCTTCTTCTTGATTTGGCTAATCAACAGGAGCCTCTTGTTCTTCAACATGTTCTTCTAGATTAATCTGTTGAAGCATCCACGGCAACAAAGGAGAGTGGTTCCACCATTAAAGCTCTTAGGATCTCTCTTTTTGATTTACTTGTAAGACTTAGTAATGAGGAATATCCATCACAGGACCTTCAGGTACAATGTCAGGAAATGCTTCATTAATGAGACATTGTAAGAACCTTGGATACATTAGGAACATATGTCTTCTCCCTTTCTGAATGTTTGAAACCAGACCATTAAACACATAGGCAGACATGTTAAATGGCATGATAGTGCATAAAGCACATATGACAGATGATGTGATTACTGGAATGTTATTCCATCCTGTCTTCCTCTTTGACAGACAATGTTGGTAAATGTGAATGAGGAACCTCCATGTAAGTCAACTAATCCTTTTACAATATGCTTGCCTTCATATCCTCTCTCATATCCAATGTTGGCAAAGAAAGTAGTGATTTCATCATCTTCAATCTCTAGAGGATTGTTGGCATCATCACAAACTGTAGACACTGTCTCACAGTTTGTTCAGTGATAGACAGAGTATGATCATCAGTGATCCTTCCAGACAGAGTTCTTTCACCATCTATCTCTCTGTCACCACTGTAGTGCTCTAGAAAGACGTTATGAATATCTCATAAATGACTGGTCTAACTGTAACTGCATGAGCCACTCTGGTAGTGGAAATGAATATGATCATGTCTCTAAGATCTTCAGCCTTAGGTACATCAGGGTCAAGATAACCATTGACATTATGGAGCTTGCTCCAGTTAAGATTTGCCATGTACCCTGCATTAGAGGCATATAAATTGATATAATGGATAATACTTATCAGATCATAAAGCATACATCAAGCAAGTTTCATCAGTATGACTTTTGATGGTCACAATTTACTGTTCGAAGGTACTATTCCATAGGAATCATTCCTAAGCTTGATGTTATCATGAATAATCACTATTATTTTTGTTTTTCATGTTTGAAGAGATCATATTTGTTGTTTTTAACCTCTTTTCAACTCTTAGATTCAAAATTTGATTTCAACATTTCATCTTCTGTTATGCTCTGTTCATACGATGACATGATTTTGAAATTCACTTATTGGTTGTTATTCTTCTTAGTTAACATCTTTATTGTAGTCGAAAATGCTCATCATTCCTTAAATCAAGTCTGATTTTGAGTTTTCTTTCATAACCATGGGTTCTATGTTCATCATTGGTTCAAAAGTCTAACATTTTAGGTCACAAAATTCAAATATTTTCACCTTTTGTTTGATACTACTGTCGTAGTGAATTGAAACTGAGGACTATTAACATGAAATGAATCGTAGAACACAAGTTTGTTAATGGTGATGATGATTTATGAAGAACAGTGAGTTTCGCTTGTCACACTTTAAAACTATCTCAAATTGAAAAGTATTAAATGACCTTTTGAAATGGCTTAGTCAACTAGTGGCTTTTACAAATTGTTACAAGTTTCAAAACAAATGCGGTCAATTTTTAAATTCATTGTAGCAAATGCAGAAGAGTTTTGTTCATCAACATTTGTGTACTGTTACAAATGCGGAAGTGAAAAACTTGAGAGCATTTGTTTTACCATAGCAAATGCGGTTGAC
>CM046451.1:67436041-67663182 GCA_025506515.1 Flaveria trinervia | reverse complement strand
GTGATTGAACTCTTCCATGCCAATTTTCAAAAGGTGTCGTATCCACTTTCTTGGTCGGGGCCATATCCAAAATACGAGCCGCGGAGTGCAATGCGATCCCCAAAATGATAGTGGTAGTGAGCTTATAGCCATCATAGATCGAACGATATCCAATGGGGTTCGGTTTCTCCTTTTTGACACACCATTATGTTGTGGTGTTCGAGGTGGAATAAGTTGTATGATGATCCCACAACTTCTTAGATGATCCTAAAATGCCTCACTTTGGTATTCACCTCTTCTATCTGAGCGAAGAACTTTGATAGTTTTATTGACTTGATTTTCTACTTCATTCTTAATGATTTTGAACATTTCAAAAGCTTCATGTTTATGTGCCATCAAGTACACATAACTATAGCGACTATAATCGTTGGTAAAGGTAATGAAGTATCTTTCACCATTTCTAGTCATTGTCTTAAAAGGACCACATACATCCGAATGTATGATTCTCAATAAGTATTTTGACCTCTCGTTATTGCAACTAAAGGCGACTTGGTCATCTTACCTTGTAAACAAGATTCACACTTGTCAAATGAATCACTTTCATTTATTCTAAAAAGACCATTCTTTTGAAGTGTTTGTATCTGATTCTTGTTTACGTGACCAAGATGACTATGCAAAGAAATGAATCACATAAACCCATTTTAAATTTATTGGTGCTTGATTGGTATACTGAGTTATTATAGGATGAATCATCATGAACCAATTCATAAATACCATTAAAAGGCATACCTTGAAATAAATACATCATCCATACAAACATAAATACCATTATTTACAAACTTTAAATCATAACCACATTGTTTTAAAATGGAAACAGAAATTATGTTCCTAGTCAAACTAGGAGCATACAAAATGTTCTTAAGAACAACTTCCAAACCATTTCAAAGTTTCAAAATATAGTCTCCTTGGGCTTCGACATCAACTTTTGCTCCGTTGCCCATGTAGAGACTTGTGTCTCCCTTCTTGAAGTGCTAAGTTCTTTTGAACCCCTGCAACAAATTGAAAATATGAGTTCCACATCTGGTATCCAATACCCATATGTTTGAACCCCTAAGGTTGCCCATCAACCCTCTTGTTTCTTTACTCTTTGAGATGTGTTGGACAATTCCTTTTTCAATGTCCTATCTCCCCACACTCAAAGCATGGATTGTTCTTTGTTACCTTAGGCTTCTTAAGCTTAGGCTTTGGAGGTTCCATTTTTGCCTTCCCTTTCCCTTTGCCTTTGATGTACCCTTTTCCTTTGGCAACATTTACCTTGGGATCAGGGAATGGCCTTTTCTTATTGCCTCCCTCATTGATCCAGAGAACAGGTAGAACTTTCTACCTATCCCAGCCTCGGCTGTTTTGAGCATTGCGTGAAGCTCACTAATGCTTTTGTCCCACCCGTTCAAATTGTAATCGATTATGAGCGTCTCAAAATTTTTGATTAGGCCATTAAGGATCAAATCCGTGGCCAATTCCTTTGAGATGGGACAGTTAAGCCTCTGAGGCGATCAACGTGGCTTTTCATCTTAAGAACATAAGATGATACCGATTGGGTTTCTCCATGAAGCGCTCGAACCGTTTCGAAGCACTCTACCCTAGCTTGTTTAAAGAAAATTTCCTTCAATTGGGTAATCATGTCATATGACCCATGATGCTCCAAGTCCTTTTGGAGTTCGGGAATCATAGTTCCCAACATGAGGCAGGAAACCTACATGGAATCCTCAGTGTATTGAAGCCAATCGTTATAGGCCTCAACATCCTTGGGGTCGGGTTGGCTAGGAATGGGATCGTCAA
This sequence comes from Flaveria trinervia, assembly GCA_025506515.1. NCBI lineage: Eukaryota > Viridiplantae > Streptophyta > Magnoliopsida > Asterales > Asteraceae > Flaveria > Flaveria trinervia. The sequence continues at coordinate 67,661,364 of CM046451.1, read as the reverse complement.
GGACATAGCCTTTTTCTCTTACATGAGAACAATTCTCAAGTTTTGAAACCAGTCCATAAAGTTATTATGGTTAAGACGATCCCTCTCTAAGATGGTTCTTAGTGATAGTGTATGGACGGTCGGGGTGGTAGCATATTGTTTGCGGCTATTTCTACAAAATTTACAAAGTTCATATTAGTATTTCTGAAAAATTTCTTTTTTAATCATTAATACCCTTTACATGTCTCATAGACAATTAATAATTAAAATCTAAGAATCCAACGTTACATTAAATGATGGTTAGGTGACCTTTATCCCATTATTTAAATTTACAAGGTAGTCAACAGTTGACAATTGCAACCTATTGCAACTTCTAGCTTTACGGGATCGGTTAAACAACTTATGTTTACTCGGCATATAAAATCCCATCAACACCATTGTATGCCATGCTTCGGTAACCCTATACACATGGTTTCTAGTTCAAGTCGTCCTACTTACACACACGTGTGAGTTTACACATACAAGAGGTTAGGTGACCTTTATCCCACAAATATGTTAACCCACCTCAAACACACAAGTTTCCTAGAAGTGGTTAGGTGACCTTTATCCCACAAATAGTTTTCAAGTGATTTGAGTGTCGTGTAAAAGGATGGTGTTTAACTTGTTTCCAAAGGGATTTTTGTTTTCATCAATTCTAGTTAGGAAAACTCTATGTACCTTGTATTCACATGCTTTCAAATACATGGTACCGTACGGTTCTTTTTAATAAAATCTCTTTTATTTTGAAATCATTATTCTTATAATAACTTTTACTAACATATTAATGATTAAGAACCATGAAAATTCAGCTTGTTATGATTATTTATTAAGATTGTTTAGCATATCCACATATCAAACTATCAACATAAAAGGGATAATCAAACAAGCATAAACAAAACAACCACATGTGCATAACCATAGCCACTTAGGTGACCAACTTGTTTCTCATCACAAGTGTGGTCATAAGGTCTCTTCTAAGTGTTAATTACAACACAAGAATTGGATCTCCAAAGACCCCACTTGAATTGCATCCAAATGCTTCAAGTCCTTCTCTTTGTTCCTTCCTTTTGTGCTTCCAACTTGTGCATCTTCTTTTACAAAATTTATATCCTAATACAAAATTTTCTAATAAAAGAAAATACACCTAATCTATTTATTACATCACCATTGAATGAATAAATAAATTACAACAATATACAAGCACAAAAGAATAAATGTTACAACCCATAATGAATGAAATCAACCAAAACAAATCATTCATCCAAAACCAAATCAACACAAGGTCAAGGCTAGGTTAAGTACCAATATGAAGCATCAAATACAACATACAAGAACCAAAATAAATCCCCATTTAACCTTAAATTTTCGGCTAACATAAACCCAAAATCTATGGTTTTTGTCCAAACACAATAATCAACCATTTAACACCTTTCTTTCAAGGTTTAATCACAAGCATGTAAGATATAACCTTGAAAGACTGGGGATTCATTATATCAACATAAACAGCCCCTATTAGGTTGTTAAAACCCCATAAAACCAATTTTACAAGGACAATAGAAGCTACTCATCCACATATCCGGCTCTAGATGCCAATGTTGGGTTTGTTGGACCATTCACATAGTTGTTTAACCATTTAAACATGAAAATGCAGCAGAAAAAAAGCTAAATAATATGTTATGAAATCTGAAATTTAAGCATATTATTGTGAACAACAAACCAAGAACATAAGGATCAAATATATGTGAATGGACTAACTATGAAGAAGAAATAACAACCAAACATTAACCATAATGCTACCTTTAAAGAGCTGCTGAAAAAATGTGATATGAGGAAGAAAATGAGGTTCTTGAACGACCAAAACACATAGGAGAGGTGTCCTCAAGAATCCATACCCACAAGCATCAAGAAAAGACCCTTTTGCTAGGATTTGAACACCCAAAACGAACCAAGAAAGCTGCTAACAATCCTCTTTTCAGCCGAGATTATCTTCAAGAATAGAGAGAATTTTTGCCTTGTGGTTCGTGCATGTGAGTGAGAGAGTGAGAGGTAGAGTGTGGGAAAATTCAAGTGTGTCTTGTATCAAGACAAAAGAAACCCAAAACCCCATAAAGGGGGCGGCCAAAATTGCCCGTTTGAATGGGGTTTCCCCCAAAACTTTTATAAAACAAAAGGTTTACAAGTTAAGTTTTGAGTTATGCAATTAACTATCAATTATATAACTCTTACCCTCTCTTATTATTTAATGTTATTTGACCAAATCAAATAACATTACAAATAATACCCATGGACAAAATATCCTAATAAGTCGTTCCATCTCATATGCAATTTATTAGAAAACCCATTTTCTAAATTGGTGTAATTATGTAACTGCATGATCATATCATCAAATAAATATTTATATTGGCGTTTCCTAAGCTTGTTTTTGGGTATGACCCGACTTGGATCATAACGTACTAACCATATCAATGTTCTATGTGTCTTGGGCATAAAGAATCCAACACCAAAATGGCTCTGATACCAAATGTTAGCCCAAGTTACACACTTTGAATCAAATAACATGAAGAATTAGATCAAAATATGATAATCACAATCAAAACGCCTTTGATCTTCAATTAGATTACAAATGATGTGTTTACAAAAATTCCCTCAATCTATTGGTCATACAACTATCCACCAAAACCTAATTACAATTAACCTATTTATAGTCTAGACTAATATTCACTAATTGCACTTAACCCCCTAGACTTAGGCTAGATAATTGAAATTATATATAGCATAAAAATGACTCAAAAAATTTAAAATATATTTTGTTCACACAAAATATATTATTACAATAAAACTTCTAGTCATCTAAATCTTCAATGTATCATCTTGGTTCTTCATCTCGAACGTATCAGGTTTGACTTTTGCGTTGAATTTGACTATGTTGATAATATAGACTATCTTGTACAGCTCCAACAATATTCATTCATTTAGTTCATTCCAACCAACATACACAGTGACCATCAATTCCAATCCCAAACATGATCTCCTAATTACTAACTATAATCCATCATCATGTATGATCATTAAAACCTATACTTCTTACATGACCAACCAAGCAGTCATACTACTCAATTACACATGCTATCACAACAAGCTCATCAACAATCATTCTAACATGATCTTAACATCACAAGCATGACCAAATCATCACATCCAAAGTTCTACAAAAATAAAGTTTCCTTTTAGGGAAAGAAACACCCAAAAGTGATCTAGCATCCAATTCAATCATAATTTCAACAATTATATACCTAATCAATTTCATAGAATTCATTCTAACATGTTAATCACCTCCAAAACATCCAAATTCTCATTCATATACAAAAGTTTCTACTTTCACTAAGTCATGATCAACATCTAAGCATTACATCTAACATCTTAGCATCATCAAATCATGAATTCCAAAACAAAAAGTTTCCTCTTATGGCAATATATGAACTAGATGATCAAACCATAGATTTCTTGCACAACCAATATAATGTAGCATTCATACAACCTAACTAACATCATATAATCATCTAATAATCACCAATTTCATATTATCATTATCAATTTCGAAATTAGGGTTCATCTTGTTGATACATGTATGTCCCTAGATCATGATATGAAATGTAATAGATCTTTTTATCTCATTCTGGTGTAATTTGATATGATTAATGAAATGATATTGGTAGATTGTGATTTGTAACGATTAATATTTCATTAATGAGTTGATATAAAATTGGTTAATTAGGTTAGTGATTGTTGAATGTTTACATATAATGTTTACTAATTAATACATTCAAACTTACATAATGAAGTTCTCATGCGAATGGCCCATGCGAATGGACCATAAGCATGAAAATTCATACGAATGGCTCAGTCGCACGACTGAACACTCAGTTGTGCGGATGAATCAACCGCATAGTTCAATCGCACGACTGAACCATACTAATGGCTCAGTCGCACGATTGAATAATACCAACTATAAATACAACCCAATTCGTGAAAAATATAGACTCTCGATTAATTACGATTCCAAACGTACCCTAGCCGTCCAGAAGCCTCCCTATTCGTTCTCCAAGTTCATAGAACACATTAGATCAATTCCTAATTGATTTCTAAAGTTAGTTTCAATTCTTGATTGATTCTTCGTGTGTTCTCACTTATTGGATCGCCAATCAAATAGGATTCCGCACTATTTGATCTGGTTACATGCTAATCTCCAGGTATTTCGTTCAAATACCAGGTCCGGACAAGTGGTATCAGAGCTTTGGCTCTTGATTACGTGTGATTCAATCATGATTGATAAAAAGTTTGTGTTTTTGCACTAAAAACGCAATCTTTTGTGTCAAAAGTGATGTTTGACGTTCCCTGCTCATCAAAGTTTGGTTTCTACGGACTTAGGCGATTAGACCTTGCAAAATTTCGAATTTCTACAGCTAAAACACGTTTAACCTAGAAATTTTCGCAAAACAGCAGCTTCAGTCACACGAGTGAGCCATTCGCACGACTGGACCTCATTCGCATTGCTCAGACGCACGATTGGACATAGTCGCATCTCCATTCGCACGAATAAACCTTTCGGCATACTGTTCATACGCATTAGATTCATTCGCACGACTGAGCTAATCACTTAGTTCAGCCGCACGATTGAACCAGTTGTAGAGTTCATACGCACGACTAGTCCATTCGAACCCTTCAGTCGCCCTAGTGACAATTGTTTTTTAGACTTAAAGTTATTCGCAATGGAAGATCAAATGTCAGCCTTTATTGCTGGGAAGGACTCTAGGATCCAGAACCTGTGTTACTTGAGAGTGAGGTGGGTAATCATAATAAACCACCAAAGCTTTTAACGTTAGATGAGTTTCCCCACTGGAAACAATGTTTTGAGATCTACCTAATGGAGTGGATCCAAATCTGTGGGAAGCCATCGAGATTGGATATAGTACGCCGGTAGGAGCCGATGGAGTAAAGCTAACCTTAGGAGTGATGACAGATGCGCAGAAAGTCAAATATAATGCAGAGAAGAGGGTTTATGCATTGATTACACAGTCTATCCCTAAAGACATATTCCACTAGTACTCAGAGAATAAGCAGTCCAAGATACTATGGGATGAGCTAGAAAAGAGGTACGACGGGAATGCTTCGTTGAAGGCAATCAAGGCTAAGGAGTTAAAGAAGGAATTCGATAATTTCTCATCGATGGGAATGAGAGTTTGGACGATGTTATAGACAGATTCTACCATCTGATGAGTGAACTGCATACACATGGGGTGGCTACTACCATGGAAGAGAAAGTTACTAATTTTGCAGACGGATTGCCTGTAAAGTGGGCTTCATTCGTGTCTAATCTTAGACAGAATGGAATGCTAGCAAAACTGGATATAATGACTTCATTCTTAAGTTGCGAGAGAAGAATCACTTAGAATGAAGTACAGAGCTCAGAAGTCTACGTACAATCAAAATCAAGCTTTATACAATGCCACGCCTCAAGCTAAGACATCTGGAGCACCTCTCCAAACTGCATTTGTGTCTAGCTCATCGGGTCCTACACATGCACCTCCTTCAGGATCAGACAAGTCCGGACTTTCTTGTTCCCACTATATTGGATCCGAAGCAAGTGCTACTAAACTGAAGACTGAGAATCTCGGGAATGTGACTGTGGAAGTAGCTCGAGAACACATGGATCTATTGGCCGCAATGGTCCATTCTTATGATGAACTTGTAGCTGGAAAGATTGGAAACTGCCATCTGGCAGACGAGGACTACGAGCAGGTGGATGAAATGGAGCTCAAGAGAATGGATTAATGTGGGCTTTAGCTAGTGCTGTCCGGAGGGCAAAGAAGTTTGTAAAACAAACCGGACAAAACTTAGTAGCGACTAAAGATACCACATTCGGCTTTGACAAGAGCAAAGTGACGTGCTTCAACTGTGGAGAGAAGGGGCACTTCAAAGAGAATGTGTCAAGCCTAAGAAGACGGGAAACGAGAACCCGTTCTCATCCTTCACTCGTCAAGACAACCAAACTACCAGTTCTACTTCATCAAGCAAGGACTCAAAAGCCTTGACTGCTCATGATGATGAAGGACATGATTGGAGCTTTAGGTTTGTCTCACCAGGGGAATCAAATATTGAAAGTGTAGAAGATATTGACATCGATTCCGCTAGTGAAGGAGATCTAGCAGTTGAGAGATAGCGATGTCACATAGTGAAGAAGCAACTGCAACCGAGATCAGTTACAAGCCAAAAGTGGAGACTACCATGTCAGAGACAGAAAAGACAGAAGCACCAAAACCAGAGACATCTGATGCTGCATTGATGGCAAACGCTTCTGAATCAACTCAGGTAAGTACTACTGACACAATGTTTAATAATCATGCTTGTTCTGATTGTGATACCTTTAGGAATAGCATAGATGGTAAATTTCCTAGGTTATTAGATCATAATGATAACTTAATAAAAGATTTGCAACTATGCATTGATGCTAATAGGGTATTAAAACAAAATGAGCATAGTTATAAAGAAAGATAGACCTTTTGACTAAACAGCTTAGGGAAAACGAAGTAGTTGCCTTTACCAAGCTAAGACAAGGTATTATCTAAACTCCCTAGAAGACACTAGAAGCAAAAGGCAGTTCTAGAAGTAGAAGTAAACTCATTAAAAAGAAACTACATAGTTGGACTAGTTCTTCACACATAGTCCTGTTGGGATTTGTTGGACCTTAACGATGTTGTTTAACCATTTAAACAAGAAAAACGCAGCGGAATATGAACTTAATATCATGTTCTATAATCTGAAAAATTAAAGCTCATAACTTTGTTCCAACAAACCCAAAATCATAGGATCAAATATATGTGTTTGAACTAGTTATCAAGATAAAACAAAACAACCAAAACAACACAATGGAACTACCTTCCAGAAGCTGTCAAAACCGTGGATTTGATCAAGATGATGATGCTTTTGAACGACCAAAACATCAAGAAGATGTCCTCAAGCAATCATACCCACAAGCCTATAAATAAACACCATCTTTGCTAGGATTTGACACCAAAATCAGATCAAGAAAGTTGCTGGAACCTTCTTTCAGCCGTGAGACATCAAGAGGCTGCTGGAGCCTTGTTCCAACCGTGAGACTTCTCTTCAAGATGAGGAACTCGAATTCTTGTGTTGATTTTGCATGTGAGAAAGGGCTAGATGAAGTATGTGTGTGTTCAAGGGGATCTTTTGTTCCAAGAACACAAAAGAAAAGGAAGAGAGAGTGGCTGCCATGGGGCGGCCGAAACTCTTAAAAACCCCTAGGGTTTTCACTAAAATCTCCCTTTTAAATTTTACAAAAGTTTTTAAATATTATACATAATTAACCTTTTAATTATATATAATATGTACACATACTTTTATTATTTGATGTTGCTTAACTATATTTAAACAACATAACAAATAATATCCATGAACAAAATATCCTCATAATTTGTTCCTTCTCACATACAATTTATTTAGAAACCCATTTTCTAAATTGGTGTGATTATTTAATTGTATGATCACATCATCAATAAATAGTAATTGGTGTTTTGCTAAGCTTGTTATTGGGTATGACCCGACTTGGATCACAACGTATTAACCACATCAATGTTCTATGTGTCTTGGGCATACAGAATCCAACAGTCTCCCACTTGCACAAGATACATAGAAGATTGATGCAAGTAGTAAATACCGCCTAACAACGGTTTACTACCCTTAATACGCATGACTTAAAGCCATTCAATAACATCATCCCCTTCAATTTATCCAACTTGAAATGATTTAGGTGAATCAATCATCTATCCTTTTGTTACAGATGTCATGTTAAATCCAAGGACACAGAATGATCATTCCTTGTTGATTTAACTTAATCAGGCCTTAGACATCTTGCTCTCAAGGAATAAGAGGAACAAATTCCATCTTGACTACATACGTTTCTCACAATCACCTTATGTTATACCTAAACATAGTCTTATGTACTGACCATTATTTCAGAGCAGCGAAGAACTAGCTCAAGGTATAACACTCGGTGAATATCAAAACCCAATATGTATCTCAGGTCGGAGGATACCAAATGATATTCGCCTTTACTCAAATTTACTTATGATCAATCTAGAAGATTCCATGTAGTAAAATTGAGACGCGGGTCAGTCCAATATTGTATCCCACAAATATTTATGAACCTTGGTAGCAACCAATTGCTCTATATTCATACCTTATGAATATCTACCAATCCATGTTCATAATAGTCTTACATTCATATTTGTTACCACAAATATGACGACTACGAACATTTAGAATAATAAACATATTCATGGATGTAATCATGCTAAAAGGAACATGACTCAAAGATATAAAAGAGTTAAAGTTACATTGTTCCATACATTAAATACTAAACAGACCAATTCCAATCACTAGAATATCGAAGTTCTAAGGCACAAGTATGACCCTCAAACTTTGCCCTCACAAGTAGCTTCGTGAGTGGATTCGTAACGTTTTTTTGATCTTTATGAAATTTACGAATACATATTTTTACCCTTTTCAACTCCTCCCTTATGATGTTGAATCTCCGCTCAAGGTGCTTAGTCTTTGATGAGTAGGGGTTCCTTGATTTGAGCAATCCCACCCACGTAATTTACCAAAGATGTCTAGGGGGTCTTGAATGGTAGAGACCACCCCTAGATAAGCAATGGACAAACTTATCCATGCAGCTTCCAAAGCTGCCAATGAAGTGGCTATGTATTCGGATTTTATAGTGAATAATGCTACCAAGTCCTGCTTTGAACATTTCAAGGATACCTCTTCTCCATTCATAATGGAAGTACACCCGATTGTGATCGAGAGTCATATCGATCAGTTTTGGGAGCCCACATCTGTGTAACCCTTTACACGGACTTCCTTTTCAATAGATCCGTATATTAGAAACATATCCTTAGTTCTACTAAGGTATTTCATCGTACTTTTAACAGCCATCCAATGGTCATTTCTTTTGGTATCTACTTTGTCATACCTAATAAGCATGACTCGTCCGGTCTAGTGCATATCATCAGTCAAATGATGGATCCTATAGCAGATGTGTATGGGATATCCTTCATTTGATTTTTGCTCATCCTATGAGCTTGGACATTGAGACGTAGTCTATCATTATCTCTCTTTGAATAGGTACCATACCTTCTAAGAGTTTTCCATCTCGAACCTTTTCAAGATTTTATAAATATATGCACTTTCGTTTAACCCTATCAACCACCTCGACTGTCCTTATAGATCCTTATTCCAAAGATGGGTGGTTTAAACGAGATCTTCTTATGAAAAACATCTTCCAAGCTAGGTTAACACCTTCCAAGGTTGGAATATCATTTTCAAATGGTAGTGTGTCATCAGCATACAACACTGAGAGTACAATTATGCTCCCACTAGCTTTCATATATACACAACCTTTTGATGCTTGTTTCAAACATAGATTTATCACTTTAACTTGTATACTTTATTAGGATGTCACGGATCGACAAAACCATCATGCTGAACTATACGGATAGTCTCACGAGATGTCCATTAATAAAGCGGTTTTGACATCCATTAGCCAAAACTCATATTCAAAATGTGCAGTTATGGCACTTAATATCCTAATTGACCCTAGCATTGCCACGGGCGTAGGATTTTCATCATAATCAACCAATTGAGTTTGATGGAAACCTTATGCTATAAGTCTTGACTTATAAGTATTCAAGTCTCCATATATTTGTTTTCCTCTTGAAAACCCACTTGTATCCAACCGGTTTGGAGTTAAGTGGAGGTTTAACCAATTTTTGAATTCATAACATGAATTGATCTATACCTGAATGCATCCTTACGTTCATGGCTTCTAGCCAATTTGTTCCAATCCAATTGGACACAACATCTTGGTATATGGTTAGCCCACAGGGTACAACCACATAGCATCCATTGATGGAATATCCTTATCTTTCAGATGGAATGCTAATTCTACCAGATTTGTGAACGTTTTGCATGTATTGATCAACTTCTTCATCATCATCAACAACCTCTTGTTGATAGCTAGTGTCAACCAACGTGTATCGGCTCGTGGATCTTGATTCTCATCAGATTCCACTGATCCATGCGTCATTCCTTCCATAAGGAACTTGGCTTCCAAGAACTCGACCCATCGAGTAATAAATTCCTTTTGCTTTGTTGGATCAAAGAAGCAGTATCCTATACAATCTTTGGGATTTCCAACAAATATACACTCAGTGGATCGACTTTCCAATTTGTTTTGGGTGTTCAGCTTAACATAAGCTCCAACCTCATACCTTTAAATATGATAGCGATGGAACCTTTCCATGCCATATTTGTATAGGTGTCGAACCCACTTTCTTGGTTTGGGCCATATTCAAAATACGAGCTGTGGAGAGTAGTGCGAAAAACTAAGATGATAAAGGTGATAAGCTTATAGCCATAATGAATTGAACCATATCCAAATAGGGTTCAGTTTATCCTTTATCAGAATGAAGAACATAGATAATTATGTGGAGTTGATTTTCTACTTCATTATTGAAGATTTTGAACATTTCAAAAGCTTCATGCTTATGTGTCATCAAGTGCACACAATATACCGACTGTAATCGTCGGTAACAGTAATGAAGTATCTTTTACCAGTTTTAGACATTGTCTTAAAAGGATCATATACAATCAAATGTATCATTCCTAACAAGTCTTTGGTTCATACTCATCAAATGAAACATTTTCATTTGTTTCCAAAGACCCTTCTTTTGAAGTGTTTGAATCCAATTCTGGTTTATGTGACCAAGATGACAATGTCAAATGTAAAAATTAACTTAAACCCTTTTAAGTTTTTTGTTGCTTAATGTGTATAAAAAGTTATTATAGGACGATCTATTATGAACCAATTCATGGATATCATTAAAATGGCATATCCTTAAAATGATATACATCACCCAAAACTAAATAACATTATTTGCAAAATTAAAATCATGATCATATTGTTTTAATAGGAACATTAATTATGTTCCTAGTCACACTAGGTGCATACAAAATGTTTTGAGAACAACTTCCAAACCTTTGAAGGTCTCAAAATAGAGTTTCCTCCCATGAAGCGCATATTTCATTTGAACCCCTTTGCAATAATTGCAAGTGAGAGTCTCACATCCGGTGTCCAATACCCATGTGATTAAAGAAATCGCATTTAAAACACGTGTGAATCATGGAATTGTATTTGAGGTTTGCCCAAAACCCGTCTTGTCTTTCAACTCCTTGAGTAGGAGGGACAATTCCCCTTTTATAGTCCTATCTCTCCATACTCAAAGCATGGATCGTTCTCCGTTACCTTCGGCTTTATAAGCTTAGGTTTTTTGAGGTTTCGCTTTAACCATTGCTTTGATGTATCCTTTTCTTTAGGCAATAATTGCTTTAGTATCGGGATGAGCCACTTCTTATAGCCTCCCTTATTGATCGAGAGAATAGGTAGAACCTATCTACCTATCCCTGCCTTGGTTACTTTGAGCATTGCGTGAAGTTCACCGATACTCTTGTCCCATCGTTCATATTAAAGTTTATTATGAATGTCTCAAACCTTTAGTTAGGGAATTAAGGATCAAATCCTTGGCCAACTACTTTGAGACAGGACAGTAAGCGTCTTGAGGCTATCAATATGGCTTTTCATCTTAAGAATATGTAAGATGATATCGATTGGGTCTCTTTCATGTGACATGTATAAAGTGCTTGAACCGTTTCGAAGCAATTTTACTAAAGTTAGTTGAAGGAACATTTCCTCCTTAATTATCATGTCATGTGCCCCATGAGGCTCCAAACCCTTTTGGAGTTCGGGAATAATATTCCCAACATGAGATCAGATGCTTGCACAGAATCCTTAGTGTGCTTAACCAAATCGTCAAAAGGCCTTAACATCAACAGCGTGGGTGGAGAGGTATGGGATCATCAAGGACATAGAACTTTACTTATTCTTGAGAACGATTCTCAAGTCTCAAATTGAGTTCATAAGATAATTATGGTTAGGACGATCCCTCTTGGGATTGGATCTCAGTGATAGGGAAGGGACGATCGGGGTGGGGCGTTCTAATTAGCGGTCATCACTACAATATTTGACAAAGTTCATTTTAGTATTTTAGATAAAATTATTTTAATCATTAATACCCTTAAATGTCTCATAGACAATTAACAACTAAAATCTAGAATCCAACGTTACATTTAAATGATGGTTAGGTGACCTTTATCCCATTATTTAAATTAACAAGGTAGTCAACAGTTGACAATTGCAACCTATTGCAACTTCTAGTCTTATGGGATCGGTTAAACATCATATGTTTAGTCGGCATGTTTAATCCCATCAACACCATTGTACGCCATGCTTCGGTGACCCTAAGCACATGGTTTCCAATTCAAGTCGTCCTACTTACACACACATGTGAGTTTTCACATACAAGCGGTTAGGTGACCATTATCCCACAAGTACGTTAGACTCATCTCAAAACACAAGTTCCCTACAAGTGGTTAGGTGACCTTTATCCCACAAATAGTTCTCAAGTGATTCGAGTGTCGTGTAAAAGGATGGTGTTAAACTTGTTTCCAAAGGATTTAAGTTTCCATTAATTCAAGACTTTGAAAGCTCTATGTACCTTGTAATTGCATGCTTTCAAGTACATGGTACCCTATGGTTCTCTTTTAATAAAACCTCTTTTATTTTGAAATCATTAATCCTTTTAATAACCTTTTATTAGTTACTTATGATTAGGAACCATAAAATTCAGCTTGTTAAGTTTGCTAATGAGTTTGTTATGCATATCCAAATATCAAAAAACAATCATACAACAAACAACCAAACAAGCATAATCATTCAAACATATGTGCATAACCATAGCCACTAAGTTGACTACACTTGTTTGCCATCACAAGTGTTGTCATAAGGTCTTTCCTCAGGGTTCAACATAACACAAATGATGAGATCTCCAAAGACCCCCACTTGAAACTTGCATCCCAATGCTTCAAGTCCATCCTTTGTGTCTTCCTTTTGTGCTTCAACTCCCGAGCATCTTCTTTTACAAAATATATATCCTAATACATATTTTCTAGTAAAAGAAAATACTCCTAATCTATTTATTACATTGCCAAATGAATAAACAAATTACAACCCAAATAGAAACACAAAGAAAATGTTACAACCCATAAAAAATGAATACAACCAACATGACAAGATTACAATCTACCAAAACCATAACAAACAAGGTCAAGGCTATGTTATGCACTAATACATATAACCATACATCATTCCAAGATCCAAAATGAACCCCATTTGACCCTAAATTTTCAGCCAACATAACCAAGAATTTAGGGTCTTATGTCCAAACAAAACACAATCAACCAAAATGATATCTTTCCTTTCAAGATTCAATCATAAGCATGCATGATTATAACCTTGAAAGGTTGGGGTATCATCAAATCATCACAAAACAGCCCTAATAATGGTTGTTAATCCTTATAAAACAAAATTTACAAGAACACATGAAACTAGTCATCCACATATCCGGCTCTAGATGCCAATGTTGGGATTTGTTGGACCTTAACGATGTTGTTTAACCATTTAAACCAGAAAAACGCAGCGGAATATGAACTTAATATCATGTTCTATAATCTGAAAAACTAAAGCTCATAACTTTGTTCCAACAACCCAAAATCATAGGATCAAATATATGTGTTTGAACTAGTTATCAAGATAAAACAAAACAACCAAAACAACACAATGGAACTACCTTCCAGAAGCTGTCAAAACCGTGGATTTGATCAAGATGATGATGCTTTTGAACGACCAAAACATCAAGATAGATGTCCTCAAGCAATCATACCCACAGCCTATAAGAAAACACCATCTTTGCTAGGATTTGACACCAAAATCAGATCAAGAAGTTGCTGGAACCTTCTTTCAGCCGTGAGACATCAAGAGGCTGCTGGAGCCTTGTTCCAACCGTGAGACTCTCTTCTAGATGAGGAACTCGAATTCTTGTGTTGATTTTGCATGTGAGAAAGGGCTAGATGAAGTATGTCTGTGTTCAAGGGGATCTTTTGTTCCAAGAACACAAAAGAAAAGGAAGAGAGAGTTGGCTGCCATGGGGCGGCCGAAACTCTTAAAACCCCTAGGGTTTTCACTAAAATCTCCCTTTTAAATTTTACAAAAGTTTTTAAATATTATACATAATTAACTTTTAATTATATATAATATGTACACATACTTTTATTATTTGATGTTGCTTAACTAATTTAAACAACATAACAAAATACCATGAACAAAATATCCTCATAATTTGTTCCTTCTCACATACAATTTATTTAGAAAACCCATTTTCTAAATTTGTGTGATTATTTAATTGTATGATCACATCATCAATTAAATAGTATTGGTGTTTGCTAAGCTTGTTATTGGGTGTGACCCGACTTGGATCACAACGTATTAACCACATCAATGTTCTATGTGTCTTGGGCATACAGAATCCAACAAGTCCAACACTTATGAGAGAAAGGAACAACGGGGAGGGATTGGGTTATAAAGTGGTTCCACCACCACCTGAGACTTTAATGAACACTAAGACTAGACCAATAAATAGTAATCCCATCAAGGATCATGTAGTGTCTACTCTCTTGTTAGTGATCCAGATTCCTTATGTTCATCTATTGACTCTGGAAACAAACAAAAGGAGGCCACTTCAAAGGCAAAGGGTAAATTGCCTTATGTTAATCTGGAAAGGAATTTGAAAGGTAACTTAAAGCTGGGGTCAAACATAGTCAAATCAGAACTTAAAAGGGCTTTTAAGGATAATCTTTCACATACTTCAGTCAAAAACCATTAACCAAAAAAAAGGATGTTAAACAGGTTAAGATAGTTAATTTTGTTAACCAGTGAAAACATCAAAAGAACCAGAGTCAAAACCTAAAGTGAGTGATGTTACTAGAGTGTCACACACGTCTCCACAAAGAAAGTTTAATCATAAAGTTGATAGCAGGGCGTGCTACAACTGTGGAGAATGTGGACACATTGCTTCCTGTTGTCCTTATTATCTGACACCTAGGAAGAAGATTGAACTTCAGGACTCAAAACCTAGGTCTTCTAAGAGGAGCTCTTTAACTCCACCTAGAAGAACTAGTGAACAGAAAGTTCAACCTGTTAGCCAGTCGACTGTTTATCACAAACATGCATTGCACAAATCTGGCTTATGGAAAGAGAAGTCAACCTATGTGTCTGATAATGATGACAAGAAGGAACCTGAGCTACCCTCACCTTCTAAGGGTCAATGGGTTGAATTTCTGATGTGTGATGCCTCTGGGAAACCCAAGCTAGTAAAGGCTTGGGTTCCTAACCTAAACTAATCCTTTACATTGTATGTGCAGGGTGTTCGCTACAGTGCTGAAACTAACACGTGGATTGTAGACATCGGAGCATCCACGCACATGACAGGAAACATGGCTCTTTTATCAAACGTATGGCAAATAAAAGGAGGGCATGTTTCGTTTGATGGAAACAAGGGAGGTTATATCACAGCTCAGGGAGAAGTTGGAAATCAGAAAGTTAAGTTTGATAGGGTGAACTACGTCCAGCAACTTCAAAACAACTTACTTTTTGTTTCCCAAATATGTGATAAGGGATTTAAAGTCATCTTCGACAACAAGAAGTGTTACGTACTAAAGAAAGACTATGTGATCCCAGAGGACCAAGTTTTGATGACTGCTTCAAGATATAAAGATCTTTATGTCTTGGATCTGTTAACATCTTCTACAATGGATCACGAGGTTCAGTGTTTTCTATCTAAAGCAACTGAAAATGATTCCATCTCCTAGCATAGGAGAATGGGACACATTAGTCAAAGGAAGATGAATCACTTGATTCAGAAGGATCTGGTGAGAGGAGTTAATGTCAAGAACTTTCAGCTTCCTGACTTTTGTGTAGCTTGGAAGAAAGGCAAACAGACAAAGAAGTCTCATATGGAAAAGAAAGTTAATTCAATAGAACTTCCTCTTGAACTTCTTCACATGGATCTGTTTGGTCTAGTCAGTACAAAGAGCATTGCAGGCGACTTGTACTGTTTTGTGGTCACCGATGACTACTCAAGGTTCACTTGGGTAATGTTTCTGAAATCCAAATCAGAAACATTTGAATCATTCAAGGAGTTGGTAACCACACTGGAATCTCTCTACAAGCTGAAAGTTAGACAAGTACGCTCAGACCACGGAACGGAATTCAAGAACCAGTGGATGGAGGCATACTGCAAGGAAAAGGGAATTGTGCATCAATTCACTTCTGCCTACACACCTCAGATGAATGGCGTTGCTGAGAGAAAGAACATAAGCTTGATAGGGACAGCACGGACTATGCTGGCAGACTCGAAACTGCCTATCCAATTCTGGAATGAGGCAGTGGCGAATGCTTGTTATACACTGAATCAAGTCCTGATAGTCAAGCGCGACGGAAAGACATGTTACGAGCTACTACAAAGACGCAAACCAAACTTGGAGTATCTCGAACCATTTAGGGCACCGTGCACACTTCTGAAGAAGACACAAGAGGGCAAATTCAGCGAGAAGGCAGATGAAGGCATCTTTCTAGGATACAACATACCGAACAAGCGAGTTTACAACAACTCAACGAGTCTAGTAGAAGTGTGGTGTAATGTTGACGTTCAGCGATTTACCACACCACCTACTGGAAAAGGACCCGCCTACTTCTTCGACTATGATGGACTCTTCAAGTCATTCAACATTCCTATCTCTCCCTCGGATGATGAGTTAGCTACACGAATGATGTATGATAGCTTGAATCCACCAACATCTAGCTCACAGGGAGAATCATCTACTCAGTCAGAGGGAGTAGTCGACGATAGTGACTCCTCCTCTGAAGATGAAGCTGAAAAAGATAACCAGAATAGTCAGGAGAAACAGGTTCCAGTTCCTGAAAGCCCATAAGCATCTATCAGTGATGCACCTTCGACTTTAGAGCCTCAAACTCAACCACCTCAGATGTAGATCCAAATATTCATAATCTTGGCTCTAAGGTAGTTGTTCCTACTACTCCAGGATCACGACTAAACGTCTATCATCCCCTAAACAATGTCATTGGGGATGTCAGATCGGGAGTGCAAACCCGAAATCAGCTATACTCAGTTGATTACGCCTCAGTTATGGAAAAGGGATATATTCATGATGGTGCTATCGGTGTTTTGTCTCCCAGTTTGAGCCAAAATACGTCAGTGATTCACTAAATGATGAGGCGTGGGTGAGTGCCATGCAAGAAGAACTTCTTCAGTTCAAGAAGTTAGATGTATGGACTCTGGTTGATAGACCTAAAGGTGCTAAGGTCATTGGCACCAAATGGGTTTTAAAATGCAAGAAAGATGACCAAGGGGTCATTATCAGGAACAAAGCTCGACTGGTGGTTCAGGGTTTTCGCCAAGTCGAGGGAATTGATTACAATGAGGTGTTTGCACCTGTGGCAAGGATGGAAGCCATTCGTATCTTCCTTGCCTATGCATCGTACATGAAGATTAAAGTCTATCAATTAGATGTGAAGAGTGCATTTCTTCATGGGGAAATCAGAGAAACAGTCTATGTCAGTCAACTCGAGGGATTTGAAGATCCTTATCATCGGGATAGAGTCTACAAGCTCGACAAGGCTTTATACGGGCTTCATCAAGCTCCAAGAGCTTGGTATGAGAAACTCTCGACTCATCTTGTGAAACACGGCTTTCGCAGGGGAGTCATTGACTGCACGCTGTTCATTAAAGAAAAAGATGGCGACCTACTACTCGTACAAATCTATGTTGATGACATAATTTTTGGTTCAAAGAACGAAGAGTTATGCAAAGAGTTTGAAGCAGTTATGAAGAAAGAGTTTGAGATGAGTGCTATGGAGAGATGAAGTTCTTTCTTGGGCTACAGGTGGATCAAACACCAAATGGGATCTTCTACATCAGACCAAGTACGTAGGAGACATTCTCAATCGCTTTGACATGGAGAACGCATCTGCTGCCGGTACTCCACTTGCTACGAATCACGACATAGCACCTGATGAAAATGGAGATCTTGTAGTTGCCATGATGTACCGAGGAATGATTGGATCCCTCATGTATCTCACTGCCTCAAGACCTGATATCATGTATGCGACATGTTTATGTTCTAGATATCAGGCTAAACCCAAGGTCAATCATCTGATCGGGGTCAAAAGGATTTTTCGCTATCTAAAGGGTACACCCACACTTGGATTGTGGTATCCTCATGATGATGATTTTGAGCTCACGACGTATAGTGACTCAGATTACGGAGGCTGCAAGATGAACTACAAGTCTACATCAGCAGGGTGTCAATTCTTTGGGAGAAGATTAATTACCTGGCAATGTAAGAAGCAGACATCGGTTGCATTGTCAACCTGTGAAGCCGAATATGTTGCTGCTGCAAGTTGCTGTTCACAAATCATCTGGTATCAACAGCAAATGCAGGATTATGGTTTAACGTTCTATTCTACTCCTATTTTTGTAGATAACTCGGCTGCAATTGCAGTAACTAAAGATCCGGTACAACATCCTAAGACCAAACATATCGGTATTAAATATCATTTCATAAGAGATTGTTTTGAAAAGAACTTAATTGATGTGGTAAAAATTAATACTGATTTTCAACGCGCTGACCTCTATACTAAAGCCTTTGATAAACCACGTTTTCAATATTTGCTAGAGGTCAACGGTGTTAAAAAGAAAAGTGAGGTTATTCCTAATGATGATCATGTGTAGTCCGATGTAGCTTACTTAATTCTTCATTTTATTTGAGTTTATTTGGTTAAATTAGTCTGTTTAAAATTAAACTTATGCTATTCTGCTGTTTATTAAAATCCTAAAATAATGAAACTAGTTATGATTTTACTATTTTAGGGGGAATAAGTCAGCAAGCAACATTAAAAAAACGAGGGAGAAGGAGTGGAAAGCTGATATAAGGTAGATCGTATCCGTGATACCGATTCAAACCCTTTGGAATATGATAGTACACAGGAACAAATCAAGAGGGACTTTGAAATTTTAATTTAGAAAAGGGCAAAAATTCAAAGTATAAGTCTGTGTAGTCTAAGCAATATAAAAGGGAAGATGATAGAAAAACTTGTAACTCTTAAGGTAACACAATGAGAGTAGACCTAGAGGTTGCTAGACCAGAATTGATATGTCGGTAGATTCAACACAATAGATGATTAGACCTGAGTGGTGATCTCAAGATCAAACTAAGTGGTTCAACTGACTGTGGGCTCCCATCTTATCGCTGGTTAACACAATCAACAATATTCCAATAAGGGGTAATGAGCATGTAAACGCCACAAATGTGTGCGGATGACCATAAATAGAGCAAAGCACCAAAAAAATGAAATAAAAATGCTATCCAGCTAATGACGTAAGTTGTTGGTGCATTTGGTGCAAAATAATATTAAGCTGCTCTAACAAGGAGATAGGTTGTGCGTCTCTCTGCTGTGCGATGGCACTGACCTGAGGATAAGTATAACCTAGGTATTCGAAATTCATTGTTGTTTGCCGCCTCTCTGCTGTGCGATGGCACTGACCTGAGGATTGGCTTCTCCTTGAAAGCTCTAAGAATAGTCTCTTCTTGTAAAAATAACCGTAGACCGCTCAAAAGCTCCTGAGGAATGTTGATTACCATATAAGTGTGGGATTCACAAATGTTAGTTGAAATAAGTAAACCTAAATCTATCACCAGCTTGGGTCAAAAGTCTGTGTATGGATTTAAGTGGACAAACATATTGACAATCATTGTGGGTGCAATTCTTGAAAGTTTGAATCAATGTGGTAATCTAAGAGTTTCAGTTTGATTTTCTAAAGTTGTAAATGACTCTGGATGAACACCAAGAATTGAGCATCAAAAGATTTTGATAACAAGTCCAAACTGATTTCAACTGCCTGTATGATTCCAAAATTGAATTGGTCCTGGTATGGTCAGTCTGAGTTAAAGCTGTCTATTCCAGAACTAAATCCAGTAGATTTCCATCTTAGGATTTATCACTCACAAAAAGCCAAAAACAAGTTTTATTTTTGTATGTTAGTTTACTTTTTTATTCATTTAGTCCTTTAGTTCTGTTTGTTTGCCGGACTACATCATTGACAGGATCAGCGATCACAAGTTTGATGTATCAGAATACAAAGCAGCGGAATACAAACTAGAATTAGACAAATTGTAGCAAGCAGAGCTCATACGGTTATAGGGAGAGAATATATATTTCTGATTTCAAGGAATGTTTATAGATGTAGAATATTTCTAATCAAATCAATCATTCATTCCGTTCATTCACACATAATACAATAGGTTGTCACTCCTTATATAGAGTGCAACAATCACTGCTGTTATCACGGAAAGTGACAACTGGCAGATCCAATACAAAAATAACTAATCCTTAACAAACTACTGAAATGTTCACAACTACTGAGAACATATCAGCATGTTAAGTACAAAATATAAAACTACTGAAACTACAACGACTGAAGAACAAGCTCTTTAGTCATTTTACAAAACTACTGAAACATAAAAATATAAAACTACTGATATCACAACTACTGAAGAAGTACTCTTCAGCAGTTGTGACAAACTACTGAGGCTTCAGTACTTGATCTTCAGACTTTGACCTTCAGGTGTTTCATTAGCTGATGACTTCGGTAGATACCATCAGCTGATGTCTTCAGTCTTTGTCTTCAGACCTTGTACATCAGTTGTTGATCTTCAACACTTGTAAACTCTTCAGCTGTTGTACTTCAGTACTTTGGTCTTTCAACTTCAGCACTTGTGTTCTTCAGCTGTTGTACTTCAGCACTTTGGTTCTTCAGCTGTTGAGGTCTTCAGCACTTGATCTTCAGCTGTTGAAGTCTTCAGCACTTGTCAAACTGCTGATGAGGCTTTCAGCAGTTGTTGTGATACCATGTGGGACTTAGAGGTTTTCTGATCTTGGCTCATTGGTTCTTTTGGTCCAACAAACTCCCCCTGAACCAATGCAGCCAAAACCTCTAACTTATTTATTCTCCCACTTATTGATGGCAAAATGTTGGTCTTTTTCCTTCTTGATCAGTAGAGAAGATGACCCATGTAAGCTCCGGCCTGGGAAGAAGTCTCTGATGATCTGTTTTGCATGATATGGTTGGGAGCTCTGTATTGGGGACTTGGACACTGAGCTGTTACCCCAACCATGAGATCTACTTCCAGTGTATCAGCCTATAGGATTCCCTGGTGTAAGCCCTTAGAAACATGATCTGCTCATCCATTGTCAGCACCTCGGGCACACATCAAATAATCCTTCTCGGCCATACACCTCAGAGATGTACTTTGCCTGTTTTCCATTCTTGATCTCAACCGTGGTTATTTGTCTGTAAGCAAACTCATCTGATAGTCCCTTCTAAGAGCAAGTTGAGCTCATCTTGTTGAAGTTTTCAAGTCTTTTGTAAACCAATCCCTTCTTTATGATTTTATTCTCCAACATCTTTTGGGGTGGTGTTGGCTTCATAAGCTTTCTTGAACTCTTCTACAATTTCCCAAGGGGACACTACAAGAACCACAGTGATGTCTTCGTCGACAACCCTCTTCACTTGGCCCTTGTATTTTGAAGGAATTTCTTTCTTGACAATCCGGTGTGCACCCTAGGATCAGGCCATATCCTTACTTTTTCCCTTTGGTATTGAAAGGTATTAGCAAGGGTGTACAATCTTAAGACTTCTTTCTTCATGCTAATCATTGAAGAGGATGTGGCATATGCTTTGTCAAGCTTTTCAGCATTTCCTCATCATGTCTTTGCATCTGTTCCTCTTCAATCTTTATCATCACATCATGCATTTGAGAAGCAGGAGTGATGGACATTGGATTAGCCTTAGGCAAAGTGATAACTGCAGAGAGTGGCAGTCTGTCTTCATCCTCCTCTTCATCTTCATCAGGCTCAGTACCTTCTTTTTTTGTCTAGGTACATCACTGGCAGTGGGTTTTGGGGGTAAAGGATTTGGTTTTGTGGGTTGGATGGTTGGTTTAGAGGGTAACGGGGTTGTTTTAGTGGGTTGTGGAGGTAGTGATTTCGAGGATAGAGGCTTTTCAGACTGTTTTAGCATTTTGGCTGTAAGGGAGGCTTTAGTAAATTTTGTCAGTTCTTTCGGTTCCCAACCCCAGCTTCATTCAATGCCTCAATCACTAAACCTTTGGAGTATGCTTCAGACGAACAAATCTTGGTGGTTATTGCCAAGATGTTGTCCCTGGTCCAGGCCCTTATTTGTATCAGAGATCTTCCCAAGTATTTGGCTATAAATCTAATCATTATCTCCAGCCTTTCTCTTTCTAAGGCATCATAACTAGCCCATCTTGAGTTGATCTCCTCTGTCTCCAACCTTCTGATCTCGGAGTCTAGTTGGTGGATGTCAAAACCTTGCCTATATAACTGTTCAATGATTTTATCCATTGAACGGTATGGTTGGCATCAGCTTCTTTCACCATATCATTCAGCTCCTTCTCCTTCTCAGACTCTCTTTCCTCTTTTGATATGTGACATGAAAGTCTTTTTGACTTTCATTCACTTCAGCTCTCTTCTCACTCTCCTTCTCCTTCTCATAATCAAACTCAGTCTCCTCCACACTTATAACAGCCAATCCTTCTCATTTACCTTTTCTGATTCTTTTCCTTCTCCCCATCTGTCCTCTTCCTTTTCCTTTAACTGACTGACTCTCCCCCTTTTTGGTTGCATTGGGTGCAAGGGTTTGAGCAGTAGAAAGTGATTTGGTCACCAACTCCTCCACTAGGGGTTGTATTATTGTAGGAAGCCTCTCATCAATAGCTGTGATCACTATATCTGTGATCATGGGAGTGATGAGAGGTAGGGATTTTTGAAGGTTAGCAACTGATTGATCAGGATGGTTCTGTTCCTGAGAATCAGTGCCAAAACAGAGGCTGGTGGCTTGGAAGTATGTATTGCTCAGTGTGTAGGGGACCTTCAGAAGAAGGTGCCATCTGTGGGTGTATTGTGGTGGCAGATGGACTTTCATCCTGAGACATCTTGGCCAGCAGCTCTTTGAGTCTGCGAACCTCATCCTCTAGGATGGTGTTTTGAGCAACTACATCATAGAAGAAGCTCAGGTCATCATCAGTTGATACTGAATCACCTGACCTCCTGACAGAATCAGGATGAACATGCCTTGAGTGTAGATCAATTATAGCATGTGCCCCTTGTTCGTGGTTCTGGGGACTTCCAGCCTCAGGACTATGTCCTTCATCAGCTGTTGCCGCTGGTGCGGTCTTAGAGATGTTACCAACTGCATCCTGGTCATTTGCTGAGTCAGAAGCAGTGGCAGCCTCACCAGAAGGTCGCACCTTCTTGTCTACACCAGAGATGGAACATGATAACCCCTGTGCTGTGGGTTAACAGAAGCATTGGTCCTCCCCCTCAGGTGTTGAGTTATCCCAGTAGTGATTGGTGTCTGCGTGGGGGTGAGGAATGCAACTGCGTCAGCACTTTTGCAACAATTATTGTAGGGTTTTGAGGGGCGGTTGCATCAGGAGAGGGTGTGGAAGCAGTGTGCACCCGAGACGAGTGGTGCTCTTCAATGGTAATCCCCTCAAGTGAGGAGGATCCCAGCAGTGTGGCTTCCCTTTGAGTGGTTGCATCAGGTTCCTTTTGAGAGGAAACCTGAGCGGCTTCGGTTGGTGGAGTCATAGTCTCTACTGGGGGGTTATTTCTAGTAGAGATAACCTGCTTTGGTGCTGCAGGAGCATCCTCAGGGGACTCAACTCCCTGAGTAGCCTTCTTAGGCTTCTTCTTTGTGGGTTTGGAGGGGACTTTGGATGTGGAAGTGGAGGCTGTGGGTTCCAGCTGCGTGGGTTTTCGCAGCTTGGCAGCCTTTTTAAGAGTTTGGTCAGTGTTGTGTCGGGAGTATACCTCCGGCAATACAGCCAAAGCAGGGACTCCCAGACCAACTAGTCCGTCATCAGAAAGCTGATTTTCTATCATGGCCATTATAAACCGAGGATATAGTATCCAACGGTTAGAAAGTGGTTTTGTGGCCATATCCTTGATTTCAAGAAAAATTATTTCAGAAAAGTTTAGTGGTTCTTGTTCAAGGATAGAGAACAGTACCTGTTGCCATCTGGAAGACAGTTGATCCCAAGAAGAAGCCTTCGGGGCAAGGCAAACATTTACCATATGAAATATCAAGCGTTCAGCATCAGGAAAATGTTTCTTCAGGATGGTCGAAGCACTAAGATCGCCTTGATATCCATGTTGTCCAAATGAAAGATCAAGTTGGCGCTTAGGATATCCAACAGGGTAGGCAGCATCATCTAATAGTAATATCTGGCGGATGATAGCAGTAGAGATGACCACCGTATGAGAGTTGATAGACGAATGGATAGATTCTCCATTAACAGTCGCATTCGTCCAAAACTGATGTAGCGAATCGGCATAAATGATTGGATTTAGGCGGAAGGCCGTTTTCAGTGGTGATTGGACCATAAGATCTATAGCATTATCTAATTTGTCCAGAAGAGCGACTTAGTGAGGTGCGCGACACAGTTGTGTCGAGGCTTGAGTTGCATGGTCGCCATTAATGAAGTGAAAGGTTTTCAGAGCTTTTGAAATTTTATGTCGTGAAAGAATGAAAAACTCTGAAAGAGGGATCAGATATATATAGGGTACGGGTTATGAAACGACTGAAGGTTTTGGTGTTAGTCATCAGTATTTGAAACAACTGATGACGTGGTATTAACTTTCAGAGGTTTGAAACGACTCATGGTATTGGTGTGGTCAAGTTATAAAACAACTGAAGACATGGTGTTTACAATCAGACGTTGAAACAACTGAAGTCTCTGATTTAGGCATCAGTAGTTTAAAAAATTACTGAAGACAAGTTGGACTTCAGATGTTGAAACAACTGAGGACTTGGTATTAGTCATCAGTAGTTGTGAAACTACTGAAGACCTGGTTGTGTCATCAGTTGTTGTAAACAACTGAAGACTTGGTGTTAGTCATCAGTAGTTGTGAAACTACTGAAGACATGGTATTGCTTCAGGTGTTTATTAAGAAACAACAGTTTGTGAACTACTGAAGAGAGAGTACTCATCAGTAGTTGTCGTCAATTCATAGCCTTTCAGCTGTTTCATACTGTCCTCAACACGTACTCATCAGCCTTTTTGCTGTTTTCAGTTGTTTCATAGGACATCAGTAATTATCTGTTTCTACTGATTTCAGTAGTTGTAACTACATCAGTAGTTTAGAACAGATAAAGTACAGTACTTAAAGCATTTAGCCTGCAGTAGTTATAAAAATACTGAGGGTAAAATAACTCATCAGTACTTATATGTGTCATGGTTACCAATGATCATCAGTAATTACTGAGATCATCAGTAGTTGTCACTTATTCTAGCTGCAGCATACCAAGCCTTAACACCAGGTTGTGGAAAGTTGAACTATCCAAAGGCTTAGTAAAAATGTCTGCAAGCTCATCAGCACTAGGCACAAACTTAGGATCAATCAGACCTTTTTCAAAACAATCCCTTATAAAATGATGTCTGATCTCTATATGTTGGTCCTAGAGTGCTGGACTGGATTTTTGACAATACAAAGAGCGGAAGCACTGTCCATTAACAATGGAGTCTTAGTCTCTGTAATGCCATAATCCAAAAGTTGGTTTTGAAGCCAGAGTACCTGAGATGTACAACTTGCAGCAGCAATGTACTCTGCTTCAGCAGTAGATGTAGCAACTGAGGTCTGTTTCTTGCTCTGCCAAGAAATCAAGCAGTTGCCTAGGAATTGACATCTACCAGAAGTTGATTTCCTGGTCAACTTACACCCTGCATAGTCACTGTCAGAAAAAGCAACTAATTTACCAGAATGTCCGGTAGAATACCATAAACCTAGAGATGGAGTGCCTTGCAGATATCTAAAGATCCTCTTGACTGCAATCAAATGAGACTCTTTAGGTGCAGCCTGAAATCTAGCACAGACACATGTAGCAAACATAATATCTGGTCTAGAAGTGTTAAATACATCAAGGACCCAATCATACATCTGTAAAGTGTTTCATCAACCACTTTACCTTTCTGATCTGAGTCCAGTTGTGTGGTGCTGCTCATGGGAGTAGAACAGGGCTTACAGTTTAGTAAATCAAACTTTTGCAAAAGCTCTTTTGTATATTTGGACTGATGAATAAAAATTCCATCAGCCTTTGTTTGATTTGCAACCCCAGAAAGAACTGTAATTCTCCCATGGCACTCATTTCAAACTTCTGTTGCATCAACTTTGTAAAGGCATCACACAATTTGGATCAGAGGATGCAAAAATGATATCATCTACATAAATTTGAACAAGTAGATTATGCTGCCCATCTTTCTTAATGAATAAAGTCTTATCTATGGAGCCTCTAGTGAAATTGTTTTCCAGAAGAAAGTTTGATAGTGTCTCATACCAGGCTCTGGGAGCTTGTTTTAACCCATAAAGAGCTTTATCAAGCTTATACACCAATTAGGATGTTTATTATCCTCAAAGCCTGGAGGTTGACATACATAAACCTCTTCTTTAACTTTTCCATACAAAAATGCACTTTTGACATCCATTTGAAAAACTTTAAGGTTTTGATAAGCAGCATAAGCTAAAAACAATCGAATTGCTTCCAGTCTGGCTACAGGGGCAAAGGTTTCATCATAATCAATACCTTCTTCTTGTGCAAACCCCTGAACAACCAGTCTGGCCTTGTTCTTAACAATAAGCCCATTTTCATCAGTTTGTTCCTAAACACCCATTTAGTGCCTATTGCACACTTACCTGGAGGTAGAGGAACCAGTTCCCACACTTGCTGTTTCTTGAACTGAAGAAGCTCAAGCTGCATGGCATCAACCCATCCATTGTCCTTTAAAGCAATGTGATAATTCTTTGGCTCTTGCTGACTGATGAAGAGAGCATAGAGGCAGAAATTTGACAATTGACTTCTTGTTGATACTTCAGCAGTGATATCACCAATGATTTGAGACATAGGGTGATTCTTCAGATCTTGATACACAATGAGATCTGTGCAAGTGTTTGTAGCCGGTTCAGCAGCAACAGATGGTGATGTGTATCATTTCCTTGAAACCAATCAGTGGATGGTAATTCAAAGGAAGTTGAATTTGAAGAAATCTCATCAGCATTTGTTGTGGATGGTGCTACTGGCGCTACAGGAACATCAGGTCTAGCTGAGTCAGGCAGCTGATCACTAAACCTGAAGAGGTGAGTACTGCAATCATCATCATCATCAGCAGTACCACCAGGTAGTGAACTGTTGACAGGAGCAACAGCAGGAGTTTGATAAGGAACATATTGCAGTATGTCCAAATCAAATAACTCCACAGGACTTTGTGGAATCTTGTCCTTTGGAGATTCATAAACTTAACATGTAGAGTTTCTTCAACCATCTTTGTTCTGCAGTTGAAGACTCTGTATGCCTTGCAAGTAGATGAATAACCAACAAAGTACCCTGCATCCACCTTAGGATCAAATTTATGGAGTTGATCCTTTGTGTTGAGAATGAAACAGGGACACCCAAATGCTTTGAAAAATGAAATCAGAGGACCAAATGATGGAGAACTTCATATGGAGTCTTCATCAACCTCTGATTTACTAAAACTCATTTTGCACATAACAAGCTGTGTTGACAGCTTCTGCCCAAAAGGTCAATGGCAAACCTGAGTCAGCCAGCATGGACCTTGCAGCTTCAATGAGGGTCCTGTTCTTTCTCTCCACTACTCCATTTTGCTCTGGAGTCCTTGGAATGCTAAACTGCCTTTTGATTCCCTTTGAAAGATAGAAGTCATCAAGTGTATGATTTCTGAACTCAGTTCCATTATCACTCCTAATACACTTGACTGGAAGGGAATACTGCTTCTCAATGTACAGCACAAAGTGGATAATCTTCTGAGTAGCCTCATCCTTTGAATGTAGAAAGAAAGTCCATACAAATCTGGAGTAATCATCCACAATTACCAGACAGTATTTCTTCTTTGCCATGCTCATTACTCTCACAGGACCAAATAGATCCATATGCAGTAATTGCAAGCAGGCAGTGGACTTGGACACTTCAATAGGAGGGAATGAGACTTTGTGTTGTTTTCCTTTTAAACAAGCAGTGCAGGTTTCATCACAGTGGAACTCCTTTATTGGTAAGCCTCTGACTAAACTATTGTGGCTAAGCTGATTCATGTTTTTGAGATTAACATGACCAAGCCTCCTGTGCCACAGTTTAGATTCTTGAGAAGAGGCTTTGGAAAATAGGCAAGGATTGCCTTTGAGATCTATCTTCTTAGAGAGATCTAAGGCATACACTCTTCCTGTCCTGTTGGCTTTCAGGAGAGTGTGATCATCCAACACCTTGTCAATCAAGTGCAAAACTTTGGATGACAGAATCCTACAGTTTTGACTTGTGAAAAGGGCAACATGGCCTTTATCACACATTTGACTGACACTCAAGATTTGTACTTGAGATTTTCCACATGATTAACATCATCAAATTGATTTCTCCATTGGAGACAAAGCCCTTACCGATGATGTAACCCCTAGCATCATTGCCAAAAGAGACAAATCCCTTCTTTCCTTGAGAGTAGTCATGAAGAAGAGAGATGTTCCCAGTCATGTGCATAGATCCCCCACTGTCTACATACCAGATGCTACTTTGGCATGTTGAAGAACCCTGCAATAATAAACAATCAGTTAGTTTTAGAGACCCAAACCTTTTTGGTTTTGGGCCTGGTCTCATCAATAGATGGTAAACTAACAAGTTTATTTGAAACAACAGCCTGAGAGGAAGAAGATGGTGTAAAAGATGAGTCCTTTGGCTTGGACCTTCTTTTCTGTGGTTTCAACATAGGAGAATCTAGTTGGTTAACTCTACCCAACAGATGTTGTACCATCATCACCAGCTGTGTCTGATTTTTTGATAAAGCTTTCAGCTCATCAGACACATTGCTAGTGGAGTTAGATAAGGTCCTATGTTGCACCTTCTTCTTTTGAGCACCCTCAGCTGTCACCTGTTTAACTCCTTCCTTTTTGGATTTCTTTAAGGACTTAAGGGTTACAGGATTTGATGTTGCTCATACAAATGTGGTCTCAAACTCAGTTTTCATTTTTACCATTTTCTCATTAATTTCTTCTTTTTGTTTGAGTTTGGAACCTCTTTTGTACCAACAATCATCTGTAAGATGATTGAACAAACCACATACTTCACATGGTTTCTTCTTCATCTTAGGTTGATCATCAACTAAAGATGGTGAAGCAACAGAAGACTTGTTCTTCAATGCTTTGGAAGCATTGGTTGCTTTCTTGACTACCTCTTTAGTAGTCTTCAAACTCTTTCTACTGCCAGTTTTCTTCTCTTCAGTACTGACAGCAGTTGAAGTTTGAACTTCAGGTGTTAAATCCTGCTCTCTAGTCCTTTCAGGACCTTCAGGATTAACTCCTGAGTTGATCAACTCATTTATCATGTGAATGTCAGCATTTGAACCATCAACATCAGCTGATAGGTTCAAAGAGGGCTTGATGCTGACTGCTACTTCTGATTGTGCTGTATCAGAAGGTAGATCACATGATGTGATGGATTGGTTATCACTCTCACCATCAGATTCTACCTCTGCTCTTGGGGTAAAATCTGTAGGTGGAGCAGTGTGATTGTAACCAATTCCAAACTTCACATTTGAAGCAGATTGCTTACTAAGAAGCATTTCAAAACCTTTGCATGATTGTACCCATCTATCACACTCGACCTGGGTAACTGCAAGGGTTCTTTGAGATCTTTGTACTTTTCTAGAAGTACATCTTCTCTAGCCTTATCATCAATTATTTGGCAATTCAGTTTATAAATCTCATCATTTTTATCTTTGAGCACAAACTCAAACTCAGCTTTGTTTTTGGAAATTATTTGTTCTAGCTCAATGTATTAATTAAGCTACATTTGCTTCTCTAATGGAAGCAAATGCTGCTATGCATTGTTCAAAACATAATTTGGCTTTTGCCTCAGAGGATACCTGTGATACCTGAGGTGTAGAGGCATTGGAAGAAGAAGCATCAGCAGACTCCAAAGCCATAAGAGCTAGATTCCCAAAGGGACTGTCACCACCATGTTGACCAGCACCTGAGAACAGTTGATCATGACCAGACAAGTCATCTGGTAAACTGCTCCAGTCAACAACTCCTGGGGTGAAGAAGCTGTGTTGATGAGATAGGGAAGGCTGAGGTTCTGGTAGTGCATGAGGTTGTGGTGTCATAGGAACTTGAACTTGATTTGACTGTGGCATGTAATAACAAGGCTACTGATATGGCATTTGACCCTGAGGACAAAATATGCCGGAGATTGTTGTTAAGGATGATGACTGGAGGTGACAGGATGTTGCCCTCTGTGTTGTTGACTATTGCCAGGAAAAGTCACAAAGGGTGCAGTAGAGTTAGATCCAGTTGATCTGCACTCTCTCGCAAAGTGTCCAAGCCTTGGCATTTGTGACACCTCAACTTGCTCTTGTCAAAACCAACTTTGGTTTTGCCAGAGAGTACTGGGAATTTTCTTCCAGTTCTTTTATAGAACTTCTGAGATCTGATATTTATCAAGGCCATTTGGCTCAAAATATCCATCTCTCTAAGTCAACATCAGCAATCCCCTTGAGATCATCCATAATGAAACATAGATTGTCATTATTACACCCAGTAAACTGACCATCAACACTTACAAATGCAGAATCAGAAGTGCTGAAGAGAAATTAATATGCTCATCATACTGGCATTCAGATGAAGCATATTCTGACTCATGACCCACCAAGGCAGTGTTGCCTTGTATAAAGTCTTCAGTGAGCTTTCCAGATGAAGACAGCTTTCTCTTCTGTTCTATCTCTCTCTAAAAGTGAGCAGTTTCCCATGGAGTTGGGTGAGAGATAGTTTGTCCAAACTTGCACTGGAGCGTAGGACAATAGTATATGTGTCCCATCTCTCAGGCAGTGATCTGAGAAATCTGTTATTCATCTGAATATTGGTGTATTCAAGTTTGACCATTTTTAGTTCAGAGATCAAACAAGAAAACCGCTCATATTGTTGAATCAGTGTCTCACCCTTCTATGAGAGAATGTCTCATATTGTTGGGCAAGAATTTCTCTATTATTTGCCAAGACCTATCTGTTCCTCCAAATTGTTCTTTCAAAGCAATCCAGAGGTCATGGGCAGTTTCATGATGCATTAGCCCAGAATAGATTTCATTGGGCAATGCCATGGCCAGAATCCATGGGCTTTTGCATCAATCTCAAGCAACTCTTATCCTCATCTGAGTATTGCTCCTCCTCTTCGGAACCATTTGATTGGTTTCCGGGTTATTCACCATAGGCTTGTGTGGACCATGTACCACTGATGTCCAACACCTGCGCTGTTAACAGACAGGTGATGGAGCATACATCTTTGCCATATGTTATACTCATTCCTAACCAGCATGGGAGGCTTGGTTGAGGAACCAGTATTGTGAGGATCATTGGAAGGAGTGGTCATTTTCAGATCAAAAACAATTTAGTTCAAGTTTTAAAAAGTTTTAGACAAACCACAACAAACTCAATGAGAACCAAGAAAAGATCTCAGGATGAATGAGCAGAATACAGAAAATTCAATCTCTAACCGTTTCTTGCAAAAACAAAGGCTAATTCAATCAAACTTAGATCTTGAATAGCAGTTTCAATGATCAATTGTTAGATCGATCAATGATTAACCTGGCTCTGATACCATTTGACAGGATCAGCGATCACAAGTTTGATGTATCAGAATACAAAGCAGCGGAATACAAACTAGAATTAGACAAATTGTAGCAAGCAGAGCTCATACGGTTATAGGGAGAGAATATATATTTCTGATTTCAAGGAATGTTATAGATGTAGAATATTTCTAATCAAATCAATCATTCATTCCGTTCATTCACACATAATACAATAGGTTGTCACTCCTTATATAGAGTGCAACAATCACTGCTGTTATCACGGAAAGTGACAACTGGCAGATCCAATACAAAAATAACTAACATAACAAACTATGAAATGTTCACAACTACTGAGAACATATCAGCATGTTAAGTACAAAATATAAAACTACTGAAACTACAACGACTGAAGAACAAGCTCTTCAGTCGTTTTACAAAACTACTGAAACATAAAAATATAAAACTACTGATATCACAACTACTGAAGAAGTACTCTTCAGCAGTTGTGACAAACTACTGAGGCTTCAGTACTTGATCTTCAGACTTTGACCTTCAGGTGTTTCATCAGCTGATGACTTCGGTAGATACCATCAGCTGATGTCTTCAGTCTTTGTCTTCAGACCTTGTACATCAGTTGTTGATCTTCAGCACTTGTAAACTCTTCAGCTGTTGTACTTCAGTACTTTGGTCTTTCAACTTCAGCACTTGTGTTCTTCAGCTGTTGTACTTCAGCACTTTGGTCTTCAGCTGTTGAGGTCTTCAGCACTTGATCTTCAGCTGTTGAAGTCTTCAGCACTTGTCAAACTGCTGATGAGGCTTTCAGCAGTTGTTGTGATACCATGTGGGACTTAGAGGTTTTCTGATCTTGGCTCATTGGTTCTTTTGGTCCAACAATCATGAAAATCGGTAAGGGATCAACTCACTAAAAGGGTCATGTCTGAGATGACCACATATGTGTTAAAAGCTTAAATCAGTCACGTCTGAGGTGATAAAAGGGTTCTCAAGTCAAAACGATCATGTCTAAGATGATCAACTGCTCATAACGTAAATTTCTGCAATTAAGGGGATTTTAAACGTTAAATATTCAAACTGGCAGAAAAGTCAATAAATATGACCTATTCGCACGAATGGACCATCCGTATGAACCAATCATACGAATGGAAGCTATTCGTACGAATGGACCATGAATATGGTCTATTCAACCAAATGGCCCATACGATTGGCCCAGTCGGATGATTAAGGGAGAATGAGTGAGTCAGTCGCACCACTGAGATTCAGTCAGACCACTGAAGAAGGACGATTGAACCAATCGGACGACTAAGTCCCACTCGCACGACTGAAAGGTGCGTATGAGCTCAGTTGCACGATTGAATCTAGGGTTAATATAAATAGAAGGGGAGTCGATCGCAGAGACTCACCACCTTCAAAATCACCCTGAATCGCACGTTTTAACCCAACTCTGCAAAAATTTCAATTGATCGCAAAACCCCTGTTTCTTGATTACTGACCAATCTACATCGACTCTACAGGTAATTTACTATATACATGCACTCCCATAACGTCAAATTTGATGAAAAACACGGTACATTCGGACTCGCAAAGTACCCGATACTTAAGTGACTAAATAATCTACCTAAATGACTCAAACAAACGAAAGTAAGATGTTAGGTGGTTTAAGAATGAATTGGGAGTAAAATGAACCAGATAACGATGTCCAAAACTCAAAAATGGTGAAAAAGTAATTTTGAATTAAACAGTCTATTCTTCATGCGAATGGACAGCGTGATGAACTTCTGTTGCACGACTGAAGGGCTCAAACTGCTTATACGCATGACTGGACCATGCGTATGAAGTTCAGTCGCACGACTGATGTAACTGCATGAGGGTATATACGTAGGAGCCCAATCGCACACTCAGAGGTACGTATGGGTTCAATCGCACGACTGAATCCCATTCGTACGGTTCAATCATACGACTGAACCCCTTTCGCACGGTTCAATCGCACGTTTGAACTCAGTCGCACAATCTCAATCGCATGACAGAAAGATGTTCTTCAAGCTTAAGGATTTCATGACTTCTTAGTCAATGGTACTAATGCTTACTATCTTTGTGTAACAAATGGCGAGTAGATGGATTATTAGCACAAAGCATAATATATGTGCTCATCTGGACTTAACATCCAGAAACGCTGCAGAATTCTCTGGCATAATCACATTTCTATTGAGATCACGGATTGCACATGCCATATCTACCCCTTGCACCCCATATCGATCCATTCAACAAGCCTTCTGGGAAGGCGCTACAGTTGATAGATCATCTGAACCTCACTGCATCAGAAGTACCATATTTGGCGAGGCTATTACCGTTTCAGAGGAGGATCTAAGGATTGTACTACAATTGGGGGATGACGCTAACTGTCCAACTCGTTTACACCCCCTCACTGTCAGATGATGCTTTCTCAGAGCCAAATACTCTAGGGACATCAATTCTGGGGTACTCAACAAGAGTAACCTCTGTCCCCAGTTTAAATATCTTGCACACGTGCTGGTCAAGTGCATGGCTTCAAGAAAAGGTCGTTTTGATGAGCTGTCTGACCAGATGCAGAACGCATACGTTGTGTTGGTGCTGAACCATCCGTTCAGCTTCTCCAAGATGATCTTCACCTATCTGGTGGAGAACATCGAGGGGAAAGGGAAGGAAGCCTTCTGTATGTACCAAGGTTTATGCAAATGATCATAGATCAGAAGCTTCTTCCCTGCCAAAGGGAAAGGAGGATTCGGTGGTCTTGGAGGTAATGGATGACACTACCCTGGGAAGGATGAAAGAATATCGGGGAAAGCAAGTGAAGCCTCCTGTCAGGAGGTTGTTTGGTCATCTTGCCCAGGATGACTATGTGGTGCCGGAAAAGAGAAAGTGGCGTCACGAGGACAGTGACTCTGATGTGGAACAGATAGCCCTACCCACTCATGACTCAGATGAGGATGACAGTGGGGATGCTGCTATTCCACTCAGAGGCACTGTGTTTGATTATGTACCTCCAGTGTCCGTCACATCTGGAGAAGTAACTGAGTCAGTGGGATTTCATCAGGATTTTGTTCTTGACGCGGAGGACGAGGATGAATCGGATGAGGAGCCACTTACACGAGCTGTGGGAAGGAAAGTTGTTCCCATATAACATGGGTTAAGGGTGATTGGTGAACACCCGAGAGACTCCGGAGATACAAATAATGACCCAAGCTATGCTTCGGGGTCCACAGGCAGGGTTGTAGGGGGAGCTTCCACCTCAACTGGAACAAGGAGGAAGAGAATGGCCAAACCCCATGGCCAGAAGAAGAAGAAGCGTAGGGTGACCTTCATCACCACCACATCCACTACAGCCACCACATCCACCATAGCCACCACATCTACCACAGCCACCACATCCACAACATCCACCACATCCACCACATCCACCACATCTACCACAGCCCCCACCATACCTCCCACCACAGCACAGTTTCCCTCCACCACCACATCCTTCACTCCCTCATCACCTCCACCACTATACAGACCTATCTTCACTACAGCCACCTCCACCACCACGTCACACCAATCAATACCCTCATCCCATCCCTCACACACTTATAGATCTCCTCTACCTCCAATCAGGGTAGAGGGACAGTTGTCAGCGCTTAACAGAATGGTGATGCGATTACTGGTGGCTGATGAGGAAAAGACAGCTCAGATCTGCCAGCTTACTGACCTGACTGCTGCATAATCTCACAAAATTGCAGAGCAGGCTTGAGTAATTGAGGAGCAGGCCCAGCAGTTGGCTGCTCAGAGCACCAAGATGGACCAACTCCAAGCTCAAAGTGTCACATCAAGCAAGCAAATAGAGGAGCTGGAGAAGGGAAGGAAGATTATCCTGTTAAAACTGAAAGGATCTAAAGAGGAGCCATTGAAGATCAGCGAAGGAGACAGTGATAAAGATGATGAAGATAATGATGAGGATGATGAGAGTGATACTGAGGATGATGAAAAAGTAGAAGGAGGGGATGCACCTGCATCCGCCACTGCTACAGGTCAAGAGAAAAGGACATAGAACAGACAAGATCAATCAGCTTCTACCTCTGCCCCTCCAAGTGATAAAACCATGATACAAGAAAAAAGTAAAGATTAGATGTTTATGTATTTATCTTCTTTTGTATTTGAATCATGTAATTGAACACAATGTACTTAATGTTTATATTACTTTAATGCCTTTCTGTTTGATTAATTAGTAATGATTCATGTGTGGAATGTTTATATCAAACAGATCAAAATTACCAAAGAGATGAGTTTGATGTTGCTCCCCTTCAGCAGGTCAAGTCTCAGCTAACAATGATTCTTGCTCTGTAAGCGATTGTCAGGAGGTCATTGAATTATACCCCTGAAGAAGGGGAAATAATTCATGACCTATCAAATGAGCAACTCGCAGAGCTTTTCTAGCTCAATCCAGATGAAATAGTAAAAGATGCCCCGACATGCGATTCGACTAGTGACGAAGAGCTCAACGATGTTGATGATGTAGAGATTGATGATGTCACTGCCGAGGAGTACCCTCAGTACGCTGATAATGAGGGTAATGTGGTACCCAATCTGGGTGAATCCCTTGTCACCGATACTATTGAGGTGTTGAAAAATATGGAGCAAGAAACAGAGAAAGTAGAAGACACAGCCCAAGCCTCAAATGATGATGTTGACATTCGAAAGGCTGAGTGGGCTGCATGTTTTGAAGAAGTTAGAGCCCAACATACTACACCAAAGAAGGATTCCTACACCAAAATCTATAGAGTCAAGAAACATCACAAGGTGTCAGGAAGGATCATAGCATGGGCGTACTTTGAAGATCTCAATGCGTATGCAGTTAAGAGAGAACAGGGCATAGAGTACTTCAGATTCCCACATGATCTGAAGACTCTACAAGGTTTTGAGCTCAACCAGCTGGCCAAACTAAAGCATTTGTATGCTGACCCGAGGAAGATGTCAGGCTAGTTTGAGGCTGCTCTGAAGAAGGAGTACCACACTAGATGGGTTAACTTCAGACCCCAACAACCTACTAGGTATATTAGAAGGTCTGAGGTTGATGTCATTTCTGGCAAGCCTAAGATAGTGTTGAAGTGGAATCCTTCGCGCACAATGTGGACAATCCCACTCAGGGAAATGCCACAGGATTTCACTCCATATTTTAAGTGGTGGTACTATGATTGGAGAACAGCTGAAGCGGTCATAGTCTTAAGTAAAGAGGGACAAATGGATACTATCTGGGTATTCGACCCGATGTGGCTTACAAACTTGTCGAAAAGTGATGTATATACGCTATACAAGTGGCCACAGTTCTATGATACGCAAGATATTGTACAAGCCCTCCAGTTCCAGAAAGTTATACGACTTTGCTTCACGTTTGAGATTCACACGGGAGTCAATAAAAAGGAGAAGTACAAGAAATACAAAGAGGTTATGCAGAAAACAAAAGATTAGAGAGATCTAGGTCCAAGGGGGAGTTTGTTGATACATGTATGTCCCTAGATCATGATATGAAATGTAATAGATCTTGTTTATCTCATTCTGGTGTAATTTGATATGATTAATGAAATGATATTGGTAGATTGTGATTTGTAATGATTAATATTTCATTAATGAGTTGATATAAAATTGGTTAATTAGGCTAGTGATTGGTTGAATGTTTACATATAATGTTTACTAATTAATAAATTCAAACTTAACATAATGAAGTTTTCATGCGAATGCCCCATGCGAATGGACCATAAGCATGAACAACTTCATACGAATGGCTCAGTCACACGACTGAACACTCAGTCGTGCGGATGAATCAACCGCATGGTTCAATCGCACGACTGAACCATACTAATGGCTCAGTCGCACGATTGAATAATACCAACCTATATATACAACCCAATCTGTGAAAAATATAGACTCTCGATTAATTACGATTCCAGACGTACACTAGCCATCCAGAAGCCTCCTTATTCATTCTCCAAGTTCACAGAACACATTAGATCGATTTCTAACGTTAGTTTCAATTCTTTATGATTCTTCGTGTGTTCTCACTGATTGGATCGCCAATCAAATAGGATTCCACACTATTTGATCTGGTTTACACGCTAATCTCCAGGTATTTGTCGTTCAATACCAGGTCCTAACCATCTTCATCAAAAACTATAAACAACCAATCAAAACTAACCTTTAGATGTGCTTAGACGATGATTATCACTTGCAATCAACTTGTAATACTTGAAACCACATGGAATGTGACTTGTGTATGTGTTCTGGATCAAAATCGCAAAGAATGGGGTGTGGGGGTGAGGTTGCGGCTGATTATGGGGTTTGGGGGGTTTAGGGTTGGGTAATTTTGGTAATATTTGGTTAAAACATATTTACAAAATAACCCCTTTAATTTATTTTATAAAAACTATCTTTCTAATACTTTTTAAATAATCTGGACTATAATTTATAAGTATTATTAACCATCAATAATAATACTAAACATTTACAACAAGTCGCATAGACATAGAATATATATAACTTTTGTCACGTTATGGCGTAAAATTCACAAAATAAATATTTAAAATTCTATAAAATTCATGAACCATGTAATCACAATAATAATCAATAGTATTAATTAGATTATCATTGTTTATCATAAATTATTATTATTAGTCAACAATGTTAAACGACAAATAGTTTGTGCTCACGACATGTGTATGCAAGACCTAACGGAACTAACTGAGTTTGGTAACGGAAAATTACTCGATGTCACATGAAGAAAGTAGCAAAGATGGAGAAACTATTGAATAGAAGATCTAGTATCATTCCAGATAGACTATTGGAGTTGGATGAAAAGGAGAAGGAGATAAAAGATCTAAAAGAAAAGTATGAGGTTGAAAACAAAGAGAAAGAAAATGAGATAGAAGATTAAAGGCTACTCTCCAACAATCAAGGGATGAAATAAGTGGTCATGTTGACACCTTTTCCATCCAAACCATTGCCATGGAAGAACAAGAAGGATTGATTTAAGAGCAATATGACATTATCATATACTTACAGAACCAGATAGAAAGTCTAAAGAAAATAGTATCTGAGTTAGAACTACTTGTTATGATAAAAAAGGAAGCTGAAGCTCAAATGGAGAAAGATAATATGGTTGAGAAAAGAGAAGAGAAAATAAAAAAGGAAAGTGATAAAGAAGGTAGTGCTGAAAATTCATCAGGGGAGAGTAGTAATGACTCCCCTCCTCCTAAAAAGGTGAGATTCTTTGAGGATGAGAAAGTGAAAGAATCAAGTGAATCAAAACATGATGAATCAAGCATGGAGATGGTGATTTATACAAAGAAACCAGATGAAACTCACACTGAAGAGGCGGATTTCAGTGATATGATTAAAGCTCTTGATTGTTTCACTGTAGAAGCGTTCATCATTGATGATCATTTTTGGGATTTTATTGTTTATCAGAGGCTAGTTGCTGAACCCATTATAGTGATTCCTGAATCTTTTGTCCCTATTGAGAAGAAATTGAGTATGCAAATAGTACCTGCTGTATCATTGACTAACGAACAAAAAGAACTTATTAGAAGACTATGTGAAGCGTAATAAAAGAGAGAAGAATTAGCTACTGTTTATGAAGAAAAAGAAAAGTAAGAGGCTGAAAAAGTGCCTCAAGAAGCTGAAATGACTGAAACCTGCTCTGGCCCAAAGACGCAAACCTATACTAGGAGGAGGAAATACTTATCAGAGAAGGCAAAAGGGAAAAGACCAATGGTGGAAGAAGAACCAATTCAAAAAAGCAAAAAGATGACCCTAAAAGCCTTGCAGCCATTGCTGAATTTCAAGAAAAGTATGAAAACCTTGTAGCTCAATTAAAAAAGAAGGTTGAATTTGTTGATCTAGAAAGAGGAGAGATAGAGGGTGGCTATGTGGTTGATGAACCAATAGCTTATGAAAGCCCTGTGAAGGAGGAGACATTACTACAAAAGATGGTTAAGAAATCCCAAACTAATGACCTGATGGTGAAATCAATGTTTTTAATAAACCATGGGTATGACCCTGATGAGGTATTCAGAATAACATATGAGGGAATGAAGGCAGAAGAATATAAGTTAAATAAACTATTGGACACCACTTATGAGACTGAGTATGAAAACACTCTTTCTCTAAAAGCTCCAATGTTCAAATCATCCTCCAACACAAAGCAGACTTCCACTCCTCAATCAGTATATCCTGATCCCTATAGTATGACTGACGGGAAATGAAGGACTATATGTCTGGTCAAGGATTTACAAAGGGAAAGTTGAGAAATATGAAGACTAATTCCCAAAGGGCTGTTATCCTTAGGTTGAATAATGAAAAGAAAAAGAGGCTGAAGAAACTGGAAGAGAAGATTACCAGTAAAAAGCAAAGGATTCGACTATCAGCACAAGACATACAGCTCAACCATAAAGACCATGACTCTTTGGCACCTGTTCTGCATAGATATTCTGAGTGGTTTGCAGAGCCTTCACAATTGAAACTTCAAGAAGGGCTAACCATTGCATAGATGATTAGAGGTGTGTCTACTCCCAAATGCAAGACTGATCAAAAGATTATTGCTTGGAAGTATGACAGTGACTAAACATGTTCGCGGTGAAAAGGATTTCAGGGTTAGTGCAATTCTTCACAGAGTACTCTGCTCTTGTGAACTCTTTGGAATTCCATGATCTGAAGAAACTAGCCAATCTAGAGCTAATTAATCACAAGGCTATATTCAGGGGATATGAGTTTAAAGATATTCTAAGACTGTTTAGAAGAATAAACAACTTCAAATCTCTCAAGGCTATCTGCTTGAGTAAAGATAGATTCTGGTGAAACCAACTAAATCATTTAAAAGAAAGATGGTGGCTGAACACATTCCTCCAAATCAATCTCCAATGTCTATTATGATAAAAAGACATACGAGTTG
Organism: Flaveria trinervia; assembly: GCA_025506515.1. NCBI lineage: Eukaryota > Viridiplantae > Streptophyta > Magnoliopsida > Asterales > Asteraceae > Flaveria > Flaveria trinervia. The sequence continues at coordinate 67,620,564 of CM046451.1, read as the reverse complement.
GTAATTGAAAGAAGATGGGGAGGAAAGGAAGGTGTTGAGATTAGATTGTTGAGTGGATATGAGGTGAGATGGTTAGATGAATCCTATATCCACTACATATACACCAGACAATTTAGAGCGATAACCAATTAATTGGGAGAAAAAGAAATGCCCTTCTTCTTAAATTGCATTAAGATTCTAAATGGCATATGATCAAATCAGTGCCAAGAGAGAACAGAGGAAGAAGAAGACTCCTCTACAATCGGGGAATATTGTGAAGTTAGGGGTAGATGTGGATGAAGCTCTATTGATAGATAGTGATGGGTTGTCTACTGTGTCTATATGGGAACCCATTTCTCTTAAGAAGCTACCCTTAGAAGCCATCTACACTATGAGACAGATGAAAATCCATGTGCTAAACAGAGAGAATATGTTTGATGCAAATGACTTTATCAACATGATAGAGGCCATTTTGGATCCATCTCAAGCAGAACCTCTTATTCCTCCACAAGACCAGCAGAGTCTTCCTAACCTCAACAACCATCAAACCCTTGAAGAACATAGGATGTATAATCTTTAGGGGGAGTATTGTTGGACCCTGAAAGGATCGTACATGCCAATTCAAGTGCTGGGTTGATGGTTGTTCTGCTAGAAATCCCACAAGTCCAAGAATTAATGCGGATGAAGAATCTGGAAAGAAGACAAGTGTCGGCTAACCGCATTTGTATATCCGGAAGACATAGAACAAATACTGACAAGTATGTATTCTTCTGCATTAACAAATGTGGATAGTCAGAAAAAAATGCTGAAAAGTATTTGTACTTCAGCATTAACTAATGCGGATGCCCGGCAACAAATGCGCATAAGTGTTTGTTCATCCACATTTGTCAATGTTGATGACCAAACACTAATATGAAGACAAGAAAGAAATGCTGATCAAGATCAACATATCCGTATTAGTCAATGCGGATGAATAAAAGAAATACTGATGAAAATTTAGACCAGTTCTCTGATGTATAGGACAGGGGTAGTTTAGCCACTTTGTAAAAGCCATCTTGTCAACCTATAAATAGAATAAAAAACCTCGTATGTGAGGTGACTGTTGATATAAAATTTAGATAATCAGAATATACTGTTAGTCTTATGTTCTCAAGGTGTATTGTTACTGTTTAATACTCAAACCCTAGCATTTATTTTAACCGATCACTTTCATTAATACAAAGGGCATTTATGAGTTTTTCTTGCATTCAATGTTCCTTGATTGTTTGATTCCGCCATACAATCATTGACTCAATCATCATATTCGGTCCTTGTGAGAATATCAATCTCACACCCAATCATGATTCCCTATAACCATGGCTATTATACGAATCTGTCACACCGCGACCAACAGCGGAATCATCATGACGAACAAATTTGAAACGATTGTTCATAGCATATGGAACTAAATTATTTGGAATAATATTAAATACCATTTTTCATTGAACAATATAAATTCAATTAAGTCATTACAATACACAAAAATATAAACAACAACATAAGCAGTTTAATTAATTTAAGTCCAAGTCCTATATGAGCAAGAAGAGTTCCTCAAGTAGCAAGCTTTAACATGATGGGTTAGGCATACTTATAAATATTAAAAATTTTACAAGTAGCAATTCATGTAAATGGTGATGAATTATGCAAGATTGTAGAACACATATAGCTACAATCAACCTCGACTAAGATTAAGATTACAAGTTTATAATGATTGGATAAGTGTACTTTGTTTGCATGATGAAGAAGTCATACGCCATCAGGAGCCGGGAATATATTGGCTTTAGCACCAAATAGGCTTGTTAGGCCCATAGATCTATGACGTTGCCAGGCTAGCAATAGTTAATGATTGTCAACGTATAATGTATCTCATATCACACTAATAATAATATCAATAACCATGACAAAAAGTAAAGATGAATTGAATGTGCATTTACACGTATCAAGATGTGTACAAGTGTAAGTTTATAAGGTTACTATGTTTCACCCCAAAAGGTGTGAAATAAAGTAAAAAGGGCATGGAAAACTCACATGCAAAATTCACGAGATGTAGAATGCGCTTTAGATAATAATAAGGAAATAAGATAGTTCCAATGGTTTCTTCACGACTCAACCTAAGATTTGGTGTCTTAGGATTACAATAAAGATATGACTAACCACTAAAGATGAATTAGGGTTTCAATTGGAATTTGTGGGATTTAATATTTAAGTCAAATATAATAATACAATCGATTATATTTTGGTTCAATAAAGTAGTATAAGTCTATTAAGACTAAGAATGATAGTGTGTGATGTAATCATTTATTTACTGAATTAACAAAGATTAAATATGATGTGTTAAAAGAAATAATTAATTTAGAAATAAATTATTTAAAATTTGATAAAGATGATTTATTAAATACTTATTTATACGGCTTGCAAAATAATATAAAATTATTTAAAGTCATTTTATAAAGTATTTTAAATGTTTTAAATAATCTTTATAAAGGTCTTATAATATCAAAACCTTAAAACAAGGATGATGAATAATAGAAACTTATATTGTTTTATACGTTTAAAGAATTTAAATAAAAGTTTAAAGAATAAATTGATTAAATAATTAAAGATTTAAAACAAAAATGAATCATTAGTGAACTTACGTAACTACATACTACTAAAGTATTTATATTATATTAGTTGATGAATAAAGGTTAGGCGTTAAAGTGTGAAAAGTAAATAATTATTTATTTACAATATAACATGGTTAAAAAATTAATTGAATATTTAATGATTTAACTAATTAATTGATTATTAATTAAAGTATTTGTAACATATAAATTTTAAAACGGTTTAAAATAATAAGACTTTGAACTATAATAAAGAAGGTAATTTAATTTAAAAATTATATGTGTTAAAATGTTTAAAAATTAATTTAAAAATATCTAAATGTTTTAGTTAACAAAACTATTTTATGTAATATTATGATATACTAATAATTTTCTCAATTAATAATAAAAAAGAAATTAACTAAAATAAAAAAACATGGCAGAGGCAGGGTTCGAACCCCTGACCTCCCATGTACAATAGATGATGCTAACCGGCGGGCCAAAGCCCAAAAATTGTTTTAAATTACAAATTAATTAGTAAAGTCATACTCAAATAACCCCCAATTCATATGAACCCTAGTTTTGGTTGCATCAAATTGATTATCCAAATGATGTAGTTAACGAAATCAAGCATAGGGCTTTTGATGTACAATGAAATCGAGTGTATGTGGGGGTTTAATTACATGAGTTATTACCGATGCAAATGTTTTAACACCTTCCATGGTTGGAATATCATTTCCAAAAAGTAGTATGTGATCAACATACAATACTAAGAATGTAATAATGCTTCCACTAGCCTTCTTATATACACAAGCCTCGTTAGCGTTCTTGATGAAACCAATTTCTTGATATCTTCATCAAAATGTTGATTCCAACTTCTCGATGCTTGTTTCAATCCATAGATTGATCTCTTTAACTTGCATACTTTATTACGATGTTGACAAAACCATTAGGCTGAACCATATGGACAGTCTGTTCAAGATGTTCATTAAGAAAAGTGATTTTGACATCAATTTGCCAAATCTCATAGTCATAATAAGCAGCTATGGCAAATAATTTCCTAATTGATTTTAGAATTATAGGCGAGAAGGTTTCATCATAATCAACCCCTTGAGTTTGAGTGAAAGTTCAACCAATTCCCAAACTTGGTTGTCATACATGGATTGCATCTATACGTTCATGGCTTCCAGCCATTTGTCACAATCTGAATTGGACATTGCGTCATGGTATTTAGTTGGCTTATCTGAGTCAACCACATAGCATCCATTCATGAAAAATCTATATATTTCAGGTGGAATGCTAACTCTACCAGATCTCCGAACGTTTTGTTTGTAATGATCAACCTCTTGATCATTATCAACAACCTCTTGTTGATTGCTAGTGTCAACCAAACGTGTATTCGCTTGTGGATTTTGATCCTCATCAAATTCCACTGTTCTATACGTTATTCCTTCCATAAGGAACTTAGTTTCGAAGAACTCAGCCTTTCGAGAAATAAATACTTTTTGCTCTGTTTGATCAAAGAAGTTGTATCCTATACAGTCTTGGGATATCCAACAAATTACACTTAGTGGATCAACTTCCAACTCGTTTTGGGTGTTTAGCTTAAAATAAGCTTCATAACCCCATACTTTTAAATATGATAGCGATGGAACTCTTCCATGTCATTTTTCAAAAGGTGTCGAATTCATTTTCTTGGTCGGGGCCATATTCAAAATACAAGCCACGGAGAGTAATGCGAAACCCCAAAATGATAAAGGTAGTGAGCTTATAACCATCATAAATTGAACTATATTCAATAGGGTTTTGTTTCTCCTTTCAGACACACCATTATGTTGTGGTGTTCTGGTGGAGTAAGTTGTGAGACAATCCCACAATTACTTAAATGGTCCTGAAAGGCCTCACTGAAGTATTCACCTCCTATATCTGAATGAAGAACTTTGATAGTTTTATTGAGTTTATTTTCTACTTCATTCTTGAAGATTTTGAACATTTCAAAAGCTTCATATTTATGTGTCATCAAGTACACATAACCATAGCGACTATAATTGTCGCTAAAGGAATGAAGTATCTTTCACCATTTCTTGTCATTGTCTTAAAAGGACCACATACATCCAAATATATGATTCCTAATAAGTCTTTTGCCCTCTCATTAGTACCACAAAAGGGCGACTTGGTCATCTTACCTTGTAAACAAGATTAACACTTATCAAATGAACCATTTTCATTTGTTTTCAAAAGACTATTCTACTGAAGTGTTTGAAGCCGATTCTTGTTTATGTGACCAAGACGACAATGCCAAAGATAAGAATCACTTAAACCCATTTTAAGTTTCTTGGTGCTTGATTGGTATATAGTTATTATAGGATGAATGATCATAAACCAATTCATAGATACCATCAAATGGCATAGCCTTGAAATAAAATACATCATCCATACGAACATGAATAACATTGTTAACAAACCTTAATCCATAACCACATTATTTTAAAAGGGAAACGCAATTTATGTTCCTAGTCAAACTACAAGCATACAAAATGTCCATACGAACAACTTCCAAACCATTTGAAAGTTTCATAATATAGTCTCCTTAGGCTTCGACATCAACTTTTGTCTGTTGCCCATGTAGAGACTTGTGTCTCCCTTCTCGAAGTGCTTATTTCTTTTGAACCCCTGCAACAATTGCAAATGTGAGTTCCACATCCGGTATCCAATACCCATGTGTTTGAAGAAATAACATTTAAACCAATATGAATCATGAAAGATGTACCTGAGGTTTGTCTTGCATCCCTCTTGTTTCTCAACTCTTTGAGATAGGTTGGACAATTCCTTTTCCGATGTCCTATCTCACCACACTCAAAGCATGGATCATTCTCTGTTACCTTAGGCTTCATAAGCTTAGGCCTTGGAGGTTCCGCTTTAGCCTTCCCTTTCCCTTTGCCTTTGACATATCCCTTTCCTTTGGCAACATTTGCCTTAGGATCGGGGAATGGCCTTTTCTTATTGCCTCCCTCAATGATCAAGAGAACAGGTAGAACCTTCTACCCATACCTGCCTCGGCTGTTTTGAGCATTGCGTGAAGCTCACCAATGCTCTTGTCCCACACGTTCATATTGTAATTCATTATGAACGTCTCAAACCTTTTGGTTAGGCCATTAAGGATCAAATGTGTGGCAAATTCCTTTGAGACAGGACATTTAAGCCTCTCGAGGAGATCAACGTGGCTTTTTATCTTAAGAACATAAGATGATATCGATTGGGTTTCTTCCATGCGACACACATGAAGCGCTCGAACTGTTTCGTAACTCTCTACCCTAGCTTGTTGAAGGAACATTTCCATCATTAGTTAATCATGTCATATGCCCCATGATGCTCCAAGTCCTTTTGGAGTTCGGGAATCATATTTCCCAACATAAGGTAAGAAACCTGCATGGAATCCTCAGTGTATTGAAGCTAATCGTTATATGCCGCAACATCCTCGGGGTCGGGTTGGTCAGGAATGGGATCGTCAAGGACATAGGCCTTTTTCTCTTGCTTGAGAACAATTCTCAAGTTTCAAGACCAGTCCATAAAGTTATTATGATTGAGAAGATCACTCTCTAAGATGGTTCTCAGTGATAACATATGGATGGTCGGGGTGGTAGCATTATTGTTTGCGGCCATTTCTACAGAATCTACAAAGTTCATATTAGTATTTCTGAAAAATTACATTTTAATCATTAATACCCTTTCCATGTCTCATAGACAATTAATAACTAAAATCTAGATTCCAACGTTACATTTAAATGATGATTAGGTGACCTTTATTCCATTATTTAAATTAACAAGGTAGTCACATTTGACAATTGCAACCTATTGCAACTTCTAGCTTTATGGGATCAGTTAAACATCATATGTGTAGTTGGCATGAAAAATCCCATAAACACCATTGTACGCCATGCTTCGGTGACCCTATGTACATGGTTTCCAATTCAAGTCGTCCTACTTACACACACATGTGAGTTTACACATACAAGTGGTTAGGTGACCTTTATCCCACAAATATGTTATGCTCACCTCAAACACACAAGTTCCCTAGAAGTGGTTAGGTGACCTTTATCCCACAAATAGTTCTCAAGTGATTCGGGTGTCGTGTAAAAGGATGGTGTTTAACTTGTTTCCAAAGGGATTTTAGTTTTCATTAATTCCAGTTTTGAAAACTCTATGTACCTTGTATTTGCATGCTTTCAAATATATGGCACCCTATGGTTCTCTTTTAGTAAAAAGCCCTTTTATTAAAATCATCAATCCTTTTAATAACCTTTTATTAGTCACTTAATGATTAGGAACCATAAATTTTCAGCTTTTTTTGTTTGTTAATTAGTTTGTTACCATAGCCACTAAGTTGACAACAATCATATAACACCAAATAAGCATAATCAAATAATCACAAGTTCAAAACCATAGCCACTAAATTGACAACACTTGTTTGCCATCACAAGTATTGTCATTTGGTCTTTCCTAAGGGTTGAACACAAAACAAAAGATGAGATCTCCAAAGACCCCCACTTGATGTTGCATCCAAATGCTTCAAGTCCTTCTCTTTGTGCCTTCCTTTTTGTGCTTCCAACTTGCGTATCTTCTTTTACAAAGATATATCCTAATACAAATTTTCTAACAGAAGAAAATACACCTAATCTATTTATTACACCACCATTAAATGAATAAATAAACTACATCCAAATACAAGAAAAAAAGAAAAATATTACAACCCATTATGAATGAAATCAACCAAACAACCAAATCAACACAAGGTCAATGCTAGGTTATGCACCAATATGAAATAACATATACAACATCTAAGAACCAAAATAAATCCCCATTTAACCCTAAATTTTCAGCCAACATAAACCAAGAATTTTGGGTTTTTGTCCAAACAAAATACAATCCACCATTTGACATATTTCTTTCAAAATTTAATCATAAGCATGTAAGATATAAACTTGAAAGATTAGGGATTCATCATATCATCACAAAACAAACCCTATCAGGTTGTTAAATTCCTATAAAACTATTTAAACAAGAAAACACAGCGGAATCAAACCTTAAAATTATGTTTTGTAAACTGAAAATTAAGGCTTATAACTTAGCAACAACAAACCCAAGAACATAGGATCAAATATATGTGAATGGACTAGCTATCAAGAAGAAATAACAACCAAAAGCAACACATACAAACTACCTTTGTAGAGCTGCTGAAAACATGAGTTATATGAAGAGAATGAGGTTCTTGAACAACCAAAACACCAAGGAGAGGTGTCATCAAGCTTGCATACCCACAAGCATCAAGCAAACATCTTCTTGCTTGGATTTGTACACCAAAAACAAACCAAAAGGAACTACAGAAAATGTTTTTTTCCAGCTTGTTCTTCTCCAAGAATAGAGAGAAAATGGCCCTTGTGGTTGTTGCATGTATGAGAAAGAGTGAGAGGTTGAGTGTGTGACTATCAAGAGTGTCTTGTTCAGTAGATACATGTGTCCCTAGTTTCTGAACTTAATGGAATATCTTTGTATTGTCTTACACATATGTAATTGTACGGGTACATAATGAAATACAATATGTGGTTGTGCTTATATAATGTTGAATATTTCATTGGTTGGTATGTATAACATTTATTGACTTGACTATATAGGTTGTGGTTGTTTGAATAATATCTAAATCAATTAATGACTATGAAAGATATTCAAACTTAATCATGTGAAGTTCTCATGCGATTGGCCAATGCTAATGGACCATACGCATGAGCAACTTCATGCTAATGAACCAGTCGTATGAATGAACCAGGAGACTGGATTAGTCGCATTATTGAAACATGAGATTGACTCAGTCGCACGACTGAACACTCAGTCATGCGAATGGATCAACCGCATGACTCAATCGCACGACTGAACCATGCAAATGGTTCAGTCGCACGATTGAGAAACCCTAACCTATAAATACCACTTAAATGGTGGAAAAACTTGACACTTCGAATATTTTGATAGCCAAACGTACCCTAGCCATCCAGAGACCTCTAGTAACCTGTTCCACCATCATAGATCGCAGTAGATTGATTGCTAATCGTTCACAATGTTTAGATTCAATCTTTAATTGATTCTACTTGTGTTCTCACTGATTGGATCGCCAATCAAATAGGATTCCGCATTATTTGATTCGGTACACGCGTAAATCTATTGGTATTCGTCCAGTACACGATCCCTAACAAGTGGTATCAGAGCTTTGGCTCTAGATTTACGTGTTATTCAATCGTTTTCATATAAAAATTATGGTTTTTACTCTCAAAAACGCAATCTTTTGTGTCAAATCGGGTTTTAGACGTCTCCTGATTGTAAAGTTAAGTTTTTTCTGGCATACAGCAATTAGGGTTAGCAAAAATTTGTGTTTTTGCGTTCAAACACCTTAAATCTAGAAAATTTTGAAATCCAACAGGTTTAGTCGCACGATTGACTTAATTACACAACTGAGGTCATATGCATTCGCCATACACACAATTGGACTCAATCGCACATCCATTCGTCCGACTGAGAAGACTATTCGCATTGTTCATCCACATTAGTTCATTCGGCCGACTGAGTCATCCGCATTAGTTCAATCGCACCATTAAACCATCTGCATAGTTCAATCGCCCGAATAGCCTAATCAAACACTTCCATTTGCACTAAATCAATAGTTTGGTTTAAAGTTAAAGTTAATAGCAATGGAAGACCAATACTCAACATTCATAGCAGGGAGAGACTCACGTATACAAAACTTACTGGTACTGGAGAATGAAGTGGGGAATCACAACAAGCCCCTAAAGCTAATCATGTTAGATGAGTACCCACAATGGAAGCAACGTTTCAAGATCTACTTAAATGGAGTAGATCCCAATCTATGGGAGTCTATAGAGATGGGGTACAACATGCCAGTCGGAGCTAATGGTGTCAAACTCACACTTGGTGGCATGACTGACGGACAAAAGGTGAAATACAATGCAGAAAAGAAGGTTTATGCTTTGCTTACATAGTCAATTCGAAAGGATATTTTCCATCAATTCTTGGAATATACACAAGCAAAGAAGTTGTGGGATGCATTGGAGAAAAGGTATGATGGAAATGCATCATTGAAGGCCATAAAGGCTAAGGCTTTAATGAAGGAGTTTGACAACTTCTCCTCGATGGGAAAAGAAAGCCTAGATGATGTGATCGATAGATTCTACCACTTGATAAGTGAGATACACACTCATGGAGTATCGATGTCAATGGAGGACAAAGTGTCCAACTTTGCAGACGGGCTGCCGGAGAAATGGGTTTCATTCGTCTCCAATCTCAAACGAAATGGTATGCTAACGAAGTTAGATATCAATGACTTCATTCTTAAGCTAAGAGAGGAAAAACTAAGAATGAAGTACAAAGTTCAAAAGGCTTCTTATGATCAGAACCCAACACTATACAAGGCGACTCCTCAAGCCAAGACATCTAGAGCACTTCTTCAGACAGCTTTTGTATCAAGCTCGTCTAGTCCCTCACCAGCCTCTACTTCAGGGTCAGAAACATCAGGGTCGTCTGGTACCTAATACATTGCGCCTGAAGCAAATGCAGCAAAGCTGAAGACCGAGAACTTTGGAAATGTGACAGTTGAGGTAGCTAAAGAGCACATGGATCTCTAGCTACAGTAGTCCACTCCTATGATGGACTGATTGCTGGAAAGATTGGGAACTACCACCTGGCAGATGTAGACTATGAGCAGGTGGATGAGATAGAGCTGGAGCGGATGGACATAATGTGAGCCTTAGCCAGTGCAATCAGGAGAGCTAAGAAGTGTGTCAAAAAGACCAGACAAAATTTGATTGCGACTAAGGACACTACCTTCAGCTTTGATAAATCCAAGGTAACCTACTTCAACTGCAGAGAGAAAGGTCACTTCAAAAGGGAGTGCGTGAAGCCAAAGAAGACTGGCAATGGGAATCCTTTCTCCTCCTTCAATTGTCAGAAGAAATCCACTAGCAGTCCTACTTCATCAAACAAGAATCCAAAGCCTGGAGAGCTCATGATGATGAAGGACAGGACTGGAGCTTTCGGTTTGTCTTTCTGAGAGAATCCAATATCGCTAGTGTGGAGGATATCAATGATGACTCAGCTAGTGAAGGAGATATTGCAGTCGAACTTGCAATGTCAACATGAGGAAAAACAGCACCAGTGGTCACCTACCTGCATGAAAAAGGGAAAACTACTGCAACATCAGAATCACCAGCTCCAGAAACACCAGATTCTGCATTGATGGTTGATTCAGAAACCTCTCAGGTAAGTACTACTAACCAACTCTTTAAAAATCATGCTTGTTCTGATTGTAATAAATTTAGGGAAACCATTGATTTAAAATTTGCTAGGTTATTAGATCATAATGATAACTTAGTAAAGGATTTGGAACTATGTACTGAAGCTAACAGAGTTTTAAAACCAAATGAGCATAGTTACAAAGAAAAGATAGACCTTTTGAAAAAACAACTTAGGGAAACAGAAGTTGTAGCCTTTAACAAAGCTAATGACATTAGGTACTATCTAACACCCTAAAGGACACTAAGAAACAAAAAGCAGTTTTAGAGGTAGAAGTTAATTCCCTAAACAAAAACTGCATAGTTGGACTAGTTCTTCACACATAGTCCAAAACTTAGTGAGAGAGAGAAACAACAGGGAGGGATTGGTTATAAAGTGGTTCCACCACCACATGAGATCTTGATGAACACAAAATGTAAACCAGTCAATGATAATCCAATCAAGGATCATGTGGTGTCCACTCCTCTTGTAAGTGATCCAGATTCCACATGTTCATCAAATGAATTGGTCCTAAACAAAAGGAGGCCACTTCTAAGGCAAAAGGTAAAATGCCTTGCATGAATCTGGACAAAGAGTTTGAAAAGGTTAGTATTAAGTTTGGTTCAACAAATGTCAAATCTGAACCTAAAAGGGCAAGTAATATTAACCAATCACGTGCATCATGTCAAAGTCCAGAAATGGAAAAGAAAAAGATGTTAAAAATGTTAAAGCAATTAACTTTGTAAAACCAGATAAAACACCTAAACAAGGTGAGTTGAAACCCAAACAGAGTAAGGTCACCCGGGTGTCACATACATCTCCCTAAAAACAGTTAAATCGTAAAGTCGAAAGCAGAGCTTGCTACAGTTGTAGAGAGTATGGATACATTGCGTTTCATTGTCCTTACTATTAGACACCAAGGAGGAAAGTTGAACTTCCTGAACAATAACCTAGCTCTTTTAAGAGGAACTCAGTGACGCCACCTAAAAGAGATAGTGAACCTATAGTTCAACACATTAGCCAGTCATCTGTTTATCACAAACAGGCCTTACACGAAGCTGGCTTATGGAAGGAGAAATCAACCTCATTGTTTGATAGTGAGAACAAGAAGACATCTGAGCTTCCCTCACCCTCAAACTATAAATGGGTTACATTTATGATGTGTGATTCCTCGGGGAAACCCAAGCGAGTGAAGGCTTGGGTCCCTAACCTAAAGTAATATTTTCAAATTGAATGTGCAGGGTGTTCGATATAGTGCTGAAACCAACACATGGATTATAGAAAGCAGAGCATCCTGGCACATGACAGGGAACAGGGATCTCTTATCAAACGTCAAACAGATAAAAGGAGGTCATATTTTGTTTGCAGGAAACAAAGGTGGGTATATCACAGCTCAAGGGGAAGTAGGTAATCAGAAAGTGAAGTTTGAGAAGATAGACTACATTCAACAACTTCAGAATAACTTGCTTTTTGTTTCTCAAAATTGTGATAAAGACTTTAAGGTAGTAATTGATAACAAGATGTGCTATGTCCTGAAAAGACTACGTCATCCCGGAGGATCAAGTACTAATATCTGCCTCAAGATATAATGACCTATATGTCTTGGATCTATCAAAAGCCTCCACAACAGATCATGAAGTTCAGTGCTTCTTGTCAAAAGCTACTGAGAAGGAATCCATCTCCTGGCATAGGAGCATGGGACACATTAATCCATGGAGGAGGAATCACTTGATCCAGAATGATCTAGTGAGAGGAGTTAACGTCAAAAACTTCCAACTTCTGGATATCTGTGCTGCGTGCAACAAGGGCAAACAGACGAAAAAGTCTCATAAGGAAAAGAAAGTTCATTCTATCGAACTTCCTCTTGAACTTCTTCACATGGATCTGTTTGGTCCAGTCAGTACAAGAAGCATCGCAGGTGACTTGTACTGCTATGTAGTTACTGATGACTACTCAAGATTCACTTGGGTGATGTTTGTGAAATCCAAATCAGAAACATTTGAGCCATTCAAGGAGTTAGTAACTACTCTGGATTCCCAATACAAGTTGAAGGTACGTCAAGTGCGCTCAAACAACGGAACCAGTTCAAGAATCAATGGATGGAGGCTTACTGCAAGGAAAAGGGAATTGTGCATCAGTTCACTTCTGCCTACACTCCTTAAATGAATAGCGTTGCTGAAAGGAAGAATCATAGCTTGATAGAGACAACACGGACAATGCTAGCAGACTCAAAACTGGCTATCCAATTCTGGAATGAGGCAGTTGCAAATGCGTGTTATACGCTAAATCAGGTCCTGCTAGTTAAATGCCATGGAAAGATGTGTTACGAGCTACTACAACGACGTAAACCTACTCTAGAGTATCTTGAGCCGTTTGGCGCTCCGTGCACCCTACTGAAGAAGACTCGGGAGGGAAAATTCAGTAAGAAGGCTGATGAAGGTATCTTTCTAGGATAAAACATACCGAATAAGAGGGTCTACAACAACTCAACGGGTCAAGTAGAAGTGTGGTGTAATGTTGATGTTAAGAGATACACCACACCACCCGTTGGAAAAGGACCCGCCTTCTTTTTCGACTATGATGGATTCTTCAAGTCCTTCAACATACCACTCTCCACTTCTGATGATGAGTTAGCTACAAAGATGATGTATGATGTTGTAAACACACCAGCTCAGGAATCTACATCATCTGGACTACAAGGCAATTCATCTAACAACTCAGGGGAAGCACTTGAAGATAGTGACTCTTCCTCTAATGAAGAAGCGGTGGAGACTGATCAGAACAACCAGGAGCAACAGGTTTCCCCTACCGATAGTCCACAACCATCTGACATTGATGCCTTTGCGTCTTCGGAACCTCAGACTCCTACTGCCTCAGATACTGAACCGAATGTTCATAATCTTGACTCTGAGGTAGTTGTTCCAACCACTCTTGGTTCACGACTAAATGTGTATCACCCTTTGGATAATGTTATTGGAGATGTGAGATCAGGTGTTCAGACCAGAAATTAGTTGTATTCAGCTGATTATGCCTCGGTGATGGAAAAGGGCTACCTTCATGATGGTGCATATCGTTGCTTTGTGTCTTAGTTTGAGCCAAAGTATGTTAGTGAAGCCCTGAATGATGAGGCATGGGAGAGTGCCATGCAAGAAGAACTTCTTTAGTTCAAGAAGTTAGGTGTATGGACTCTAGTGGATAGACCTAAACTGCCAAGGTCATTGGCACAAAATGGGTCTTGAAATGTAAGAAAGATGATCAAGTCGTGATCATCAGAAACAAGGCTCGACTTGTTGACCAAGGATTTCGACAAGTCAAGGCCATTAACTTCAATGAAGTATTTGTACCCGTGGTAAGAATGGAAGCAATCCGTATCTTCTTCGCCTACACATCGTATATGAAGATTAAAGTTTATCAACTTGATGTGAAGAGTGCATTCCTTTATGGTGAAATCAGAGAGATAGTGTACGTCAGTCAACCCGACGGATTTGAGGATCCATATCATAGGGACAGAGTTTAAAAACTCGACAAGGCTCTATATGGGCTTCATCAAGCTCCTAGAGCCTGGTATGAGAAACTCTCGACTCACCTTGTGACACACGGTTTTCGGAGATGTGTTATTGATTGTACACTATTCATAAAAGAAAAGGATGGAGATTTATTGCTTGTCCAAATCTATGTTGATGACATAATCTTCGGTTCAAAGAATGAAGATCTATGCAAAGAGTTTGACCCAGTAATGAAGGCTGAGTTTGAGATGAGTGCCATGGGAGAGATGAAATTCTTTCTCAGGTTACAGGTGGATGAGACACCAAAAGGGATTTTCCAACATCAGACCAAGTATGTAGGAGATATTCGCAGTCAGTTTGACATGGAGAATGCTTCCGTAGCTGGGACTCCACTTGCAACAAACCATGATGTAGCACCCGACGAGAATGGTGATCTGGTTGATGCCACAATGTACCGAAGTATGATTGGATCTCTCATGTACCTCACTGCCTCAAGACCTGATATCATGTACGCAACATATTTATGTTCAAGATATCAGGCAAAGCCAAAAGTTAACCATTTGATAGGGGTCAAAAAGTTCTTTCATTATCTAAAGGGTACTCCAACACTTGGGTTGTGGTATCCTCATGACGATGACTTCGAGCTGACAGCATATAACGACTCGGATTATGGTGGCTGAAAGATGAACTACAAGTCTACATCAGCGGGATGTCAATTCTTTCGGAGGAGATTAGTGACCTGCCAGTGTAAGAAACAGACCTCGGTTGCTTTGTCAACCTGTGAAGCCGAACACGTTGCTGCTGCAAGTTGCTGTTCACAAATCATATGGATTCAACAGCAAATGTGGGATTACAGTTTGAAATTCCTTCTACTCCTATTTTGTTGATAACTCTGCTGCTATTGCAGTAACTAAAAATCCAGTTCAACATCCTAAGACCAAACACATTGGCATAAAATATCACTTTATAGGTAATTGCTTCGAAAATAACTTAATCAATGTGATTAAAATAAATATTGGTTTTCAACGCGCTAACCTGTATACAAAGGCTTTTGACCAACCATGTTTTTTATATCTGTTAGAGGTCAATGGCGTTAAAAAGAAAAGTGATGACCATGTGTAGTCCGATGCGTATTTTCCATTTTTCTTTTAATATTCATTTTCTTCATTTATTTGTTTAACTTTAAGAAGTTTAATTAAATTAATATTATTCGATCGCCTATTAAAATCCTAAAAAGCATAAATTGGTTATGGTTTTAGAATTATAGGGGGAGAATAGGTCAATTAGTAACGTTAACAAAAAAATGAGGGAGAAGGAGAGACTAGTTGATAGAAAGTAGATCGTATATGTGATACCAATTCAATGACTTTGGTAAATGATAATACATAGGTACAAATCACATGGGACTTTAAATGATTAAATAAAATAAGATGCAAAGTTCATAGTATAAGTCTGTGTAGTATGAGCAATATAAAAGGAAAATAATAGTAAAACTAGCTACTACTAAGGTAAGACAAAGAAAGTATACCTAGAGGTTGTTAGATCACAGATGATATGTCAGTAGATTCAACACAATAGGTGATTAGACCGTATTGGTGATCTCAAGAACAAACTAAGTTGTTCAACAAGCTATGGGTTAACAGCTTATCCCTGGTTAACACAATCAACAAGTTCCAATAAGGGGTGACGAGCAGAATACATGCCACAAATGTGTGCGTAAGACCAAAATATGAGCAAAAGCAATCAAACTAATAAGTTATGTTGTTGGTGAGAACTATGCAAAAAGATTAAAATTGCTCATACAAGAAGATAGGTTATATGCCTCTCTACTGTGTGGTGGCACTAACCTGAGGATAAGCATAACCTATATATTCTAGACTTGATTGTTGTTTGCTGGCTCTCTGCTATGCGGTGGCACTGACCTGAGGCTTGGCTTTTCTCTGAAAGTTCTAAGAATAGTTTCTTCTTGAAAACTCCCTTGAGACCGCTCAAAAATCTCCTCAGGAAGGTTGATTACAATATAAGTGTGGGATCCACAAATGCTTGTTGAAATAATCAAACTTTAAACTATCACCAATCTATGTCAAAAGTCTGTGTATGGATTTAAAAGGACCAGTATACTAACAATTATCGTGGCTGCAATTCTTGAAAGTCCAAATCAAGGTGGGATCTAATAATTTGAAAAACAAGAATTGAGCATCAAAAGGTGTTGATAACATGTCCCAAATAATTTGACTTGCCTGTATGATTCCAAATTGAATTGGTCCATGTATGGTCAAAATAAATTGAAGCTGCCAATTCCGGAACCGAATCGATTAGATTTCTATCTTAGGATTATACCTCACATAAAAAGTCAAAAACAAGTTTAGTTTTATATTTAAGTTTAAGTGTTTTACTTTGTTTAAATATAGGATTTATACCTTATCTTACCCATCTTTCCCATCTGGATCCTCTCTACCTCCTAGTGGGGTAGAGGAACAGCTCTCGACACTTAACCATATGGTGCTGAAGCTGTTGGCAGTCGACGACGAGAAGACTTCCTAGATTCGTCAGTTAGTTGATGTTACTGCTGCACAATCTCAGCAGATATATCAACAGGCTCAGCTGATTGAACAGCAGGCACAACAGATTGCTGCACAGAGCTCAGAGATTCCCAACACCAGGAGCAAGATGTCAAATCAACCAAAAGGATAGAGGAGTTGGAGACTACCAACAAGACCATCATACTAGGGCTCAAAGGATCAAAACAGGAGCCACTAAAGATCAAAGAGGGATATGGAGATAACGGTGATGATGATGACAGTGATGATGATGATGATGATGGTGATGATCAAGGGATGGTACTAATGCTGGTGATCATGTTGATGAAGATGTTGATGATGATGATGATGATACATCTGCTGCGGGTGCAACATCTGCGAGTGAAAGGAGGACAAAACGAGCTCAAGACCAAGGTGCCTCCAATTCAGCCCCGTCAGTAGAGGAGCATGATACAAGACAAGAGTAATACTTAGTTGTTTATGTTATTTAAATCATATGTATTTGAATCTTGTATCAAATTAATGTAATGAATGTTTATATTTAATGTTGATGTTTACTGCTTTGATTGCTGACTAATGGTTGATGTGTTACATGTTTTTAAATCAAGCAGATCCAAACTACCAGAGAGATGAATATTATGTTGCTCCCCTCCAACAGATCAGGACTCAGCTCATGATGATTCCTATTCTATAGGGTATAGTCAGGAGATCAGTGAATTACACTCCTGAAGAAGGAGAGATTATTCATGATCTCACAGACGAGCAACTTGAAGAAATTTTCCGACACTATCCAAATGAGATCGTGAAAGATGCTCCAACAGTCCAAGTGGAAAGTGACGACGAGCTTAATGATGTTGATGAGATCGAGATCGAAGATGTTATGGACCAACACTATCAGAGTACACTGACATTGAAGGTAATGTCGTTCCCAATCTGGGCGAAACCTTGTCAGTGAAACTTTTGAGACTCTGGATAGAATGGAAGAAGAGTCGGACAAGAAAGAAGATACAACCCAAGCCTCAGACGGTGAAGTCAGTATCAGAAAGGCTGAGTGGGCTACATGCTTTGAAGAAATAAGAGCCCAACAAAGTGCTTCAACGTCAACTACCTACACCAAGTTGTACAAAGTGAAGAAACATCAAAAGGTATCGCGCAGAATGATAGCATGGGCGTATTTTGAAGATCTCAACATTTATGCAGTTAAACATGAGAAAGGGATTGAATACTTTAGGTTCCCACATGACCTGAAGACTCTTCCTGGAGTTGAGTTAAACTAGTTAGAAAACTTAAAATTGCTATATGCTGACCCACGAAAAATGCCAGGCTGGTTTGAGACTGCTCTTTAAGGAGAGTACCACACTAGATGGGTCAACTTCAAACCTCAACAGCCAACAAGGTATATCAGACGGTCTGAGGTTGATTCCATAACTGGTAAACCGAAAATAGTGCTGAAGTGGAGTCCTCCACGCACAATGTCTAAGATCTCTCTATGGGAAATGCCACAGGACTTCACTCCACACTTCAAATGGTGGTACTATGATTGGAGGACAGGAGATGTAGTCATAGTTTTGAATAAGAATGGTGTAATGGAAACCATAAGGGTGTTTGACCCAATGTGGCTTACAAACTTGTTTGCAGATGATGTCTATACATTATACAAGTGGCCATTATTCTATGTCTCTCAAGATATTGTACAAACTCTACAATTTCAGAACATTATAAGACTCTGTTCTACTTTTAAGATACACGCCGGAGTCACTAGAGAAGAGAAGTACAAGAAGTTTGAGGAACTCATGAATGATGTAAGACATTAAAAGGAACTAGGTCCAAGGGGGAGTTTGTAGATACATGTGTCCCTAGTTATTGAACTTAATGTAATATCTTTGCTTGTCTTACACATATGTAATTGTACGGGTACTTAATGAAATAAAATATGTGGTTGTGCTTAAATAATGTTGAATATTTCATTGGTTGGTATGTAATAACATTTATTGACTTAATTATATAGGTTGTGGTTGTTTGAATAATATCTAAATCAATTAATGACAATGAAACATATTCAAACTTAATCATGTGAAGTTCTCATGCGATTGTCCAATGCTAATGGACCATACGCATGAACAACTTCATGCTAATGAACCAGTCGTACGAATGAACTAGAAGACTAGATCAGTCGCATGATTGAAACATGAGATTGACTCAGTCGCATGATTGAACACTCAGTCGCACCACTGAACACTTAGTCATGCGAATGGATCAACCGCATGACTCAATCACATGACTGAACCATGCAAATGGTCCAGTCGCACGATTGAGAAACCCTAAGCTATAAATACCACTTAAATCATGGAAAAACCTGACACTTCGAATATTTTGATAGCCAACCGTACCCTAGCCATCCAGAGACCTCTAGTAAGCTGCTCCAACTTCATAGATCGTAGTAGATCAATTGCTAATCGTTCTCAACGTTTAGATTCAATCTTTAATTGATTCTACTTGCATTCTCACTGATTGGATCGCCAATCAAATAGGATTCCGCACTATTTGATTCGGTACACGCGTAAATCTGTTAGTATTCGTCCAGTACACGATCCCTAACATGTTCCAAGACAAACTTGAACCAAACCCCCGTAAAGGGGCTGCCGAAAGTGCCTTTCAAAAAAGGGTTTCCCCGAATTTTATCAACTATTTTATTTAACTAATCACTAGTGTAAGTTATGTAATTAACCTTTTAATTATATAACTTATACACACTCTTATTACTTGATGTTGTTTAACCATTTTAAATAACATTACAAATAATACCCATGAACAAATTATCCCTATAAGTTGTTCCATCTCATATGCAACTTATTTAGAAAAACCATTTTCTAAATTGTGTAATTATTTAATTGCATGATCATATCATCAATTAAATATTAATTGGTGTTTGCTAAGCCTGTTATTGGGTATGACCCGACTTGGATCATAACGTACTAACCACATCAATATTCTATGTTTCTGGGGCATAAAGAATCCAACAATTTCTTGGTCTAGCAGGATACTATCAGCGTTTCATTGATGGTTTCTCAAAGATCGCTCAACCTCTCATAGATTTGACCCATAAAGGAACAACCTATAAATGAGATGAGAGTCAAGAAGTTGCTTTTCATTTGTTGAAGCACAAACTTTGTAGTGCATCGATATATGCATTACCTGAAGGAAGTGAGGATTTTATGGTCTACTGTGATGCTTCTATTCAAGGACTTGGTTGTGTCCTGATGCAACGTGACAAAGTAATAGCTTGTGCCTTGAGACAACTGAAGGTGCATGAAAAGTACTACACTACTCATGACATGGAGTTAGGAGCAGTGGTCTTTGCCTTGAAGATCCGGCGACGTTACTTGTACGGTACCAAGTGCATAATTTACACCAATCACAAGAGTCTTCAACATCTCTTTGAGCAGAAAGAGCTTAACATGAGCAACGACGTTGGGTGTAATTATTAAACGAATATGACTGTGCTATTAAATACCACCCAAGAAAGGCGAATGTAGTCGTCGATGCCTTGAGTAGAAATGAAACTGCTAAACCCGACGAGTGCATGCCCTCCAATTGACGATGAGCACTCACTTGCCCGAACAAATTAAGGAAGCCCAAACGGAAGCCTTGAAAGTGAGAATTGTAGATCTGAATCTTTACACGGGATGGATAAATAGTTAGAAGTCAAATCCCATGGGAATCTAAGTGACTTGGTTAAGAGTGAAGCACACAAGTCTAAGTATTCCATACATCCCAGCTCTGACAAAATGTTCCATGATCTGAAGGCGCACTACTGGTGGGCTAACATGAAGGCAAATGTAGCTACATATGTGAGCAAATACCTGACATGCTCTAAGGTAAAAGTGGAATATCAGAACCAATCTGGGTTACTACAACAGCGTGGAAACACCTTATGGAAGTAGGAGCAAATCTCAATGGACTTCATTACTAAGTTGGCCAGGAATCCTAGTGGTTATGACATGATATGGGTGATTGTGGATTGACTCACTAAGTCAGTTCGCTTCTTGGCAATCAAAAAGACTAACAAAATGGACAAGTTAACTCGAATTTACCTAAAGGAGGTAGTGTCAAGGCATGGTGTGCCGATCTCGATTATTTCTTATCGTGATGCTCATTTTACGTCCCATTTCTAGCAATCGTTACATAAATCTTTTGGTACATGTTTGGACATGAGCACTGCCAATCATCCGCAGACTGATGGTCAGAGTGGACGTACTATTCAAACTTTGGAATACATGTTACGTGCTTGTGTGATTGATTTTGGGAATAATTGGAAGCTCATTTACCGTTGGTCGAGTTTTCTTGCAGCAATAGTTATCATACTAGCATCAAAGCAGGACCATTTGAGGCATTAATATAGGAGAAAATGTAGATCACCAGTTTGTTGGGCAGAAGTTGGTGGTAGTCAATTGACTGGTTTTGAATTTGTACATGAGACCATAAAAGAAGATAGTGCAGATACGAAACCATATGGCTGCGGTGCGGGACAGATAGAAGAGTTAGACAGACAAACGATCGAAGCCTTTGGACTTTCAAATGGGTGACAATGTCTTACTAAAAGTTTTGCCATGGAAGGGGGTAATTCGGTTTGGCAAGGGAGGCAAGCTTAATCCAAGATATGTTGGACCACTTGAGATTCTAGAAAGAATAGGTCTAGTGGCGTATCGATTGGACTTGCCTGATTCACTGAGTGGCGTTCACAATGTATTTCACGTCTCCAATCTACAGTAGTGCCCATCTAACAAGAACTAATTGTACCACTCGAGGAAGTACAAGTAGATGATCAATTACGCTTTGTGGAAGAGCTCGTTGAAGTAATGGATTGTGAAGTCAAGACTCTTAAGCAAGCAAGATACCTATAGTCAATGTTTGTTGGAACTCAAAATATGGACCGAAATTCACGTGGGAATGTGAGGATCTGATGAAGCTCAAGTATCCTCATCTGTTCGAAACGACGTCAATAGCCGGAGAAGGTACTGAGTAAATTTTGAGACGAAATTTATTTCAACATAGGGATAATGTGACAACTCACTCGATTTTGTTATGCCGATGCAATAAACGAGGGATGTAGTACAACCATGTAATGCAATTTTCGGGACGAAAATTCTTTCAACATGCGAATTTGTGTGTAAACTTGATTAGGTATATAATTTTTAAATTATGATTGAATTGGATGTTAGATCACTTTTGGGTGTTTCTTTCCCAAAAGGGAAACTTTATTTTTATAGAACTTTGGATGTGATGATTTGGGCATGCTTGTGATGTTAAGATCATGTTAGAATGATTGTTGATGATGTTTGTTGTGATAGAATGTGTAATTGAGTTGTATAGATGCTTGGTTCATGATGTAAGAGGTATAGGTTTTGATGATCATACATGGTGATGAATTATGGTTAGTGAGTAGGAGATCATGTTTAGGATTGAGACTAATGGTCACTGTGAATGATGGTTGGAATCAACTAGATGAATGAATGTGATTATGATTGTCATACACGTGTGCAAATCTGAGGCCCCTACATAGTAGGATCGGTTTGGTTTAGGATTTGAAGTTATGAGTGGCTTCCCAAGGCATGTGGTGCTTGATTAGTCTTCGCGTATCAATTATTTGTGGTAATTTATTTATATATATATATTAGGCATGGTGATTGTTTGAGATTTGCATAAATGTATGATAGTCTAATGTGGCATGATGACTTAGGTAGAACCTAGGTTGATAATGTGATACGCATGGATAAATTACATGATACTCTTGTATGTTAAGTTATCTTATATGATTAAACAATATTTCAAAAAATATGTCACCAACGGGTCAACGGGTAATCTAGGTTAACCTAGAATTATTAAGTCTCTCTGTGTACATGTACTTATGTACCTGTGTGTTCTAGGTAACCTTTGAAGGGTTGTCCTTGCACCTATCACGAGTCTCTTTATTCATTATCATTATACACCAGGTGAGTTAATGCCTCTCTATTTTATAAAGTCTCCTCTGGGGGATGTAACATACTTGTACTCAAACGCTATTTTATTATTATAAGTTGTGTATGTTTTAACATAGTACTTAATACCCAGAAAGTCCTCACACTTTCGGATTGTTAATAATGGTAACTAGCGGGAAATCTTGGGTAGTACTACTGGGTCAAACGAACCCCAACTCTGTGACTTGAGGTTAAACGGGTGCAAGTTTGTCCTAAACAAAAACATCGTCATGACCTAGTAAGTTGTGACGGGAGGCAACAAACAAAACACAGCCAGCTTCGATCGCAAAATCACTATGGTTATTACTTGTGAATATAGACTAGCTATCTATATCCATACACTTCTTATGTTATGAAAACGTTATTATTTATGTAAACGCAAACTTATGAACTCACCAACCATTGTGTTCACATTTTAGTATGCTATTCTCAGGTCGTTAACTCTGCTTGCCAATAGGAGCACTACACCGGTCCAACATGCATTCTAAGACTCTATTTTAAAGACATCTTTGTTGGTTTTTATTTACGAGTGTTTAATCATTTGGGTTGGCGCGTGTTTTTCCATGTTATGCATTGTATTACTTTTGGTTGGTCATATTTACAACACGTTTCCGCATAGTTTTAAACGTTTGAACCTTGGTTGGTTTTGTATTGAATATGGCATATAGTGTCGTTCTGAGTAACTAGTGACTATGATCCTATTTTGTTCACACACCTCGCGTAAGACTCCACACATGGATTTTGAGGTGTGACAAATATCAACAAGAAATCCACATCAAGAAGATGTCAATTTGTTGGTGAAGGATTATATCATGGCAATGCAAGATGAAATCATGCGTTTCAACATCTACTGCTAAAGCTAAATACATTGTTGTTGCTAGGTGTTGTGCTCAGCTGCTATGGATTCAGAACCAGATGATAGACTACGGATTCAACTTCATGAGTACCCCTATCGACGTTAACAACAACATTGCTTTCTCCATAACTAAAAATCCAGTAAAGCACTCCAAGACAAAGCACATTGATATTAGGTATCATTTCATTAAAGATGTGCATGAGAAAAGTTTGATCAAACTAATCAAAGTTGAATCAAATAAACAATATGCTGATTTGGTCACCAAGGCCTTTGATGAACAAAGATTTAAGTATCTCACTATAGGTATTGGGATGATAAATATTGATTAGTCTATCTCATTTGAAAAGCTTTTTAAAATATGTAAAAGATTTGTCAAGACAATCTATGCCCTGTTACAAAACGTCCTTTTAAAATTATTCTAAGTTTAAATTCTTCCAAAGAGGAATTAACCCTCAGAAGATGTCAGATATATATTCCAAAGAAAAATTCCTCCAAGGAAAATTTTCCACTCGGAAGAGCTTTAAGTCTCGGAAGAAACGATTGATTACATATTAGATCTACTTCCGAAGCATATAAAACTCTCCATTCGGAAAGCACATTTTACTCTTGGAAATAAGAAACTTACCTTCGAAAGTAAAATTGGCTTCGGAAGAAGATTACCTTAGGAAATCTTTTATACTCGGAAGAAGACCTTACTGTGTAACGAAAATCTTTGGGCCCCACACAGTAAAAAACAAAGATTTTGTTAATGATGTCGGAATATTTTAAATGTTTTTTTTAATTTTACCACCCCTGTCACCTCCAATTTACCTAAATTCAGACTCATCTCTTTGCAACCTTTTTCCAAAATGGCGCTTACCCTCAGCACAACCAAGTTGCACTCCTTGATTCCTCTAAGGATGCTAACTTTTCAGATATCATCTCTTTTCTCACCCAATCTACCTATTACACCTCTATGACTGTCAACCCCATTGTATACTCAAATCATAAGGCTGAATTCTGGAGCAATGGTCGGATTGAAACCATAAATGGGGTTAGGGTAATAAGGACAAGTATTTGTGGCTAGGAGTTGACCATTTGTGAACAACTCATCCGGGAGAATCTAGAGCTTCACGATGAAGGCACTCCTACTATATTCCCCATGTTAGACCTAGAAAACACATATATCTAATTGATATATGGTAGAGATGTGAGCAAATCTACTGTTTATAAGTTTAATTTCTCATATAACTAGAAGTTCTTCTTCCATGTTGTTCTCCACTGTTTTTCTAATAAGTCTGGGGGATGGGATCAAATCCCATATGAACTAGGATGCCTAGTTCATGGGCTGGTTAAAAGCCTCTACTTCAATTATGGAAGGTTTTGCTAACTAACCTTATAGGGAACCTCCAGAGGGACACATTCTTCATGTATCCTAGGTTCATTCAGCACATCATCAACTATAAGCTGGACCAGAGGCAGCTTGTCTGTGCAGCTGTCCTACTAGTTCCTCAAAAGAGGCTTGCCATTTTAAAAGTCTTGAAAAGAGTGTCCACAAACTACATTGGAAGACACACAGATATTCTTCCAGGTATGATTGAGCCAATGGCTCCTAGTGACATTCCTATTAACCTACACATGTAATGATCCCACACTAGCAACTACCCTCACATTGCCAACCCTACCTTCTCACCCCATCAAATAAACCTACCAGAGACAACCCAAGCGAACCCTTGTTCAATCTACTCCGATTGAGCAAGCCCCTCCTATTCAATGCAAAAGACTAGAGTGGTAACATGGGACCCCACTCAGTCTCAGGTCTCAAGATCCTTCACATTTGACCTCAATAAGGAAACTGAGTCTCCTCAGTCTCAATGCTTTGAGTCTGAAGCCCAAGATGAAAGCCCTTTGGGTAAGTCTTTTCATTTCCCTGAGTAGCCAAAAATGTGACAACACCACCAATGGCTCAATGCAAAATAGACATTGACCAAAGTCCTGGGTCATTAGGTTTAACTTCCATATTATTCACTGACCTACTGATAAGAATTGATGAGGAGATTAACTCTATTCATATAAATGAAGTTGATCCCCAATACCCTCTTATGAATCAACAGATCCTAGAGAAACTTCTTCTCTATCTCCCATCAACAAAAATAACTAAGGTGAGTCCCACTAATGTGGAGGGGATTCATGGAGATTCGGTTGCCACTACTGAAGGAGCCTCATTGGATCCTCAGGGTAGTTGTAACATTTCTGAGCCTGAATCTTTGACAACCGTGCCTTTTGATGCCTCTGAAAAATACATCATTCAGCAAGGGAAACCAAGGTACCAAGAAACCACATCTGGTGGTGAGGATGAATATACAAGGTATATTACCTCATTTCCTCATGATTTTTTAAAAGAAGACGAGGGAAGTCTGGAACACACAATTCAAGTCCTACTTTCTAAAGTCTCAAATATTGTATCCAAGATTAAAACTTTAGAGGATAGGTCCTCCCGCAACAACTTGAGATTGAAAATATCAACGCTCAACTAGCGGAGAATTAGATTCAGAGATCTATCAGGCATATACCTATTTAGGTCTCATTGACCTCTTCCTCTAGCTTATCTAGCTCTCAAGATGATGTTAACAAAAAGGGGGAAAGTGTTCAGGGATAAACATATATAGAACCACAAAGCCAAGCTTTAACTACTCTAACTTCAAGATACTCAGCTCCCAACGCAATAGTTTTTCCTGAGCCTCCTCAAATAGTCCTTCAAATGGACCCAATGATGCTTAGAGATCTCCATAGGATCTTCTCCAAGTTCCTGAGGGGATCTTCTTTAGATCAGCCTAGCCCTAATGCAGCTATGATGTACTTTGGAGCTAAAGAACTTCAAAGGATAAATGCACCTTTACCACTATGTAAGTAATTAGTCAACGTAAGGTCCCCATGGAACCTGAATTGATTTTTAATGGGAAATGAGGACTAGTATGTTCGACCTTATATGCCCAAGACACATACAAGATTGATGTGGTTAGTATGTTATGATCCAAGTCCGGTCATACCCAATAACAAGCTATACAAACACCAATTAGTATCTATTTGTTGATTACCGGCACCAATTTAGAAAATGTGTTTTTCTAAAACGTTGCTTTTGTAAAAGAACAACATTATGTGGATAATTTGTTCATGAGAAATTGTTTGTTTCATTATTTAAGTTGGCTATATAATAACAAATAAAAGTGTTTTATTGTTATAAAATTAAAAGAGGTTTTAATTTTATAAAATGAAGGGTTAGAGTGTAATTTTTTTATAAAACTAAATGGGAGGGAAACCTATTTTGGATGGGTATTTCGGCCGCCCATATGGGGCCTTGGGACTCCCTTTTGTCTTGGCTTTCGCAATTCATTCCCACTAGAACACTCTTCCATCATTTCACCTTTCTCTCTCACACACTTCTCTCTAAGCAACTCAAGCAAGTACTCTCTCAAAGTGTGGCTGAAAATGCGGATTTTGCAAGGAGAAAGGCTGAAATTTTCGGATTATTGAGGAGCTACAAAGTGAGTTCTTTGGTGTTGAGCATCCTTACTTGCAAGGTGTTTTTAAGAACTTCTGGGTATTCAACAACATCTTCATATTTATCTCATACATCTACAACATTTGCACAACAAAGGTTGTTTTCTATTAACTCCCTATGGTAGTTTTGTGTTGTTTGATAGCATGTTATTTCACATACATTTGATCCTTATTCTTGGGTTATGTTTGTAGTCAAATATGGCAAAATTTTTCAAATTATAAAACATATGTTAAACTCCTTTTTCCGCTGCGTTTTTGTTAGATCAAGAAGAAGGCTAATGCAACCAAAACTAGATCACTTAAGTTATTTTGGTGCTTCATGCAAAGGCTTCCGAAGCTTGTCATGGAACTTCCGAAGGTTGTAGAGTTCTTCTGAAGACAAAGGAAAAGTCCAACTTCCGAAGACAGAACTCTACTTCCGAAGACAAATGCATATTTCCGAAGTTCAAGACTTAGAAGAATAAAGTGAAGACCACTTCCAAAGTATGATTAATGAAGAAGTCTCCAAGCCTTGGAAAAGCAGCCTCTTCCGAAGTATAAAAGTGGCTTCGGAAGTACATACCCTTCCGAAGCCATTTAACCTTCGGAAGACACTGCTATAACCGGTGGACACAAGTATGGTCTCTGACACTCCGCTGCAGACTTCTGATACAACATGGCTTCTTCCTAAAGAACCATGTTGTTGACCATACTTTATTCCACTATTTACGTTTTCATGATAGTACAGTTGCCATCTTTAGTTGGTGACAAAAGGTAAGTCAGGGACATGTCCTGACTACCAATCTCATATAGGACTTTATCTAAGATACCTTAAATATAGTCTTGTAGTATAGACTTTAGCTAAAGGATCCCAGCTGGTATCAGAGTATATCCGGCTGTAGATAGTATTATATATAGGTTCTCCTTGTAACTCATAGAAACAACAATCTGCTTGTAAGAGTCTTTGTATCTTGAGTTGAGAATCAATATATAAAAGTATCTTGAAATTATCTTTCTGTGTTCTTAGTTACTTTTATATTGTGATCAACTCTAATTGATTCTTACCCGAGTGTGATTCTAGGTGAGTTTGAGAGAAAACATTGTGTTTAAGTGACAAACACCGATCCTACAATTGGTATCAGAGCTTCTCAGGCTCTTGATTGCATGATCTAACCATCCAAATCAACTTGTTTTCACTCCTCCCTACCACCCACTCCCTCAAATGGCCCTCAACAAATCTGAAGTAGAAATGGGGACGATGACCAAAGCACCAATCATCACCCCTGAAAACTTTAGGTCTTGGAGTAGAAGAATGGAAGGCTTCATTAGATACCAAGACAGTAAAATTTGGAGCTCGATTGTCAATGGATCGTACAAGCCAAAGGTGGCTTCACCTGGTGGAAATGGTGCCATGATAGAAAAAGCTGTTGAGGACTATTCTGATGAAGACAGAAAGAAGATGGACATCGATAGCAATGCTATGACTATTCTCATGACTACAATATCAAACTCTATTATGGTGGGGTTCGAGCATTGCAAGACTGGCAAAGAATTGTTTGATGCACTTGCTCAGATGTATTCTTGCTCCAATGACTCAAAGAAGGATTCACTGAAGCAGCAGTTCGAGAACTTCACTCATATTGCTGGAGAGACCCTCAGCTAGCAGTACTTCAGGTACATGGATCTTATCTCTTCCCTTCAGTCTGTAAAGATCACTCCTGAACTTAGAGATCTCACCAGAAAGTTCATGAGTGCTCTTCCAAATGAGTGGACATTTTACTGTGTCTCTATCAAGAGAACAGAAAACTTGAACACTCTTTCCATGAATGAGCTCTATGGCATCCTTGATGGATACTGTCTAGAGATGGAGAGTAAGAAGGGCCACCAAACAAGCAATCTATGAGTCTTCCTGCTACCAACACTTTAATGGTTGCTGAAGGCTCATTAACCACTCAACCTCAGCACTTCCTGACTTATCAGCAGCCATCCTGCTCACCTGGTCCATACATCACTTATCCAGAGACTCCAAGGTCTCAACAGGCTCAACACAATCCCTTCCAGGAAAGTTGTTCCTTTGTCTTAGGAGGTGGACACTCAGGTGATTTTCAATACTGCTTTGATGATCTTGAGTGCTTCAGCCCAGATGACGCAAAGTACGTGCACATTGTCTAACAAATGGCTCTCTTAACTTACAGAGCAAAGAAGTTCTTTAAGAGAACTGGAAGGCATTTCCCTCAGAACCAACTACCAGCAAGTTCGGGTTTAACAAGACCAGGGCAAATTATTACAACTGTAACCAACTGGGTCATTTTGCAACGGAATGCAAGGCTCCCAAGAACAATCCTTGAACCCCACATGCCTCCACACATCCCTCGACCTCAAAGCCCACTGAGAAGTCAACTGAGACAGCCGCAATGGCTCAAGAAGTTGACTGGAGCTTCATGGTACAGGATGTGACTCCTGCTCAAGCTCTCATGGCCATAACAGATGATGCCCAAGTATATGAACATCTCTGCACTCTAGCCTATATAGCTAAAGTTAAACTCTATCAGGATTACAATTTGGAAATCAGATCTAACATTGAGTCGTTAAATATTCTAAAATCTGATTTTAAAAGAGTCGAATCTGACTATCAAAAGAAAATTGATGAGTTGGAGAAAAATGTATCTCTTTTGAAACATGAACACACCAACTACAAGACTCAAATCAAGGATCTGATATCCAAATTGTCTGAGGTTCAAGCCCAGCTTGTCACTGCTGAGGCTCAGGCCAGGAAGCATGCTATCTCTGAGCAAAACTTCCAAGCTATTCTTGCATTATCCTCCCGTTCCAAACTCTGTTATCAGAACAAAGAAGGTAGGGAACCAATGAAATTGCCTCACCATATTCCTATGAGTCTATCAGACAGCCTAGATGTAGTACTGAAGAGCAAAAGGTTCCAACTGCTAACCCTTTCTTTCCAGAGTTAAAGGATGAGGCACCAATAGTGGCCACCAAACGGAAGGAACAGGTAGATAAACCCATCGCCTCCTGTGATGATCAAATCCTGACCACCAAAGCCAGAAGAAGTAGAGCTAAAGCGGCTAGGAAAATTGCTAAGAAAGTGCCTGAATCCAAACTGAAAATTGACCCCAAACAGAAGGGTCTCTTTGTTTCAGCTGGTTTCCAAGTGTTAGGTACTTTTGATTCAGGAAAGGAATGTAATACTAGCATTCCTTTCCTACGAAAGGATCAGAAGTTAAAGAGAAAAGTTGCTGACAAACAAAAGAAAACCAAGAAACAGCAACTCTCACTTTCCCAAAAGTCTAACATCGCATGCATCATGTGTGGCTTGCAAAATCATATGGCAAAAGATTGTTACTACAATCCTGCAAGCACACATTATGCAAATAATGTTAGAAAAGAAGGAGTCAGGGAAGGTTTCACATTTGGACCATTCCATACGGTTCAAGAGTTGAAGAAAGGAACCTAGTTTCCAAAGCCAAGTTGCTTTCGGAAGAAACTCCTTCTTCCGAAGGGAAAATGGCTTCGGAAACAAAAGTTACAAAGGTTCAGAAAAACAAGAAAGCTCCCTGAAAACCATCCCAGAAGAAGACTGCTTTGGAAGAAAAGGTGGTCAGGACTTCTTCCGAAAAGAAAGAAGCTTCGGAAGAAGACCATGCTGCAAAAGCTTCAACAAGCTCATCCTCCAGGATCAGCCAAAGGGTGGACTGGAAGATCAAGGAAGATGCTGCAACCCAAACCTCTTACTCAAAGACCTCTGTTGAACCCCCATGCATATCATCTGGTTCACTCATGTCATTATCTTTGGAAGAACCCAAGACCAATAAAGCTTGGGTTTCCAAACAAAACTTAATTCTCATCTTATGTGCAGGAACATCCATTTGATAGCAACAACAATGTATGGATTTTAGATAGTGGATGTTCCAGGCACGTGACAGGGAACAACATATACTTCAACAATTTCAACATTATGATGGAGGTCCTGTCCAGTTTGGAGGTGAGGCCGGAGGATATATTTCTGGCAGAGGGAGTATATCCAATGGTATGTTAACAGTTGACAAAGTTAACTTTATCAAAAAGCTTGAACATAATCTGTTAAGTGTTTCTCAATTCTATGATCAAAAGCACCAAATGCTTTTCACAAAATATGAGTGCATTATCCTCAAACCAGGGATGACAATTCCTTCAGAATTGGTGCTTCTTAGATCTCCCAGGAAAGGGATATGTACAAGCTTGATATGAACAATGCTTCCCCAATGGGTGAAGTATCATGCTTTCTTTCTAAAGTTGATAGTGATGAGTCAACACTGTGGCATAAACGTATGTGTCATGTATATTTTAAGACAATGAACAAATTGGGTAAAAATAACTTGGTACATGGTTTGCCTAAAAAGGAGTTTTTCTGCAAAGAAGACTGTGTTGCATGCCTGAAAGGGAAACAACACAGGACGTCTCATAAATCCAAATGTGTTAACTCTATCACTACTCCATTGTAGTTATTGCACATGGATCTTTTTGGTCCCACAAGTATAATGAGCATTGGAAGGAAATCATATTGCCTTGTGATAGTTGATGATTTTACAAGATTCATATGGGTATTCTTTTTAAGAACTAAAGATGAAACTGCTGAAACATTAAAATCTTTTATTCTTAAAATAGAAAATTAAATTGATCACAAGGTTAAAATAATTAGATGTGATCAAGGGACTGAGTTTAAGAACTTCATTCTTGACTCATTCTGTAACTCAAAAGGGATTGCCAGACAATATAGTGCTCCCAGAACTCCTCAACAAAACGGTGTTGTTGAGAGGAGGAATAGGACATTTATTGAGGCTACTCGAACTATGTTAGCTGATTCAAAGCTACCTCTAACATTCTGGGCAGAGGCAGTCAACACTACATGCTATGTGCAGAACAGAGTTCTTGTAGTTAAGCCCCATGGAAAACCCCTTATGAGCTATGGAACAAGAGGCCACCGTTCATTGGCTTTCTAAGGTCCTTTGGCAGCAGGTGTACCATACTTAACACAAAGGACAATTTAGCAAAATTTGCTGAAAAGTCGGATGATGCTATCTTTGTTGGATACTCTTCTAGTTCCAAAGCTTACACAGTGAACAACATTAAGAATCAACAATTTGAGGAGTCATCCAATATAGTTGTTAATGAGCACACTCCTTGTGTTAGGGGGAATGGACCTGATCACATATTTGATTTAGAATTGTTTCCAAAAAATTCTAAACCCTCTTGTGAGAATGTTTCAGTTGGAATAGGTGCTCAAAATGATGCTGATGCTGCTGCTAAAGATCAATTGTTTGAGCTTCCCAGACCTAGACAAAATTCTCCA
Organism: Flaveria trinervia; assembly: GCA_025506515.1. Classification (NCBI taxonomy): domain Eukaryota; kingdom Viridiplantae; phylum Streptophyta; class Magnoliopsida; order Asterales; family Asteraceae; genus Flaveria; species Flaveria trinervia. The sequence goes on along the minus strand of CM046451.1, from coordinate 67,587,845 downwards.
AGTATTGCAATACATCAAGCTTCCACTATTCACAGATCCAACAGTTTAACTATATCAAGGAATAGTGAAGCTTCAACAAATGAGTCACCTACTGAGCCTCAAAACTCATCAGGTGATCCACCACAAAACCAGGCAGAAGGAGGTAGTATTTTAAATGAACAGGCAACTGTTAATACTACCTCACAGCCCACTATCGATGATGTTTCTCATTCATTCAATCAGTCCTCATTGAATGACTTTGAAACAATAGTTGGACAGAGTGTTCTAGTTCCTGAGTAGAATATGTCCAACCTGGATCTATCTCTGCAACTAGAAGTGATTCCTCATCTTACGATTCACAACACTCATCCAACTGAGAACATCATAGGGAATGTCTCTGAGGGTGTGAGAACAAGAGGACAGACTCATCAAGGGAATGTCTGCTTGTACTCATGCTTTCTATCTCAGATGGAACCCAAGAAGGTAGAAGATTGCCTTGAAAGATAGTAGCTGGATTGAATCGACGCAAGAGGAGATGCTTCAATTCAAGAGGCAGATGGTATGGAACCTATGTCCGCTACTATCTGGTCAAGTACCTATAGGAACCAAATGGGTTTTCCGAAACAATAGAGATGATAAAGGCTTGATCATCAAGAATAAGGCAAGACTTGTGGTTTAAGGATACACTCAAGAGGAAGGAATCAAATATACTGATATCTTCGCACCAGTTGCAAGACTTGAGGCAGTAAGGATCTTTCTTGCTTATGCTGCATCCAAGGACTTCACAGTATACCAACTTGATGTCAAGTCTGCTTTTCTATACGGCCATATAGACAGGGAAGTCTATGTATGCCAACCTCCAGGATTTGAAGATCCACAACACCCCAACTATGTGTGCAAATTGGATAAAGCTCTATATGGGCTGCACTAAACACCTAGGCTGTGGTATGAGACTTTGTCTCAGTTCCTTCTGAAGAATGGCTATACTAGAGGTACCATTGACAAGACTCTCTTCATTAGAAAGTCTGGAAAGGACATTTTGCTCATACAAGTCTATGTCGATGACATCATATTTGGTTCCGCAAATGACTAAATATGCAAGGACTTTTTCCTTGGAATTCACGTAAAGCAACTGAAGGAAGGGTTCTTCATTAATCAATCTAAATATTTTGCTGACATCTTAGAAAGATTTGAGATGAAGGATTGCAAGCCTGCCAAGACACCCATACCCAGAACCATAATCTTTGTCCTGACCTTGAGGGGGAGGATACTGATCAACATCAGTATAGGGCAATTATTGGTTCTCTGATGTATCTTACAGCAAGTAGACCTGATATCATGTTTGCTACTTGCGTTTGTCCAAGATATCAGGCTGCTCCTAAGGTGTCTCACTTCGCTGCTGTTAAGAGAATCCTTAGATACCTCAAAGGAGCACCTAAACTAGGTCTCTGGTATCCCAGAAACAAGGATTTCAATCCTTATGGATACTCTAACAGTGACTATGGAGGCTGCAATATTGACAAGAAATCCACATCAGGAGGATGTCAATTTCTTGGTGGAAGGATCATCTCATGGCATTGCGAGAAACAATCCTATGTCTCTACATCAATTGTTGAAGCTGAATACATTGCTACTGTTAGCTGCTATGCTCAATTGTTATGGATTCAAAATTAGATGTTAGACTATGGATTCAACTTTATGAGTACTCCTATCCATATTGACAACAACAGTGCTATCTCCATTACTAAAAATTCGGTGAAGCACTCCCAGACTAAGCACATTGACATCAGGTATCATTTCATTAGAGACATTCATAAGAAAAATCTAATCAAGTTAATCAAAGTTGATTCGAATGAACAATATGCTGATCTGTTTACCAAAGCTTTTGATGAACAAAGATTTAAGTATCTCATAACGGCTATTGGGATGATAAACATTGACTAATTTGATCTCTTTTGAAAACCTTTTTAATATGTAAGTCTTGTGTTAATACAATTTAAGCCCTGTTACAAGAAATTCTCTCTGAAATTTTCTAAGTGTAAATTCCTTCCGAAGAGAAATTAACCTTCGGAAGACACTCTCATATCTTCCGAAGCATAATTTCTCAAAGGATAACTTTCTTCTCGGATGAATTTTTGGTCTCGGAAGAAGCGATTGATTGCATATCAGATCTACTTCTGAAACTTACAAATTCTCTATTCGGAAGCAACTATAACCTTCGGAAGCAAAGACTTGGCTTCGGAAGTAAGAATTGCCTTCGGAAGACAAGTTACCTTCAAAAATGTTTTACACTCGGAAGAGAGATTTCACTATGTAACGGAAATTTCTTGGGGCCCACACTGTAAAAAGCAAAGATTTTGCTAATGATGTCAGATTATTTAACTGATTTTTAACCTTACCGCCACTATCATTTCATACACTAAACCATCACATCACCTTATCCTAACCCCCAGTACCGCCTCTCGACAATCTTTTAAATAATCTCGGCTATTCACTTTCACATTCTTACTTGAAAACTTTACAGCCCTTGAAATTTCTCCTACTCAACTTTACCCAGCTCAAATCATTCCCGTTCAACTTTACAAATGGCCTTCAACCCTCAGCACAATCAAGTCGCACTTCTTGATTCATCAAGAGATGCTGACTTCTCAATATCATCTCCTTCCTAACCCAATCTTCCTACTACACCGCTCTGACCGTTAACCCCACAATTTACGCAAACCATATGTCTGAATTTTTGGCAAATGGTCAGATAGAAACCCTAAACGGGGTTCGTGTCATTCGATCGAGCATCTGTGGCTAGGAGTTGATCAATTCTGAACAGCACATCAGGTAGCATTTAGAGCTTCATGATGAGGGCGCTCCAACGGAATTCCCCAAAGCAGACTTGGACGATTCTTATCTCCAAATGGGATATGGAGGAGACGTTAGTAGGTCAACTGTCTACAAATTTAACTTCTCGTACAAATGGAAGTTCCTGCTACACGTGGTCCTTCACTGCTTGTCAAATAAATCCGGAGGATGGGATCAAATCCCATTTGAACTTGGGTGCCTTGTTCATGGGTTGGTAAAACGCCTCCGCTTCAACTATTCAAGATTTGTGCTGACTAACCTCATGGGAAATCTTCAAAAGGACACATTCTTCATGTATCCTAGGTTTCTCCAGCATATAATCAACTGTGAGCTAGACTAGAGCACGCTTGTCTGTGCAGCTGCTCTAACTGCTCCTCATATGAGGCCGACCATCTTCAAAACATTGAAGAGAGTGTCCACCAACTTCACAGGAAGAGATACTGTACTTCTTCCAGGTATGACTGAGCCAACAGCTCCTGGTGACATCCATGTTAACCCCACAGGTGATGAACCCACACCAGCAACTACCCCCACTATGCCAACACTACCTTCTCCACTCATCACCATCACTTATCAGAGATGCCCCAAACGAACCCTTGTTCAATCTACTCTGATTGAACAAACCCCTCCTGTTCAACCCAAAAAGGCTAGAGTTGAACAAAGGGCTCCCACTCAGCCTGAGGTCCAACCATCCTTCACAATTAACGTCAATATGGGTCCTGAGTTTCCTCAGTCTCAGACCCATGAGCCCACAACCCAAGCTGAAAGCCCTCAGGGTGAGTCTATATACTCTTCTAAGCAGCCAACAAGGGACAGCCCCACCAGAGGCTCAATGCCTATAGACATTGACCAAAGTCCCGGGTCAGTAGGTTTACCCATCCTATTTTTCACTGACGTTTTATTTAAAACTGATGAAGAGATAACATCTCTCCATGGCAATGAAGTTGATCTATAACACCCTCTCCAAAATCAATAGAGCCCAGAGAAATCTCTTATCTCTAGCCCCTATGAGCAACCACTGAGGTGAGTCCCAATGATGTGGAGAGGACTCATGTAGATTAAGCTGCCACCACAAAAGGTGCCTCAATGGACCTTGTGGACAGTGGTAACATTTCTCAGACTGACTCTATGGAAACCGAGCCCTTTGATGACACTGAAAGAGACATCATTGAGCATGGGAAACCAGGGTGCCAAGAAACCACATCTGGTGGTAAGGCTGAACATTCTAGGTATGTTACCTTATCTCCCCGTGTTTCTTTAAAAGAATATGTGGTAAGCATGAAACTCCTCATTCAAGATCTTCTTTCTAAAGTCTCAAAGCTGGAATCTCAGGTTAGGACTTTAGAGGCAAGATCTGCCACTCAGCAACTTGAGATTGACAATCTCAAGGCTCAACTAGCTGAGAAATAGACAGAGAGGTCTGTTAGGCATGTACCTATTCAGGTATCCTAGGCTTCCTCCTCCAGCTCATCTAGCTCTCAAGATGCTGCAATGATCTACTTTGGAGCAGAAGAACTTCAAAGGTTGACTGCACCTTCTACCACCATGGAAGAAGTTGGTCAAGCTAAGGTCCTCATGGAACTGAAACAGTTGGAACAACATCTGCATCTCCTTTCACTTCCGAAGCTGAAGTTAAAGCCTCGGAAGAACAAGCTGAATCTTCCGAAGCTGAAATGGAAGCTATGGAAGGACTATTTAAAATGTCTGAGGAACTGATCATCACAGATGCTATCATGGAAATGGCATCTGAAATGAGCAGCGAGGACTTTCCAATTGCACATCCATCTCACACACCATCTCTGACTCTCTCACAATCAGAAACCTCTCTCCACTAACCACCACAATCAGGATCTTCAAAGGATAAAGGTAAAAGGAAGATGACTGCGGAAGAGATTCAGGAAGAGGAGAAGATTGAGAAACTTAAGAAGAAAGGAAGACTTCAGATTGAGAAGTTGCTAGCTGCCAGCAGAAAAGCAGCTGCTTCCAATCAGGAGGTTGTCATCAATAAAAGAAGAGAGCAGATCATTGACCAGCTCATTGAAATGGGAGCTGCCAATGAAGAAACTCCTGCTACCATTAGAGGAGTTGATGGATCTGGAGAAGGCAACCAGGCTGAGACTTGTAGAAGAAGCCAGGTTGGCCTTAGAGGAAAAGGAAAAGAAACAGAAGGAGGGTGAATTGCAGCTGAGGAGAGACAGGATAACCTTCCTACTCTCCAGAGGCTTTGATCTTCAAGAACTCTCTCCACATAATGATGACACGATCCTCTGGCTCTACAACAAAGAGCAGGATCAAATGGAGAAAGAAAGGAAGAAGGCTGCAAAAGAAAAGGCCAGAGAGAAGAAGAAGAAAGAAGAAGAGACTAGGGTCACTGCCTCCAAGAAGCTTACTGAGAAAGCCTAGATGAAGGACTATCTTCAGGCTCATGGATTCTTTGGTAGGCAGGTGGGTCCTATGTCTGAAAGGACACTCCAACGGATTGTCAGTGAAATTAAGGATGGCATCCAGTTGGGAAAAAGGAAAGAGATGTATAGAAGGGTAAAAGGGATGACCTTCACTGCTTCTACCCAACCATACTTGAACCCTCACCCTTACCATTCACCATTAAACCTGAACCCTTCACCCCTGAACCCACATCACTACCCACTACTACCCCCTCACCTCAACCTCCTAAACTTACCATCATCCAACCCAAAACACTAGCCAGAACCTCTGAACCTAAACCTACCCAATCACCCTCCAAACCATCCCTTTAGCCTTCTCAACATCTCTCCCTTGAGGAGATTAAGGCAATCAAGATGAAGCTCACTAATTGCACCACTTTAAGTGAAGTCTCCTGTGTAGAAGACTCCGTTAACATTACCTATGTAGACGGATCTTCAAGTTCCCTCACAAGAGACAGATTCCTTGATTTGCCTAGAGGAACTTTGGACCAGGCTGCAAGACTTTTGGGCCTCAATTCAGAATCTTTAAATGAGGAAGAAATGAAGCTTAGAAGGAAACTGGTGACTCTGCTGGATACAAGAAAAGAGGACAAGATTCCTAGTCAGCCTCTTGTGCCAAGAAGGAAGATAATCCAGTGGAGGTTCGATGAACCTTCTCATAACTTTGTTGTGGAAAGAGAGAATGGTGAAGTCAACAGACTCAATGCAACCTCTCTGTTACACTCCAGCAGATTTGATATTGCTGAGTTAGCAGAGAAACCATTCTCCAACCCCTCTAACTCTGAAACTGCTGCAAAGGCAAAGATTGAAGAAGAGTTAAAGTTCAGAAGACAGGAAGACAAGGAATGATCTCCTACCAAAGGTGTTGCCTTTCTACAGATGGTGGAAGGTCCTGAATTGGAACCTATAGTTTGATGGGAATATGATTACAGTTCCCATAAACTAACTCTTTTCATAGGGCAACAACAAAGGATACATGTATCCAAGGTGACAGACTGGATTTCCTATCTACCAAGGATCTGTACAAGCTTCTCAGCACCACATCAGGGAAGAACAAGGAGACAGACAAATATTTGCTCTCCTTGGTGCTGAAAGTTTTGAGAAGTCGAGGTAAGTGAAGTTTTGGTAGCATCACCCTAGGGGGAGTTTGTTGGACCAAATCTCCGATAAGACTTTATCTAAGATACCTTAACTATAGTCTTGTAGTATAGGCTTTAGCTAAAGGATCCTAGCTGGTATCAAGTATATCCGACTGTAGATAGTATTATATATAGGTTCTCCTTGTAACTCATACAAACAACAATCTGCTTGTAAGAGTCTTTGTATTTTGAGTTGAGAATCAATATATAAAAGTATGTTGAAATTATATTTTTGTGTTCTTAGTTACTTTTCATATTGTGATCAACTCTTATTGATTCTTACCCGAGTGTGATTCTAGGTGATTTGAGAGAAAACCTTGTGTTTAAGTGACAAACACCGATCCTGCAGTTTTTCTAGTTTAAATTGTTAAACTAGCTAGTTTTACATGTGACAAAACCCACAATGGTATCAGAGCCGGTTATGTGGAATATGTGCTTCAAAAGGTGTGGAAAAATTAGTTTTCATGGACTTTTCCACCATTAGGGGCCGCTTTGTTGTGGATATTTGAATCCCATATATTTCAAGGTTTAATCTTGCATGCTTTGGTTTAAACCTTGAAAGATTTACATCAAATGGTTGATTGTGTTGTTTGGACATCCTTAAAGTTTTAGTTTATGTTGGCTAAACTTTAGGGCTGAAATAAGGGATTCATTTTTGTTTTTAAATGTTTAATGTGTTTTGTATTATGGTGCATAACATAGCCTTGACCTTATGTGTTGGTTTTGGTTGATTGTGTTTTGTTATGTTGGTTTGTTCTTGAAAGGGTTGTAATTTGTGTTTTGTATCTTGGGTTGTAATTTATATATTCATTTGGTTATGTAATAAATAGATTAGGTGCATTCCTTTTATTGGAAAAATTGTATTAGGTGTTGAATTCTTTATGCCCAAGACACAGAGAACATTGATGTGGTTAGTACGTTATGATCCAAGTCAGGTCATACCTAATAACAAGCTTAGCAAACACCAAATAATATTTAATTGATGATATAATCATATAATTAAATAATCACACCAATTTAGAAAATGGGTTTTCTAAATAAGTTGCATATGAGATTGAACAATTTATATTGATATTTTGTTTATAGATATTGTTTGTAATGTTATTTAAGTTACTTAAATAACATCAATAATAATGAAGTGTGTGTGAGTAATAGAATTAAAAGGTTAATTATATGTATAACTCATATTAGTAACTTGTTAATGTGTAAAATTATGTTTTAAGTTTTGGGGGGGAAAACCCAAAAGGGAAAAGGATTCGGCCGCCCCTTTGTGTGTGCCCCCTTTTTTGTTTTCACTTGTAGTCTTGGAACAACACATTGGACAATTCATTCACTCCATCTTCTTCTCTTTCTCACATGCAAAACCACAAGAATGAAAAAGGGTTTTCTCCTCTTGTTGAAGTGATTCAGCCTGAAAGGTTCCCATCAGCCTTTTCTTTCGGGTTTTTGGTGCTCAAATCCTAGCAACAAGGTGTTTGTCATAGAGCTTGGGGTATGCAAGCTGAGAGGACCTTCTTTTGGTGCCTTGGTTGTTCTTTCTTGGTCCCATCCTCCTTATCCATTTCGACATTTTTCTGCTGAAAGGTAGTTTATGGCAGCTTCTTTATGGCTGTCCATAATGTTAGTTTTGTGTTTACATAGCTAGTTTTATTCACATATAAAAGGTCCTTTATTCTTGGGTTTGTTTGTACCTTTATAATATCAAGATGAAACCCCGAATTTTCAGTTCATTAACTATGATATAAAGCTAGTTTCCGCTGCATTTTTACAAAGTTTAAATGGTTAAACTATGTATCTTGTTCTAACAAACCCCAACATTGGCATCTAGAGCCGGTTATGTGGATAGCTAGCTTGTTTTGTCCTTGTAATATTTTGTTTTATGGGACTTTGAAACCCCTTTCAGGGGCTGCTATTTTCGTGTATTATGAAACCCGAAACTTTCAAAGTTATATCACACATGCTTGTGATTAAACTTTGAAAGATATGTATGTTGTATTGTTTATTTGTTTGGACAAGATAAAACCCGAATTTCAGTTTATGTTGGCTGAAATTTCGTGGGTTTTAGGTGGGGTTTCATTGTTGGTTTGGATGATATGATCATTGTTCATTATGGTGCATAACCTAGCCCTTGACCTTCTGTTATTTGGATGTTTGTAATGGTTGTATTTATTCATTCATTGGGTTGTATAATCTTTTATTTGTGCTTGGTTTAAAGTGTAATTTATTTATTATTGGGCTGTAAAAATAGATTAGGTACTTTTCATTTTACTAGAAATCTTGTATTAGGATATAATATCTTGTAATATGAAGATGTACGCGTTAGAAGCACAAAGGGAAGACACAAGAAACATGGAGCATTTGGATGCGGTTTCAAGTGGGAGGTTCATGGAAGCCTTTTGTGTTATGTTTTGTCCCTTAGGAATGTCCTATGGACCACACTTGTGATGGCAAACAAGTGTGGCCACTTTAGATGCTATGGTTATGCACTAATATTTGGTTGATTCTTGGATGTTTGGTTATGGTATTGTGGTTGATTACTTATATATGATGATTTCTTAACAATCCTTTTCATGATCATAACAAATTATCTAAATGGGCATTAATCATTAAAAGGTAATAAAAGGTTATTAAAATTGTTTAATGATTTCAAAGATTAAAAGGGGTTTTAATCAATGTACCACAGGGTATCTTGTTTTTGAACACATACAAATATGTACATAATGTTTTCTAAACTTGTATTATAATCTATCTATTTTTTTTTCAAATAAGATCAACACCGTCCTTTTACACAACACTTGAATCACTCGGGAATTCCTAATGGGATAAAGGTCACCTAACCATTTTGAGGGAACTTGTGACTTGAGGTGAGAACGCCATATTCGTGGGATAAAGGTCACCTAACCGCTTATTTTGACAAACTCACACGTGTGTGTAAGTAGGGTGTCTTTATTTGCAAAACATGTCAAATGGATCACCTACGATATGGTTTCCAAATGGTGTTGATGGGATTAGCATGCCGACTTTACATATTATGTTTCAAGTCGATCCCATACCTCTAGAAGTTGCAAATGGTTGCAATCGTCAATGGTTGACCACCTTATTAATTTAAATCGTGGGATAAAGGTCACCTAACCACTATTTAAATGTAATGTTGGGTTCCAGATTTTAATATGAAAATGACCTTAAAAGGTATTAATTATTAAAATAACAATATCGAAAATACTAAAATTGATCTTTGTTAAATTTTGTATATGGCCACCAATAATTATGATAATCATGATAATTCATCCACGTCCACCCAATCTTTACAAGCGATTCTCCAAAAGGAACGTCTAAATCATAACAATTTTATTGATTGGTATCAAAACTTGAGAATCGTTCTCAAGCAAGAGAAACGATCATATGTTTTAGACAACCCTGTCCCCGATCAACCTAGTGAGGATGATGAGGAGGCCTATAACGATTGGATAAACTACACTGAGGACTCTGTCCAAGTGTCTTGCCTTATGTTGGCAAGCATGACTCTGGATCTCCAGAAGGAGTATGAGCATCATGGAGCCTATGACATGATAACCCAAGTGAAGGAAACGTTCCAACAGCAAGCGAGGGTTGAGCGCTTCGAAACGGTTCAAGCGCTCCATGCATGTCGTATGGACGACAACCAATTAGTTTCATCTTATGTACTTAAGATGAAAAGTCACATTGACCACCTTGAAAGGTTAAACTGTCCCATCTCAAAGGAATTGGACACAGATTTGATCCTAAATGGCTTTACCAAAAGGTCTAAGACGTTCGTGTTGAACTACAACATGAATGCTTGGGACAAAAGCATTGGTGAGCTTTATTCTATGCTCAAAACGGTTGAGGCGGCCATGGGTAAAAGGGTTTTACCCGTTCTCACCATCAATGAAGGTGGGAACAAGAAGAGGCCTCATCCCGCACCCAAGGCAGGAGTTGCAAAGGGTAAGGGACCCATAATAGGAAAAGGGAAAGGGGTGGCAAGGGTGCCACCCAAAGCACAGGAGAAGAGGCAAAAGGTTGCTTCTAATGACCCATGCTTCAAGTGTGGGGAGATTGGACACATTGGGCATGAAATTGTCCTGTCCATCTCCAAGAGTTGAAAGCAAAAAGGGATGCGGGTAGACCTCAGGTACTATATACATAATCCATATTGATTTAAACTTAATATCCTCTAACACATGGGTATTAGATACTAGATGTGGAACTCACATTTGCAATTTGTTGCAGGGGTTCAAAAGAAGTAGCAACTTAAACAAAGGGGATGTTAGCCTCTACATGGGCAATGGGGCTAAAGTTCAGTGGTGACTACATCTTGAAACTTCCAAATGGTTGAAGTAAGTTTTGTACAATGTTTTGTATGCTCCTAGTTTGACTAGGAACATTATTTCTGTAGCCCTATTAAACATTTTCAATATGTATTATCATTTATTGGAAATGAAATCCATGTTACTTTGGATGACATGTTTTACTTTAAAGCTATTCCCATCAATGGTATCTATGCATTGGTTCATGAAAATACATTGAATGATAGCTTATTATACCAAACTAGTACCAAAAAACTCAAATCGGATTTGAGTAACACTTATCTTTGGCATTGCCGTCTTAGTCATATAAACAAGAACAGAATAAAAACACTACAAAAGAATGGTCTTTGATAAACAAATGAATGTGATTCATTTGATGTATGTGAATCTTGTTACAAGGTAAAATGACCAAGGCACCTTTTAGTGGCAAAGCCGAAAGGGCAAAGGATTTATTAGGTATCATACATTCGGATGTATTTGGTCCTTTTAAACCTATGACAAGTTACAATGAAAGATACTTCATTACCTTTACTGACAACTATAGTCGATATGGGTATGTTTACTTATTAAGACATGAAGATGAAGCTTTTGAAATGTTCAAGATCTTTCAAAATGAAGTACAAAATCAACTCAATAAGTCAATTAAAATTCTCCACACCGATAGAGGAGGTGAATACCTGAATGATGCTTTTAGGGACCATCTTAGAAGTTGTGGGATTGTCTCACAACTATCTCTACCGGGAACACCACAACATAATGGCGTGTCCGAGCGGAGAAATCGAACTCTATTGGATATGGTTCGATCTATGCTGGCTAGAAGCTCATTACCTCTATCATTTTGGGGTTTTGCTCAGCTCTCTGCGGCCCGTATTTTGAATATGGCCCCAACCAAGAAAGTGGAAAGGACACCTTATGAAATCCGGCATGGAAGGGTTCCATCATTTTCATATTTGAGGGTGTGGGGGTGTGAGGCTTATGTGAAGACTCCCACCTCGAACAAGTTAGAAAGCCGTTCCACTAAGTGTATCTTTATTGGATATCCAAGAGATTCTATGCGATATAATTTCTATGATCCAATACAACAAAAGAGTTTGTTGCCAAAAAGGGTGAGTTCTTTGAAACCAAGTTCCTTATCGAAGGAACTGGTAGCAGAACTGTGGATCTTGAAGGGATCAAGAACCGCAACCCGATACACGTTTGGTTAACACTAGCACTCAACATGAGGATGTTGAAAGTGATCAAATAGTTTATCAATACACAAAAAAGCTTTGCAGATCTGGTAGAACTAGTAATCCACCTGAAAGATATGGAGTTTTTACTGATGGATGCTATGTGATAGATTCTGATGAACCAATCACATACCATGATGCGTTGTCCAATTCGGATTGTGACAAATGGCTTGGAGCCATGAACGTTAAGATGCAATCCATGTATGACAATCAAGTATGGGACTTGGTTATACCACCTCTTAACTCCAAAGTAATTGGATGTATGTGGATTTTCAAAAAGAAAACCGATATCCATGGAAACTTGGATACTTATAAAGCAAGACTTGTAGCAAAGGGTTTCACTCAAACTCAAGGAGTTGACTATGATGAAACTTTCTCACCTGTTGCGATGCTAAAATCTATTAGAATATTGTTTGTCATAGCTGCTCATTATGATTATGAGATTTGGCAAATGGATGTCAAAACGACTTTCCTAAATGGATATCTTGAGGAAGATGTCTATATGGTTCAGCCTGAAGGTTTTATCGATCCAAAACATCCTAACAAAGTATGCAAGTTAAAAAAATCAATCTATGGATTGAAACAAGCATCGAGAAGTTGGAATCACCGTTTTGATGAAGAAGTAATTAAATTTGGATTCATCAAGAACGTTGATGAAGCTTGTGTATATAAGAAAGCTAGTGGGAGCATCATCACTATCCTAGTATTGTATGTTGATGACATACTACTATTTGGGAATGACATTCCAACCTTGGAAGGTGTAAAAACCTGGCTTGGAAGTTGTTTTTCCATCAAGGATCTTGGTGAGGCCACCTGTATTCTGGGAATAAAGATCTATAGGGGTAGATCAAGGCGGTTGATTGGTTTAAATCAAAGTGCATACATTGATAAGATCTTGAAAAGGTTCAAGATAAAGAACTCTAACAAAGTTATGGTACCTATTCAAAGAGGAACAATATGGAGCACGACTCAATGTCCAAGCTCAAAGGATGAGCAAGATAAAATGAAGGCAATCCCATACACATCTGCTATTGGATCCATCATGTATGCAATGATATGCACTCGGCCGGACGTTTCATGCGCCTTAAGTATGACAAGCCATTACCAGCAAAATCCTGGAAGCAGTCATTGGATGGCTGTTAAGAACATACTTAAGTACCTAGGAGGACTAATGATATGTTTTTAATCTATGGATCTGGTGATGAGGAACTCGTTGTAAAAGGTTACACGGATGCGAGTTTCTAAACCGATTGTGATGATTCACGATCACAATCTGGATACATTTTCATTCTGAATGGAGGTGTTGTCTCTTGGAAGAGCTCTAAACAAGATGTGATGGCTTTATCAACTACGGAATCTGAATACGTCGCCACCTCATTGGCAGCTCAAGGAGCTGCATGGTTGAAGAAATTCATTGCCGATCTAGGGGTTGTCCCATCAATTCAGGACCCCTTAGAGATCTTTTGTGATAATGAGGGTGCGATTGCACAAATCAAGGAACCTCGGCTCATCAAAAGACTAGCACATTGAGCGGAGATTCAACTACATACGATATGAAGTTGAGAAAGGAAAGATATGTATTCGCAAAGTTCACACATATCAAAATATTACGGATCCTCTTACGAAGCTCCTAGAAAAGGCAAAGCATGAAGGTCATACCTGTGCCATGGGACTTCAATATTCTAATGATTGGATTTGATCTGTGATTTTGTATTTGGATATTTGGAACTCCCTTACTACATGAATAAAATTATATGGTTATAATATTTCAATAAATGTTCTAATTTAGCATGTTTAATCCATGGGTAAATTGTTTACTCTAAATGTCCGTGATCGTTCATACTTGTGGGAACAAATATGAGGGTAAGATTATTATGAATTTGGATTCGTGGATATTCATAAGGAATGAATATAAAGCAATTGGTTGCTGCCAAAGTTCATAGATATTTGTGGGACACAAATATTGGACTGACCCGCATCTCAAATTTTACTACATGGGATCTTCTAGATTGATCATAAGTAAATTTGAGTAAAGGCGAATATCATTTGGTATCCTCAGACCTGAGATACATATTGGGTTTTTATATTCACCCAGTGTTATACCTTGAGCTAGTTCTTCACTGCCCTGAAATAATGGACAGTACGTAAGGCTATGTTCAGGTGTGACACGAAGTGCTTGTGAGAAACGTATGTATTCAAGATGGAATTTGTTCCTCTTATTCGTTGAGAGCAAGATGTCTAAGGCCTGATTAAGTTAAATCAACAAGGAATGATCATTCTATGTCCTTGGATTTAATATGACATCTGTAACAAAAGGATAAATGATTGATTCACCTAAATGAGTTCAAGTTGGATACTTGAATGGGATGATGTTATTGAATGGCTTTAAGTCATGCGTATTAAGGGTAGTGAACCGTTGTTAGGCGGTATTTACTGCTTGCATCAATCTTCTATGAATCTTGTGCAAGTGAGAGATTGTTGAATTCTTATGCCCAAGACACATAGAACATTGATGTGGTTAGTACGTTATGATCCAAGTCGGGTCATACCCAATAACAAGCTTAGCAAACACCAAATAATACTTAATTGATGATATGATCATACAATTAAATAAATACACTAGTTTAGAAAATAGGTTTTCTAAATAAGTTGCATATGAGATTGAACAATTTATACGGATATTTTGTTTATAGATATTGTTTGTAATGTTATTTAAGTTACTTAAATAACATCAAATAATAATGAAGTGTGTGTGAGTTATAAAATTAAAAGGTTAATTATATGTATAACTCGTATTAGTGACTTGTTAATGTGTTAAAATTGTGTTTTAAGTTTCGGGGGGGAAAACCCAAAAGTGAAAGGGATTCGGCCGCCCCTTTGTGTGTGCCCCCTCTTTTTCACTTGTAGTCTTGGAACAACACATTTGACAATTCATGCACTCCATCTTCTTCTCTCTCTCACATGCAAAACCACAAGAAAGAAAAAGGGTTTTCTCCTCTTGTTGAAGTGATTCACGGCTGAAAGGTTCCCAGTAGCCTTTTCTTTTGGGTTTTTGGTGTTCAAATCCTAGCAACAAGGTGTTTGTCATAGAGCTTGGGGTATGCAAGCTTGAGAGGACCTTCTTTTGGTGTCTTGGTCGTTCTTTCTTGGTCCAAATCATCATCATCCATTTCGACATTTTCCTGCTGAAAGGCAATTTATGGCAGCCTCTTTATGGCTGTCCATAATGTTAGTTTTGTGTTTACATAGCTAGTTTTATTCACATATAAAAGGTCTTTTGTTGTTGGGTTTGTTTGTAACTTTATAATATCAATATGAAACCCGAAATTTCCAGTTCATTAACTATGTTATAAAGCTAGTTTCCGCTGCATTTTTACAAAGTTTAAATGGTTAAACTATGTATCTTGTTCTAACAGACCCCAACAATAGAATATGATTTTTGTAAAAGAAGATACACAAGATGAAGACTCAAAGAAGGACACAAAAGACATGGACACTTGAAGCATTTGGATGTGGATTCAAGTGGGAGTTCATGGACACATTTTGATGTGTCATCTTCACCCTTAGGAAAGACCTTATGACAACACTTGTGATGGCAAACAAGTGTGGTCAACTTAGTGGCTATGGTTATGCACCCATCTTTGTATGTTTATGCTTGTTTGGATGTTTGTTGCTTGATTGTTTGGTTGATATTTGGATATGCATTACAAAATCATTAACAAACTTAACAAGCTGAAATTTTGATGGTTCTTTATCATTAAGTGGTTAATAAAAGTTTATTAAAAGGATTAATGGTTTTAATAAAAGAGGTTTATTAAAATGAACCATAGGCCCCTTGTATTTGAAAGCATACAAATATAAGGTACGTACAGTTTTGTAAACTAAGATTATGAAACTTAAATTCCTTTTATAAACAAGTTTAACTCCATCCATTTGCACAACACTTGGGTCATTTGGAAACTCTTAATGGGATAAAGGTCACCTAACCATTTTGTGAGAACTTGTGACTTGAGGTGGGGATACCATATTTGTGGGATAAAGGTCACCTAACCACTTATGTTGGAAAACTCACATTGTGTGCAAGTAGGGTAACTTGATTTGCAAACCATGTTAAATGGATCACCTACAATATGGTTTACAAAGGTGTTGATGGATTAACATGCCGACTATACATATGATGTTTTAAAGTCGATCCCATACCCTAGAAGTTGCAAAGGGTTGCAATTGTCAAAACATTGACTACCTTGTTAATTTAAATAATGGGATAAAGGTCACCTAACCACTATTTAAATGTAATGTTGGATTCTAGATTTTAAAATTGTGTAAGACACTTAAAAGGGGTTTTAATTATTAAAAAAATGAACAATATCGAAATTACTAAAATTGAACTTTGTTATATTTTGTAGATGGCCACCAACAACAATAATGATAACAATGAAATCCCGTCCGCTCACTCACTATCACTAAGTACCGTTCTCCAAAAGAAGTGTCTAAACCATAACAACTTTATTGATTGGTTTCGAAACTTGAGAATTGTTCTCAGCAAGAGAAACGATCATACATATTAGACGATCGATTCCCGATCAACCTAGTGAGGATGATGAGGAGGCCTACAATAATTTAGTGAAATACATTGAGGACTCGGTCCAAGTGTCTTGCCTTATGTTGGCAAGTATGACTCCAGATCTCCAAAAGGAGTATTAACATCCTGGAGCATATGACATGATAACCCAGTTGAAGGAAACGTTCTAACAACAAGCACGGGTTGAGCGCTTCGAAATGGTTCAAGCACTCCATGTGTGTCGTATGGATGACACCCAATCTATTTCATCTTATGTACTTAAGATGAAAAGTCACATCGATCGCCATGAAAGGCTGAATTGTCCCGTCTCGAAAGAGTTGGCTACGAATTTAGTCCTCAACTCTTTGTCAAAAAGGTTTGACAACTTTGTCATGAACTATAACATGAACGGGTGGGATAAGAACAAAAGTGAGCTTCACCCTATGCTCAAAACTGGCGAGGCGGCCACGGGTAAAAGGGTTTTACCCGTTCTCACCATCAATGAAGGTGGGAACAAGAAGAGGCCTCACCCCACACCCAAGGCAAATGTTGCCAAGGGTAAAGGGCACGTTATGGGAAAGGGAAAGGGAGTGGTAAGAGTGCCACTACCAAAACCAGCGGAGAAATGACCCATGCTTTAAGTGTCGGGAGATTGGACATTGGGCAAGAAATTGCCCAGTCCATCTCAAAGTTGCAAGTTAAGAAGGATGCCGGGCAAACCTCACGTACAATTTTCATGATTCATATTGATTTAAATTTAATATCCTCTAACACATGGTATTGGATACCGGATGTGAAACTCATATTTGCAACATATTGCAGGGTTTCAAAAGAAGGATTTCAAGAAAGGGGATGTAAGCCTCTACATGGGGAATGGGGCAAAGGTACAAGTTGAAGGCCGAGGGGACTACATCTTGAAGCTTCCAAATGGTTTGGAAGTAATTTTGAAAAATATTTTGTACGCCCTTAGTTTGACTAGGAACATTATTTCTGTTGCCCAATTAAGACAATATGTTTATGTTTTGTCATTTATTGAGAATAAGATTCATGTTTCTTTAAATGGCATGTTTTATTTTAAAGCTATTCCCATTAATGGAATTTATGAATTGGTTCGTGAAAACATATTATATGATAGCTCATTGTACCAAACCACCACTAAGAAACTCAAATTGGATTTGAGTGATACCTATCTTTGGCATTGCCGTCTTGGTCATATAAACAAGAAGCGCATACAAACACTTCAAAGAACGATCTTTTAAAAGCAAAGGAATATGATTCATTCGATGTATGTGAATCTGTTTACAAGGTAAAATGACTAAGGTACCTTTTAGTGGCAAGTCTGAAAGGGCAAAAGATTTGTTAGGCATCATACATTCGGATGTGTTGGACCCTTGAAAGGATCATACATGCTAACTCAATGGGTGATTTGATGATTGTTCTGCTGAAATCCCTCAAGTCCAAGAAGAAATGCGGATGGAGATTCTGCTTAGAAGAATAAAGTATTGTCCCCCGCATTTGTCAATGCGGAAGACACATAACAAATACGGACAAGTATTTGTTCTTCCGCATTGACTAATGCGGATGACAAAGTAAATGCGGACAAGACTTTGCTCATCCGCATTGACAAATGCGGATGACCGAACAAATGCACACAAGTATTTGTTCATCCGCATTAACCAATGCGGATGACCAACATACTAATGCGGTTGATCAAGTGAAAATGCTGATCAAGTTAACTCATCCGCATTTGTCAATGCGGATGACCAAGAAAAGATGCGGATGAAGACTAGACTAGTTCGGATGTAATAGGTCAGGGGTAGTTTAGTCATTTTGTAAAAGGCATCAATTCTGTCTATAAATAGAATAGATACCTGGTACATGAGTTGACGACTGATAGATAGATATTTTTGTTGTAATTATTCTCTGTAATTTATCAACTTTCGTATATCAATACAAACAACATTTATCAGTATTTTTCTTGCTTTGAATGTTCTTTGATTGTTTGTTTCCGCCACTCAATCATGACTTGATTATCATATTCAATTCACAGTAAGAATATCACTCTTACTCAACTCCAGTCAATTGGTATCAGAGATTTGCTTTCGATTCTCTTTTAGATCTGTGCACAGACTGAATAGAATTTGATTGATCGGGGAATCAAGTTGCTAGTAGTGGATATCATCATCTCTACTTAGTAAACAACAAGAATACTCCCGTCAAACAGTAACAAAATCATTACAAAACTCATTTTGAACCTTGAAAGAACTGCTTGAACAAGTTGGACTCATCAAACATAATCAATCTTATATTCAACTAAATCTATACTTACACAAATTAAAATGGATTCTAACAGTTACTCTGAACTTAGTCATATGCCTAAACCTCCCATGCTTAAACACAAATTTGAGTTCAAATAGTGGAGGATAAGGTTTAGAAATTACATCACAGGTGTAGATCCTGATTTTTGGATTTGAATATGTAAGGGTCCACACATCCCTGTTACTCTATCAACAGCTCAAGCTGCACTTTACAAGATTGCTTGAATACCCATTGAAGACTTAACTCTCGATGAAGATGACTATAGAAAATCAAGATTAACCTCAAAGCATACTCAATTTTGACTCAAGCACTCAAGATGGATGTGTTAAAAAGATTGGAAGAGTATGCAACTACTAAATCTATTTGGGATGCACTAAAAATTATGTGTGAAGGAAGCAGTGAGGTGGCTGATATTAACAAAGACAAGATGGTTAATGAGCATAAAACATTCCACCACACCAAAGGAGAATCCATATCAAAGAAACTGCACAGATTTGTACAGTTGGTAAATGACTTGGAAATCATGGGAGTCACTTACAATATTAAAGAACTTAACAAGAAAATGCTTCATAGTCTCCCTGAAAGCTAGAAACAGAATGTCACCATGCTGAAAAATACTCTTGATCTTGAGAGTACCACTTTAGAATTTATGATAGCTAAAATTGAAGCGTTGGAACTTGATGAAAGAAGTAGAAACCTGGGTGGACCAAGAGTGATTGAGGCTTACAAATTTCCTTCAGAATCTCATTTTGTTGAAAATGCTTTCATCATTGAGGAAGATGATTTCATCTCATCAAGAGATCAAATGAACAATACTAGGTTCATTGCAACTCCATTAATCAATCATCCATCAACATCATCACAAGTACCTAAAATCTTTACTGCTCCTCAAACCTCTCCTCATGACTCAAGATCAGAAGAGCAAAAGGCAACTTACAATGCCTTTGTTGCAAGCTTTGAAGCCTACCTGGGAGGAAGACTCAATTCTGCTCACCTAATTGAGGAAGATTTAGAAGAAATGGATCCTGATGATGTTGAGGAAGGGGATCTACAGTGGCAAATGGAAATGATTTCCATGAGAGCCAAGAAATTCTTTAGAAAAGGAAGAAAGCTGTGCCTAAATGAGAACACTAAACTTGGATATGATAAATCCAAGGTGAAATGTTTTAACTGTGGCATGAATGGCCATTTCTCGTGAGAGTGCAATGCCCCCAAAAGAAACAACTATCACAGGGACTCTCCAGGCCAATCATCATCACAGCCTAACTCAAGCTATCACTCCAAGAATCAACAACAGCAGTATCTTCATTCTCATCATCAACAAACATACAAGAATCAACCACAGCTGATAAATCAAGCTCATGCAAGCAGTCAGCGTTCTGCCAATGCCCTTGTGATTAAACAAGATGGGGTATGTGACTGGAGTGTGTATACTGAGGAAGTCAAGCCTCAATTCCAAAATCATGCTCTTATGGCTCACATCAACGATGGACCATCTTCAATGCCTACTGAGGTAAAAAGTAACCTTTGTAGTGAAAAATGCATTAATGAATTACAAGAGTATAAGGAACAAAACCATAGACTGGCAGATAAATTCAAAAAAGAAAAAGTGAAATCAGAATTGATGAAAAGAGAACTAAAAAGTTTTGAAATAAAAATCAAATCTCTCATTTCTGACATAGAATAAATGCATGGTGAGAAATACACTCTTGCAGCTGAAAATGAGCTACTTTCTGAAAATTTAGCTCAGGCTAAAGCTCAACAATCTATGACTAAAGTGAAACTTGAAAAGTTTCAAATGCCTTCAGTCAAGCTGCAAGAGATGCTGGATTCCTAAATGGTTTCAAAGGACATGTCAGGGATTGGGTATAATTCATGTCCTCCACCATACAATGACAATTACACTATCATGCCTGACTATGTCTCACTCTCTGAATCAATTGAACCTAAAACTATGGAACCTAAATCTGTAGTGAAACAAGTGACAAATCCTCAAAACAAACCTGATGTTTGTTTTGAAACTAATGAGGATAAAATCAAGTTAGGTCACCCAATCAAAATCAAAGAGTGTTCAGACAAGACAGTGAGTGTCATGAAACCATCAACCCTGTAAAAGGAATTGTACCTTTTATAAAATTCATACCATCTGTTTTACAAGACAAAAAGAAATATGTCAAGACAGTGAAACCCACTACTGAGACTAGTTCTAATAATGAGATTATATCTCCATAAAATTCAAGCAAATCAGAAAAGGTTTCACTGAAAAAGAAACAAATTGTAAAACTGAGTTCAACACATAAAACATCATCAGACCCTTTGTCATCAAGGTTAAGGCAGGGAGTTGGGTTTGATATTTGTAACAAGGAACATGTTGACCAGTTTGAGAAAGAAATAAGAAATAGGCTGAAGAAACTAAACAACCCAGACAATTGAACAAAAGTAGTGTTGTGAAGCAAACTACTAAATGGGCTGATTCTGATTCATCGCCTAAAGAAAAGAAAGTGACTCATCAAAAGAAAATATCAGTTGAGTCACACAAGGAAAAATTTGATTGAAGAAACAACAATTGTATTGTGATATTTTTGACATGTTCAATCACAAGACAGATAAATGCTTCTTCAATCAATATTGTTGTATCTGTGATATGAATAATCACTCCACCAAAAATTGCTATTTCAACAAGTAGACATTAACAATCATAATACATCTGATTGTTACTTAATCAGAAGGGGTTGAGAATTCCCAACACAAGCCCATCTCAAAACATCTACTGTGATGCACTCTGTCAGACTCATCTTCATAATACTCAATCTAGGACACCTAGACCAACAAATGACAGAAATAACTTGAAGAATTTTGAGGAAGGGTCAAAGAAATCATCTCACAATGAAATACAAACTTAACCTTCCTAAGCAGAAAACCAACTTTTGATAATGAAACTCGGGCTAAATTTTTAGAAAGAAATAGAGACCAACGATTTCATTATTCATCTGAATCCTCAGTAGATGTTGATGAGATGACTCGACCAATTCATTATCAAAAATCTCCTAGAACGCCTCGATCCAAATCACAATTCAGAGGGAAATACTAGGAGGTGACTATCATGAATAGGAACGGGAAACCCAAGACCATAATGGTTTAGGTTCTTTATTCTAATTAGTTCTTTTTGCTTGTAGGTTCATCCACACAGGTCTAATAGCCTATGGTACGTAGACAGTGGATGCTCCCGACACATGACTGGAGATCGTTCCCTCTTTCATGATTTCAAGTACATACAAGGAACTACTGTGGCATTCGGTGGAGATTCAGAAGATGGTAGAATTATAGGAGAAGGATCTGTGACAAACGGGATGCTGAGCTTTGACACAGTGAATTACTGTGAACAACTGAATTTCAATTTGCTAAGCGTGTCTTAGATCTGCGAAAAAAAATATTCCACTCACTTTACAAACACTCACTACTATATTCTGAAACCTGGATTTCAGATCCGTAAAGAATGGGATGTCTTAAAGACTCCAAGGAAGAATAATACATATGTCTTTAACATGTGTTCTGCATCACCTAAGGAAGAAACATGTCTTTTGTCTAAAGCATCATTTGATGAGTCACAGCTCTGGCATAGACGTTTGGGGAACACTAACTTTAAAAATATGAACAAGTTAGTCAAAGGAAACCATGTCATTGGTCTTCCTAAAAAAGAATTCAATTTTGTTGATCAATGTTCAGCGCGCCTCAAAGGAAAACAACACAAATCGTCTCACAAAACTAAGCTGGTGAACACTAACAATACTCCACTGAAGTTACTTCACATGGATCTTTTTGGACCAACTCATGTAATGAGTATGGGAAAGAAACAGTATTGTTTAGTGATCATTAATGACTTTTCTCGATTCACATGGGTGTTCTTCCTACTTCATAAAAATGAAGCATCCCAAATCATTCAAGAATTTATCACTAAAATTGAAAATCAACTTGATCTTAACGTCAAAATAATAAGAAGTGATAATGGTACAGAGTTCAAAAATGAAAATATGAGTTCCTTTTGTCCAACCAAAGGCATTGCTCATCAATTCAGTGCAGCTAGACCTCCTCAACAAATTGGGGTAGCTGAAAGGCGAAATAGAACACTGATTAAAGCAGCAAGAACGATGCTAGCCGATGCTAAACTGCCAATCACCTTCTGGGCAGAAGCAGTTAACACATCGTGCTTTGTGCAAAATCGAACTTAATTTGTTAAAGAAAGTAACATGAAACCTTATGAACTGATCTTTCATAGGAAACCATTTATTGGATTCCTCAAATCATTTGGTTGTCCAGTCTCAATATTAAACACCCGTGATCATTTGGGAAAATTTTCATCCAAGTCTAATGAAGGAGTCTTGTAGGTTATTCTTCTGTCTCAAAGGATTATAGAGTGTTCAATCCTAGACTGAACATTATTGATGAATCTACAAATGTTCAATTCAAAGAACATTCGTTCCTAAATCTACAAATGGTCCTAACTGGTTGTTTGATATTGACACATTTACAAATTCATTTGACCAATTTCACTTGTCTGATGCAGGAAATATACATTCAGGTGATACTTCGTCAACTGTTCGTCAAAGAAAAAATAAAGGAAATGTATGAAAAAGAAAGGAAAGCAGAAATAGAAACAGAACATAAAGAGGAGGAGAAAAGTAAAATGAATGATCAAGAGCCAAGCACACCTGAAAAGGTACCTGAACTAGAAGAACAAGCTGAAAGCTCTAGCCCTCAACTTCAAACTTACTCACAAAAGAGGAAATACTTAGCTGAAAAGCTAAGGGTAAAAGACCAGTAGTTGAAGAAGAACCGGTTAAGAAACAAAAAGATGACCCCAAAAGTCTAGCAGCCATTGCTGAATTTTTGGAAGAACATGAGCAGCAGAAGCTCAATTAAAGAAATTGGCTGCTGCAGTTGATTTAGAAGAAGGTGAGATTGCTGGTGGATATGAAGCTGAAAAGGATGTTGTTATGGACAGTCCCATGAATGCAGAACAGGTAGTGGAAGACATGGTATCCAAAGCACAAACTGATGACTTGATGATTAAAGCCATGTTTCTGATCAATCAAGGATATGATCCTGATGAAGTGTTTCGAATGACATATGAAGGGATGAAAGAAGAAGAAATCAAAGTGAAAAGGCTGCTTGATCCCACCGTTGAAACAAAATATGAGAAAGCAATCACCAAGGATACTCCAAAGCCTAAAGATTCCTCTTTGAAGAAATCAACCGGGTATGAAAGACCATTGCCAAGTAGGGGTCCCCTACACAAGCTGTCTTCAATGAAGAAATCATCTCCATCTCATGAACCATTATTCCTAATCCTTATAATATGTCTGTTAAGGAAATGAAGGAATATCTCTCAAGTTAGGGGTTCATGAGAAGAAGGACTGGAAATATGAAGACAAACTCATTAAGGGTTACAACTCTTCAATTGATTAATAAGAAGAAAGAAAAACTCAAGAAGCTGGAAGAAGAATTTGCAAGCACCAAACCAAGAAGTAGAGTATCAGCTGAAGTCATGATGTTGAACCAGAAAGACCAAGAACTACTTGCCCTGTGCTCCACAAGTACCCTGAATGGTTTGCAGAACCATCTCAGTTGAAACTGCAAGAAGGACTGACTAGAGGGGTGTCTACTCCTAAAGGTAAGGTTGAGCAAAAGATGTTGCACCCTGAAAGGATCATACATGCCAACTCAATGGGAGAATTGATGATTGTTCAGCTAGAATCCCACTAGTCCAAGATGAAATGTGGATGAAGATCTACCAAGAAAATAAAAAATGTTATCTTTCGCATTAGTTAATGCGGAAGACAAAACTCTCATGTGGACAAGTGTTTACTCTTCCGCATTGACTAATGTGGAAGACATAATACCAATGCTGAAGCACAAGTTACTCTTCCGCATTGACTAATGCGAAAGAACAAAAGAAGATGCGGACAAGACTTTGTTCATCCGCATTTGAAAAATGCGGATGACCAACCAAATGTGCACAAGTATTTGTTCATCCGCATTAACCAATGCGGATGACCAACTTACTACTACTGATGATCAAGTGGAAATGCTGATGACGATTATCATATCCGCATTTTTCAATGCGGATGAACAAGCAGAGATGCAGATCAAGACTTAAACTAGTTTCTGATGTAATAGGTCAGGGGTAGTTTAGTCATTTTGTAAAGGCATCTTGTTTGCCTATAAATAGAATAGTTAAGCTCGTACTGAGGTGACGGCTGATTGATAGAGAATTTTTGTTGTAATTATCTTTGTAACTTATCAACTTTCATATATCTATACAAACAACATTTATGAGTAATTTTCTTGCTTGAATGTTCTTTGATTGTTTGTTTCCGTCACTCAATCATTGACTTGATTATCATATTCGATTCTCAGTAAGAATATCACTCTTACACAATCCCACTCAATTGGTATTAGAGCTTTGGCTATCGATTCTCTTACAGATCTGCGCACGGACTGAATAGAACTCGATTGATCAGATAATCAAGTTGCTAGTAGTAGATATTATCATCTCTACATAGCAAACATCAAATATACTCCTGTCAAACAGCAAGAACACTCATTCTAAACCTCAGTAGAACTGCTTGAACAAGTTGGACTCATCAAACATAATCAATCTTAAAATCAACTAAATCTATACTTACACAAATCAACATGGATTCTAACAGTTACTCTGAATTAGGTCATACACCTAAACCATCCATGCTTAAACACAAATCTGAGTTTAAACAATGGAGAATACGGTTTAGAAATTATATCACATGTGTAAATCCTGACTTTTGGATCTCAATATGTAAGGGTCCACATATTCCTGTGACTTTATCAATAACTCAAGCTGCACTGTACAAGACTGCTAGAATACCAATTGAAGACTTAAGTCTGGATGAAGATGACTATAAGAAAATCAAAATTGATATTAAAGCATACTCTATTTTGACTCAAGCACTCAAAATGGATGTGCTAAAAAGATTGGAAAAATATGGGACTGTTAAAGCTCTTTGGGATGCTCTCAAAATTATGTGTGAAGGTACCAGTGAAGTTGCTGAAATTAACAAAGACAAGTTGGTCAATCAGTATGAAACCTTCCATCACACCAAAGGAGAATCCATATCAAAACAACTGCACAGATTTGTACAGTTGGTCAATGACTTGGAAATATGGGTGTTTCATACAACATTAAAGAACATAACAAGAAAATGCTTCATAGTCTACCTGAAAGCTGAAAGCAAAATGTCACAATGCTGAAAAATACTCTTGATCACAGGAATCTGAGTGGGCCAAGAGTGGTTGAAGCCTACAAATTCCCTTCAGAATCACATTCTGTAGAAAATGCTTTCATCACAAAGGAAGATGACTTCATCTCATCAAGAGATCAAATGAACAATACTGGGTTCATTGCATCTCCACCATTCAATCACCACTCAGCTTCAGCTCAAGCACCAAAAGTCTCCATTGAACCTCCAATCTGTCTAGAAAACTTAAAATCAGAAGAGCAAAAGGCAACATACAATGCCTTTGTTGCAAGTTTTAAAGCATATCTTGGGGGAAGACTCACTTATGCCCATCTAATACAAGAAGATTAGAAGAATTAGATCATGATGATGTTGAGGAGATGGATCTACACTGGCAAATGGCAATGATTGCCATGAGAGCAAAGAATTCTTTATAAAAGGAAGAAAGTTGAGCTGAATAAGAACACAAAACTTGGATATGACAAATCCAAGGTAAGATGCTTCAACTGTGGCATGACTGGCCATTTCTTAAGAGAGTGCAATGCTCCTAAAAGAAACAACCATTCAAGAAACTCTCCTGGTCAATCATCATCACAACCTAATTCAAGCTATCACTCAAACAATCAACAACATTAGTACCATCATTCTCATCATCAACAAACATACCAGAATCAACCACAACTGACAAATCAAGCCCATGCAAGCAGTCAGCCGTCTGCTAGTGCCCTTGTGATCAAGCAGGATGGGATATGTGGCTAGAGTGTGTATGCTGAGGAAGTCAGCCTCAATTCGAGAATCATGCTCTTATGGCTTACATCAATGATGGACCATCTGCAATGCCTACTCAGGTTCAACCACACAGGTCTAATAGCCTATGGTATGTAGACAGTGGATGCTCTCAACACATGACTGGAGATCATTCCCTCCTTCGTGATTTCAAGTACATACAAGGAACTACTGTGGCATTCGATGGAGATTCAGAAGGTGGTAGGATTACAGGAGAAGGATCTGTGACAAATGGGATGCTGAGCTTTGACAAAGTGATTATTGTGAACAACTGAATTTCAATCTGCTAAGCGTGTCTCAGATCTGCGACAAAAAATATTCCACTCACTTTATAGACACTCACTGCTACATTCTGAAACCTGGATTTCAGATTCCTAAAGAATGGGTTGTCTTAAAGACTCCGAGGAAGAATAATACATATGTCTTAAACTTGTGTTCAGCATCACCTAAGGAAGAAACATGTCTTTTGTCTAAAGCATCATTTGATGAGTCACAGCTTTGGCATACACGTTTGGGGCACACTAACTTTAAAAATATGAACAAGTTAGTCAAAGAAAACCATGTAATTGGTCTTCCTAAAAAAGAATTCAATTTTATTGATCAGTGCTCAGCGTGCCTCAAAGGAAAACAACACAAATCGTCTCACAAAACCAAGTTGGTGAACACTAACAATACTCCATTGAAGTTACTTCACATGGATCTATTTGGACCAACTCATGTAATGAGTATGGAAAGAAACAATATTGTTTAGTGAACATTGATGACTTTTCTCGATTCACATGGGTGTTCTTCCTACTTCATAAAAATTAAGCATCCCAAATCATTCAAGAATTTATCACTAAAAGGACAATCATCTTTATCTAAAAGTCAAAATAATAAGAAGTGATAATGGTACAAAATTCAAAAATGAAAATATGAGTTCCTTTTGTGCAACCAAAGGCATTGCGCATCAATTCAGTGCAGCTAGAACTCCTCAACAAAATGGGGTAGCTGAAAGGCGAAATAGAACACTGATTGAAGCGGCAAGAATGATGCTAGCCGATGATAAACTGCCAATCACCTTCTGGGCAGAAGCAGTTAACACATCGTGCTTTGTGAAAAATCGAACTCTGATTGTTAAAGAAAGTAACATGACACCTTATGAACTGATATTTCATAGGAAACCATTTATTGGATTCCTCAAATCATTTGTTGTCCAGTCTCAATATTAAACACCCGTGATCATTTGGGAAAATTTTCATCTAAGTCTGATGAAGGATTTTTTGTAGGTTATTCTTCCGTCTCAAATGCTTATAGAGTGTTCAATCCTAGACTGAACATTATCGATGAATCCACAAATGTTCAATTCAAGGAACGTTCGCTTCCCAAACCTACAAATGGTCCTGACTGGTTATTTGATATTGACACTTTTACTAAATCATTTGACTAATTTCACTTTTCTGATGCAAGAAATATACATTCAGGTGATAATTCATCAACTGTAGAAAGAAGAGATAATTATCCACTGATTCCACCTACATCTGATGAACATATGAATGAAGATATTCCTCTTCAAGCTGATCCCATCAAACACTTGTCACAAAACCTTTCTGTTTCTTCTGAAAAAGGTCCCAGCCAGGTACCATCTCACTCAGATGACTTGTCACATCAGATCAGAAATCAAAAACAGGCTTCTCACCCAAAAGAAACTCAAGGTACTTCAAATGATGAAAGCAACCTCAGTGCTGCTGAAGATGTAGCAGTTACTGAAATAGAAGTTGGCAATCTTCATAATTCAACAACAATACAAGATGAGTGTGCCTCTGACCATAATGAACTGAATGTCTCCATTCTTGATGTAACTATTGCTGGTGACACCATTCCAACAACAAGAATACACAAGAATCATCCAGTTGAAACCATTATTGGTGATCTTAATGAGAGGGTGACAAGAAGCAAGTCCAGTATTGCAAACATCTATTTGTTCTCCTACTTTCTGTGTCAAACTGTACTGAAAATCATCAAAGGGGCACTTCAAGAAAATAGTTGGATTGAAGCAATGCAGGAAGAATTACTTCAATTCAAGAAACAAGAAGTATGGCAGCTGGTAGATCTTCCCGAAGGACAATACCCTATCAGTACCAAATGGCTGTACAGAAACGAGACTAATGATAGAGGGATAGTCATCAGAAATAAAGCAAGAGTAGTGGCACAGGGATACACTCAGGAAGAAGGAATTGACTATGACGAAGTGTTTGCTCCTGTTGCCAGACTAGAAGCAATCAGAATCTTTCTTGCATATTCTACGTCCATGAAATTTATTGTTTATCAAATGGATGTAAAGTGTGCCTTCTTCTATGGAAAGATTGCTCAAGAAGTCTATATAAGTCAACCACCTAGCTTTGAAGATCCAGATTTCCCTCACAGAGTGTACAAGCTTGACAAAGCTCTGTATGGTCTTCATCAAGCTCCAAGAAAGTGGTATGAGACTCTATCATCCTTTCTTCTTAAACATGGGTATGAAAGAGGAAAGATTGATCAGACTCTCTTCAGAAGAATAAGAGGAAATGACATGCTGTTAGTCCAGATCTACGTGGACGACATTATATTTGGCTCGACAAACAAGCAACTCTACAAAGAATTTGAAGATCTTATGCATTCAAAGTTCCGAATGAGTGCTATGGGGGAACTCATATTCTTTCTAGGGGTGTAAGCACAGCAAACAATAGATGGAATCTTCATCAATCAATCAAAATATGTAGAAACCATGCCGAAGAAATTCCACTTTGCTGACTATCAGTCTATCAGAACTCCTGTAGATACTAAAGTGAAGATTCGACCTGACCCTGAAGGCAAATCAGTGGATCAAACTCACTATTGATCAATGATAGGTTCAGTTATGTATCTAACAGCCAGTAGGCCTGACATTATGTTTGGTGTTTGTGTGTGTGCTAGATGTCAAGTTGATCCAAAAAAATCACATGTGAACGCAGTCAAGAGGATATTCAGATATCTGAAGGGCAAACCAGTTCTCAGATTATGGTATCCAAAAGAAGGAGAATTTAATCACTATGCCTACACAAATAGTGATTATGGAGGATGCAACTTCAATAGAAAATCCACTTCTAGCGGTTGTCAATTTCTTGGTCCCAGACTAGTATCTTGGCAATGCAAGAAGCAGACAAATGTGTCTGTGTCCAATAGCAGAAGCTGAGTATATTGCTGCTTCAGCATGTTTCTCTCAAGTTCTCTGGATTCAAAACCAGATGCTTGATTATGGTTTTAACTTTTTGCATACACCAATTTCTATTGACAACACAGCTGTTGTCTTTATAACTAATAATCCAGTTCAGCACTCAAAAACAAAACATATTTAATTTAGATATCATTTTTTGAGAGACTGTGCTGAAAAAGGTTTAATCAAATTGATTCAAGTACCAACAGAAAAACAATTTGTTGATTTGTTTGCCAAGGTATTTGAACCTAGAAGGTTTGAATTTCTGGTTCAGTCAATTGGCATGATTAACCTTGAGTAAAAACTTTGAAAAACATCAAAAACAATTTAAAACATCAAATAAAACACAAAGATAAATCAAGTTTTATGAAGAAAAGAATTATGGGAAATGATATAATTACAGTCGTTATATCATTCACTGTGCTTAATTTCAAAATGTGAAAGACTGAAATGACTTACCAGATATGTTGGTAGGCTCAACTTGGCAGAAAAGATACATGCAGTGATGAATTAAAAACATATTCAATTGTGAAACACTCATCACAAAGTACAGGTATGTATTGGCTTATCTGAATGCATGTGTGTAGTAACCTAAACACACTAGGTAAAGATACTTTATGAATCTCTTTAACCACATCATGTTTCATCTTTGTTTTGCTGAGCAAAAACCTGATGAAACTTGCACATAGTGCAGATGTCATGATCCAAAAGATTTCCAATGTCGAACACATTCCAAAAATTGGATGAATCAACAATGTAATACCTTCCAAGTGAATGAACAAAAGAATTGTATCATGGATCACCTTCCAAAGTGAAGTGAAAAGAATCCCAATGTGGATAAACATGAAAAAGGATCAAATTAAAAGAATCCCAATAAGGATCAGTGAAAATGAGAATTCATGACTTAAGTAACTTGGTAAGAAAAGTTGTGACAAAGTTCTACCATGCATTGTAGAAGGAGGGTTGATCATTTCATGCTTATGTGTGTGAGGTACGCATTGAATAATAAATCAACCAAAACATGATAAAAGTCATTTGCATCAAAATATCAACCAGGTATGAGCTTAAAAGGACAAACATACCTTCAATCTTCAAGTTCATAATCATGTCCATTTAATCATAAAGGATGCACATGTGTAATAGATTGATATGATCCCTACAAAGAGATTTTTCTCTTAATTATTAGTATTAATCAAAATCATATTCAAAACTTTTAAATCTTTAAAGTTTCTCTTCAAATGTGGACATAAACTTTAGGGGGAGTAATTTAAAATTTTTTAGTAGGTTCAAAGTTTTGTTAATTAACTCTATTTTGAAAAACAAAACAAAAAGAATTTTAGTTGGTGTTGTTGCAAGAAGTTTTACCATTATATCTCAGCTTATGCAGATTCTTAGAAGCATGATAAGCCCAAGATTTCTCAAAATTGGGAAACTTGTATTAGTTGTGACATACAAGTCAATCCAAGCAAAAATTGACAACTTCAACAGCAAACTTCATAAGAAAAATTAATCAAGGACACCCCTTCATAAGATGAATAATAAATTTAATCACATTAACTTTTGATTAAATTCAAAAGGTAATGCAGGTAAGTGCATTAGTCTTCCGCATTTGCTACAGTCAACAAATGCGGATGAACAAAATTAAACAAATTAACCTTTAGCATTTACTACAGTGTTGACTGTATTTGCTTCTAAACTTATAAAATTTCTCAAATTGTATTATTTGACTATTTAATTGAATTCAAACGGGTCATTTAATACTTTTCAAATTTGAGAGAACTTATAGTGAGATGAGCGCAAACCTGCAGTACACCACCATCAATATCATCATCATCACAAACATTCAAAGATTTTGTTGTGTTTCATATTTAAACATTCTTGTCATCGAATCAGAACCACAGTCGTTTTGAAGATAAGGTATAACTTCAACAAATTTTGAAACCAAAACCCAAGTCTCGGACCATTACCCTAAATCGAATAATGAACCAGAAAATTATTGAAGAACACCAAAATCAAGCTCATTAATGTGATGTAATACACATTTTTGATCTCAATAAACATATAAATTGATAGGAATTCAACTGACATTGAAAACCATGATAATCATGTTTACTGCGAAAAACAGAACAAAGCAAAAAAGAAAATTGTGTAACAAATCAATGTCACATTAACAAATCAAAGCAAGGTTAAAGTCAAAATTGTTAACAAACACACATGTCTCTTGTGCAGATTACATGGCAAATCTTACATGGAGCAAGCTCCATAACGTCAGCGGTTATCTAAACCCTCATGTGCCTGAAGCCGAAGGTCTTTGAGATATGATAAGATTCTTATCTACCAAAAGGGTAGCATATGCCATGACAGTAAGACTAACAATCTAGGAGAATCCCATCCAGTCATTCTGGGAATCAGCTGAAGTGGTTGAAGAGGATGGACTGAAAATTCTAAGGGAGAATCAACAGTGAACTCACTTTGAGGATCACAGAAGAATCAGTTAGCAGATGTTTGCAATTCAATGATAATGCAGATGATCCTCTTGAATTGAATGATGAGGAAATAACAACATTTTTCTCTAAAATTGGTTATGAAGGGAGCTATGAAGAAAAACAGATAGTCAAAAGATTAGTGGATCTGCCTTGGAGATTCCTAATTCATATGTTCCAACATTGGCTGTCTAAAAGGAAAACAAGATGGAATGACATTCTAGTCCTCACATCTTCTGCAATCTGTGCTCTCTACACCAACAGACGGTTTAACATGTCTGCATATGTACTCAACGGCCTAATCTCCAACATTCAAGAAGGATTGAGATACAAGTTTCTGATGAACCCCAGATTCATTCAATGTCTAATCAATGAATCATTTCATGACATTGTTAATGAAGGACATGTGCTTAACATTCCTTATTATGATTCAAGATCCTACAAGTACATCAAGAAGAAGGACCCAAGGAACTTTTACAGTGGTGCCCCTTCACCCCTTCTTCCTTGGATGCTTCAACAAATACATCAAGCAGGTCAAGCACAACTACCTCCACAACCAATAGCTCAACGAACTCCACAACCATCACCAATACCATCCCCAAGACCATCTCCAATACAATCCCCAATACCATCACCAATGCCATCACCACAACAAATACCACAACCTTCTACACAACCATATTTTTAAACATTACCTCAACCATCATCAACTCCACAACCAACACCACCAATGACCACTCAACCTGCACCAATATCACCATATCATCAATCTCTTATATCACCACACCAATCACCTATTTCTCCTTACCAACCTTTGCCATCATCCCTTGATCACCCTGCTGAAACAGAAGGATCAACAAGTGCATCCAAATCATCGAAATTATCTTCTGCTGAGGAGGATTATCATGATCTAACCAAATCTATGAAAGAACCTTCTGAGGCTGCTCCTTCAGAGAGCTATGCTGAATCCAACATCAACAGGCCTGATGAAAAAGATGAAGTAATATCTGAGTTGTTACTCAAAGTGGAAAGGATGGAAAGAACTTTAAACAGGAGAGTAGGAATCATCAATGACAGAATCCTGGAACTAGATGATAAAGAATGTGAATTAAAAGAACTTAAAAGAAATATGCAGTTGAACGAAAAGAACAAGACAAAGAGATTGAGAATTTAAAGGCTGCACTGAAACACTCAAGAGAAGAAGTGAGTGGACATGTAGATACTCTTGAAATACAAACTATTGCAATGGAGGAATAAGAAAACATCATAGAAGAATAAGTTGATATCATCTGAAAACTTGAAAAGGAAATTGAGAGCAAGAACAAAAGAATATCCGAGCTTCAAATGATGATCAAAAGAACTGAAGTGAAGGATGATGATGAGATAGAAAAACAAGAAAAGGTTGATGATGATGACAACCAAGTAATAGATGAGAATGAGAACAAGTAGATGATGAAGGTCAAACTAAAATCAAAGACCAAAGCCTAGACATGGTAGTGTATTCTGGAAACACTGGTTGTTCAGACTCTAAAAAGGGTGAATTTGAAGAACTCTTCAGTGCTTTGGATTGTTTTGTATCTCAACAATTCAGCATTGATGATATTTTCTTGGAATTCATAAACAATCAAAGAACTAAGGCAGAGCCTATTGTCTTTATTCCAAATCACCAGTGCCTTTGGAAAAGGAATTAACTCTGCAAATTGTCCCTGCTATTTCATTAACTAAGGAACAAAAGGAAGAACTCAAAGAGAGATATGAAAAAGAAAGGAAAGAAGAAACTGAATCTGAACAGAAAGAAAATGAGAAAAGGAAAATGAAGGATCCAGAGCCAAGTACACCTGAACAGGTCCCTGAGCCATAAGAACAAACTGAAACCTCTAGCCCACAACTTCAAACTTACTCACGAAATAGGAAGTATCTGGCTAAAAAGGCTAAAGGCAAGAGACCAATAACTAAAGAAGAACCATCAAAGAAACAAAAAGATGACCCAATAAGTTTAGCAGCAATTGCTGAATATTTGGAAGAACATGAGCAGGCAGAAGCTTAGTTGAAAAAGTTGGCAAGAGCAAATGATTTAGAAGAAGGAGAAATTGCTGATGAATATGAAGTTAAAAAGGATGTTATCATGGACAGTCCTATTAAAGAAGAATAGTCAGTGGAAGACATGGTAACCAAAGCTCAAACTGATGACTTGATGATTAAAGCCATGTTTTTAATCAATCAAGGCTATTATCCTGATGAAGTGTTTGGGATGACTTATGAGAGAATGAAAGAGGAGGAAGAGAAAGTGAAATTGTTGCTTGATCCAACAATAGACACTGAATATAATAAGACAATGACAAAAGATACTCCAAAACATAAAGACTCATCCTTGAAGAAATCTACAAGGTATGAAGTTCCACTGCAAAGAAGGGGTCCCTTACAAAAGCTATCTCAAATGA
Organism: Flaveria trinervia; assembly: GCA_025506515.1. Lineage (NCBI taxonomy): Eukaryota > Viridiplantae > Streptophyta > Magnoliopsida > Asterales > Asteraceae > Flaveria > Flaveria trinervia. The sequence continues at coordinate 67,552,798 of CM046451.1, read as the reverse complement.
AGAAATCAACCTCATCCCATGAATCATTATTTCCTCATCCTTATAACATGTCTGATAAGGAAATGAAGGAATATCTCTCAAGTCAGGGATTCATAAAAAGATGGATTGCCAACATGAAGACAAATTCTTTAAGGGCTGCAACTCTTCAATTGATCAATGAAAAGAAAGATAAACTCAAGAAACTGGAAGAAGAATTGACAAGGACCAAACCCAGAAGCAGAGTGTCAGCTGAAGACATGTTGTTGAACATAAAAGACCAAGAACTACTTGCCCTAGTACTCCACAAATACCCTGAATGGTTTGCAGAACCATCTCAGTTGAAGCTGCAAGAAGGACTAACTACTGCAGAACTGATCAGAGGGGTGTCTACTCCCAAGGGGAAGGTAGATCAGAAGAAAATAGCATGGAAGTATGACAGCACATGGAACATGTTCATGGTGAAGAGAATCTCAGGGCTAGTACAATTCTTTACAGAGTACTCAGCTCTAGTAAATGCCCTTGAGATTCATGATTTAAGGAGTTAGCTCAACTTGAACTGATCAATCATGCAGCTATGTTTAGGGGATATGAATTGAGAACATACTTAAGATGTTCAGAAGAACAAACAACTTCAATTCATTAAAGACAATTTGCTTAAGAAAAGATAAAACTTTTGTCAATCCCCTGGATAAGAAGAAAAAGGTGGAAGCAGAGGAAATTGTATTCCCTGAGTTGAAGGTAAAGCCAACCGAGTCATTAAAGAGAAAAGTAGTATTTGGTACTCATTCCTCCACTCCCATCTCAAACGTGTACTAGGATGAGAAAACCTATGAGATGGTGATAGAAAGGAAGTGGGGAGGAAAAGAACAAGCTGACATAAGACTATTCAGTGGATATGAAGTAAGATTACTTAATGAATCATACATCCACTACATGTATACCAGGCACTTCATGGAATTAAACAACAAAATTGGCTGAACAAGACATGCACTTCTTTCTGAAATGCATCAAGTTGTTGAAATTGGCCCATGATAGAATAAATATTAAAAGAGACCAAAGAAAGAAGAAGAAAACACCATTACAACTTGGAAATATTGTTAAGCTTGAAGTGGATGTGGGAGGGAGTTTATTGATTCATAGAGATGGTCTTTCTATAATCTCCATATGGGAACCTATTTCTCTGAAAAAGTTACCAATGGAAGCCATCTACAACATGAGCATAATGAAAATACATGTGCTGAGTAGAGACAAGATGTCAGAAGCAACTAATTTTGTAAACATGATCAAGGCTATCCTGGATCCCACTAAAGCTACATTCATACTACCTCCTGAAGACCCAGCTGAATCTTCACAACATCAATCACCTCCTAAACATTGAGGAAAACCAGGCTGTATAATCCTTAGGGGGAGTATTGTTTCACCCTGAAAGGATCATACATGCCAACTCAATGGGTGAATTGATGATTGTTCAGCTGGAATCCCACAAGTCCAAGATGAAATGCGGATGAAGATCTTCCAAGAAAATAACAAGTGTTATCTTTCGCATTAGTTAATGCGGAAGACAAAACTCTGATGCGGACAAGTGTTTACTCTTCCCCATTGACTAATGCGGAAGACATAATACAAATGTTGAAGAACAAGCTACCCTTCCGCATTGACTAATGCGGAAGAACAAAAGAAGATGCGGACAAGACTTTGTTCATCCGCATTTGACAAATGCAGATGACCAACCAAATGCGCACAAGTATTTGTTCATCCGCATTAACCAATGCGGATGACCAACTTACTAATGCTGATGATCGAGTGGAAATGTTGATCAAGATTATCTCATCCACATTTGTCAATGCGGCTGAACAAGCAGAGATGCGGATCAAGACTTAGACTAGTTTTTGATGTAATAGGTCAGGGGTAGTTTAGTCATTTTGTAAAGGCATCTTGTCAGCCTATAAATAGAATAGTTAACCTCGTACTGAGGTGACGGCTGATAGACAGAGAATTTTTGTTGTAATTATTCTCTGTAACTTATCAACTTTCATATATCAATAACATTTATTGGTATTTTTCTTGCTTGAATGTTCTTTGATTGTTTGTTTCCGCCACTCAATCATTGACTTGATTTTCATATTTGATTCTTAGTAAGAATATCACTCTTACACAATCCCAGTCAAAAGATAATAGCCTGGAAGTACGACAGTACATGGAATATGTTCATGGTGAAGAGGATCTTAGGGTAGTACAATTCTTTAAAGAGTATTCAGCTCTTGTAAATGCCCTGGAGATTCATGATTTGAAGGAGCTAGCTCAACTTGAACTGATCAATCACGCGGCTATGTTCAGAGGATATGAATTTAAGAACATACTTAAGATGTTTAGAAGAACAAACAACTTCAATTCATTAAAGACAATATACTTGAGAAGAGATAAAACATTTGTCAATCCCCATGATAAGAAGACAAAGGTGCAAGCAGAAGAAATTGTATTCCCTGAGCTAAAGGTAAAGCCTACAGAATCATTAAAAAGGAAAATGATATCTGGTACTCATTCCTCCACACCCATCTCAAATGTATACTATGATGAGAAAACCTATGAGATGGTAATTGAAAGGAAGTGGGGAGGAAAGGAGGGAGCTGAAATCAGATTATTCAGTGGATATGAGGTTAGACTGCTTGATGAATCATATATCCATTACATATACACCAGACATTTCAGGGAACTGAATAATAAATTGGAAGAGTTGGACATGCACTTCTTTCTTAAGTGCATCAAGCTATTGAAGTTGGCATATGATCAAATAAGAAATAAAAGAGAGAAAAGAAAGAAGAAAAAGACACCACTGCAGCTTGGCAACATTGTAAAACTAGAGGTTGATGTGGGGGGGAGCTTATTAATACATAGAGATGGACTTTCTACAATTTTTGTATGGGAGCCAATTTCACTGAAGAAGCTGCCAATGGAGCCATCTACAATATGAGCAAGATGAAGATTCATGTGTTAAGAAGAGAAAGGATGTGAGAAGCTACAGACTTCATGAATATGATCAAAGCTATACTGGATCCTACAAAAGCTGCATTCATCTTACCCCCTAATGACCCAGTAGAATCTTCACAACATCAATCACCACCCAAACATTAAGGAAAACTTGGCTGTATAATCCTTAGGGGGAGTATTGTTGAACCCTTGAAAGGATCATACATGCCACCTCAATGGGTGATTTGATGATTGTTTTGCTGAAATCCCTCAAGTCCAAGAAGAAATGCGGATGAAGAATCTGCTTAGAAGAATAAAGTATTGTCTCCCGCATTTGTCAATGCGGAAGACACAGAACAAATACAGACAAGTATTTGTTCTTCCGCATTGACTAATGCGGAAGACAAGGTAAATGCGGACAAGACTTTTCTCATCCACATTGACAAATGCGGATGACAGAACAAATACACACAAGTATTTGTTCATCCGCATTAACCAATACGGATGACCAACATACTAATGTGGTTGATCAAGTGGAAATGTTGATCAAGTTAACTCATCCGCACTTGTCAATGCGGATGAACAAGCAAAGATGTGGATGAAGACAGAGACTAGTTCTGATGTAATAGGTTAGGGCAGTTTAATCATTTTGTAAAAGGCATCTTGTCTATCTATAAATAGAATAGATACCTCGTACATGAGGTGACGGCTAATGGATAGAGAATTTTTGTTGTAATTATTCTCTATAAATTATCAACTTTCATATATCAATACAAACAACATTTATGAGTATGTTTCTTGCTTGAATGTTCTTTGATTGTTTGTTTCCGCCACTCAATCATTGACTTGATTATCATATTCGATTCACCGTAAGAATATCACTCTTACTCAACCCCAGTCAGGATGTATGTGGTCCTTTCAAGCCAATGACTAGGTACCATGAAAGATACTTCATTACCTTTACCGACGACTATAGTCGAGATGGTTATGTGTACTTGTTAAGACACAAAGATGAAACTGTTGAAATGTTCAAAATCTTCCAATATGAAGTCGAAAATCAACTCAACCAGAAAATAAAAATTCTCCGCACCGATAGAGGAGGTGAATACCTATGTGATGCTTTTAGAGATCACCTTAGAAGGTGTGGTATTGTCTCACAACTATCTCCTCCTGGAACGCCACAACATAATGGCATGTCCGAGAGGAGAAATCGAACTCTATTAGATATGGTTTGTTCTATGATGGCTAGAAGCTCACTGCCTCTATCATTTTGGGGTTTTGCTTTGCTCTCTGTGGCCCGTATTTTGAATATGGCCCCAACAAAGAAAGTAGAAACCACACCTTCTGAAATATGGCATGGAAGGGTTCCATCACTGTCATATATAAAGGTATGGGGTTGTGAGGCTTATGTTAAGATTCCCACCTCAAACAAGCTAGAAAGCCATTCCACTAAGTTTATCTTCATTGGATATCCCAGAGATTCTATGAGATATTATTTCTATGATCCATTGGAACAAAAAGAGTTTGTTGCGAAGAAGGCTGAGTTCTTTGAAGCTAAGTTCCTTACGGAAGGAGCTAGCAGTAGAACTGTGGATCTTAAGGAGGATCAAGGACCACAAACCGATACACATTTGGTTGACACTAGCACTCATCATGAGGATGTTGAGAATGATCAAGTGGTTGATCAATATACACAAAACATTCGCAGATTTGGTAGAATTAGTAATCCACCTGAAAGATATGGATTTTTCGTAGATGGATGCTATGTGGTAGATTTCGATGAACCAACCACCTATCATGATGCAATGTCCAATTTGCATTGTGACAAATAGCTTGAAGCCATGAATGTTGAGATGCAATCCATGTATGATAACCAAGTGTGGGACTTGGTTGAACCACCTCTTAACTCCAAGATAGTTGGAAATAAGTGGGGTTTCAAGAAGAAAACCAATATGAATGGAAACTTGGATACTTATAAAGCTAGACTTGTAGCAAAAGGTTTAACTCAAACTCAAGGGGTTGATTATGATAAGACCTTCTCACCAGTTGCAATGCTAAAGTCTATTAGGATATTATTTGTCATAGCTACTCATTATGATTATGAGATTTGGCAAATGGATGTCAAAACCGCTTTTCTAAATGGATATCTTGAGGAAGATGTCTATATGGTTCAGCCTGAAGGTTTTGTCAACTCAAAACATCCTAACAAAGTATGCAAGTTAAAGAAATCAATCTATGGATTGAAGCAAGCATCAAGGAGTTGTAATCACTATTTTGATGAAGAAATTATCAAATTTGGATTCATAAAAAACGCTGATGAAGCATGTGTATATAAGAGGACTAGTGGGAGCATCACCATTTTCTTAGTATTGTATGTCGATGACATCCTATTATTTGGAAATGACATTCCAACCATGGAAGGTGTAAAAGCTTGGCTTGGAAGTTGTTTCTCTTATAAGGATCTTGGTGAAGCCACCTATATTTTAGGAATAAAGATCTATAGGGATAGATCAAGGCGGTTGATAGGTTTGAATCAAAGTGCATACATTGATAAGATCTTGAAAATGTTCAAGATAGAAAACTCTAAGAAAGGTACCATACCTATTCAAAGAGGAACGATATTGAGTAAGACTCAATGTCCAGGATCAAAGGATGATCAAGACAAAATGAAGGGAATCTCATATGTGTCTGCTATAGGATCCATCATGTATGCAATGATATGCACTAGATCGTGTCATGCGCTTTAAGCATGACAAGCCGATACCAACAAAATACTGGAAGCAGTCATTGGATGGCAGTTAAGAACATACTTAAGTACCTAAGGAGGACCAAAGATATGTTCCTAATCTATGGATCTGGTGAGGAGGAGCTCGTAGTAAAGGGTTACACAGATGCGAGTTTCCAAACTAGTCGGGATGATTCACGATCATAGTCGGGGTACATTTTCATCTTGAATGGAGGAGCAATCTCTTAGAAGAGCTCTAAGCAAGATGTGGTGGCATTATCAACTATAGAGTCAGAATTCATTGCTGCTTCATTAGCAGCTCAGGAAGCTGCATGGTTAAAGAAGTTCATTACCGATCTAGGGGTGGTCCCTTCCATTCAGGACCACTTAGAAATTCTTTGTGATAACGAGGGTGCGATTGCTCAAATCAAGGAACCCCGTGCATATGAGAAGACTAGGCACATTGAACAAATATTCAACTACATAAGGGATGAAGTTGAAAAGGGAAAGATATGTATTCACAAAGTTCACACGGATCAAAACATTCCGGATCCACTCACGAAGCTTCTTGAAAAGTCGAAGCATGAAAGTCATGCTTGTGCCATGGGGCTTCAATATTCTAGTGACTGGATTTGATCTTTAATTTCCGTAATGAGATATTGTAACCCTTTATTACTTGAATGGATTATTAAGTTATGATGATTCAACTAATATTTCTATTTTGCATGTTTAAAATCCATGAGTAAATTATTTACTCAGAATGTCCGTAGTTGTTCATGCTTGTGGGAACAAGTATGAAGGTAATGCGATTATGAACTTGGATTGGTAGATATTCATATGGATAAATATAGAGCAAAAGGTTGCTACCAAGGTTCATAGGTATTTATGGGATGCAAATATTTTACTGACCTGCATCTCAAATATTACTACATGGAATCTTCCTGATTGATCATAAGTAATTTTGAGTAAAGGCGAACATCATTTGGTATTCCTCTAACCTGAGATACATATTGGGTCTTGATATTTACCGAATATTATACTTTGACTTAGCTCTTCGCTGTTCTGAAACATGGCAGTACATAAGTCTGAGTTTAGGTATGATATAAGGTAATTATGAGAGACGTATGTTGTCAAGGTGGGATTTGTCCCTCTTATTCGTTGAGAGTAAGATGTCTAATGCGTGATAAATTTAAATCAATGAAGAATGATCACTCTGTGTCTCTAGGATTTAACATGACATCTGTGACAAAAGGAAAAATGATTGATTCACCTAAATCATTTCAAGTATGGTACTTGAAGGAGATGATGTTATTGAATGTCACTTAGTCATATGTATTAAGGGTAGTAAACCGTTGTTAGCCGGTATTTACTGCTTGCATCAATCTTCTATAAAAATCTTTTTGCAAGTAGGAGATTGTTGGAACTTATATGCCCAAGACACATACAAGATTGATGTGGTTAGTACGTTATGATCTTGGTCATACCCAATAACAAGCTAACAATCACCAATTAGTATTTATTTGTTGATAAGATCAAACAAATAAATACCGACAGCAATTTAGAAAATGGGTTTTCCTAAAACGTTGCTTTTGTAAAAGAACAACATTATGTGGATAATTTGTTCATGAGAAATTGTTTGTTTCATTATTTAAGTTGGATAAATAATAACAAATAAAAGTGTGTTATTGTTATAAAATTAAAAGAGGTTTTAATTTTATAAAATGAGGGTAAGAGTGTAACTTTTTTTATAAAACTAAATGGGAGGGAAACCCATTTTGGATGGGTATTTCGGCCGCCCATAAGGGGCCTTGGGACTCCTTTTTGTCTAGGCTTTTGCAAGTCATGCCCACTAGAACACTCTTCCATCATTTCACTTTTCTCTCACACACACTTCTCTCTAACCAACTCAAGCAAGAACTCTCTCAATGTGTGGCTGAAAAATCTAATTTTACAAGGAGAAAGGCTGAAATTTTCGGATTATTGAGGAGCTACAAAGTGTGTTCTTTGGTGTTGAGCATCCTAACTTGCAAGGTGTTTGCAGGAACTTGTGGGTATCACAACTTGATGTTCTCTCTCTGGAGGGCTGGACATTTAACAACATCTTCATATTCATCTCATACATCTACAACATTTGCACAAGAAAGGTTGTTTTCTATTAACACCCTATGGTTGTTTTGTGTTGTTTGATAGCATGTTATTTCACATACATTTGATCCTTATTCCTAGGTTTTGTTTGTAGTCTAATATGGCAAAAATTTTCAGATTATAACCATATGTTAAACTCCTTTTTCCGCTGCGTTTTTCTAGTTTAAATGATTAAACTAGTTTTACATATGACAAAACCGAACATGGTGGCCTTGGAACTGCAACAATTAGGACAGATAGTACATTCCATCAGGCTTTTGAAGCCGAAGTCAAAGCCTCGGAAGAACAACATCAATCTTCCGAAACTGAGATGGAAGCTGCGGAAGGACTATTCTCCTTGTTCGAAGATCTAATCATCACAAATGAAATTCTAGAGCTAGTAACTGAGGTGACTAGTGAGGACTTCCTCAACCAACCCTTAGCTCAAACAACACCACTATAACAAGCTCCAACTATCATCTCTCAGCCCAAAACTTCCATCCAAGAACCCATAGGTCTAGCACTTTCGAAGATGTCAAAGGAAAGAGGAAGATGACTATGGAAGAGTTTATGGAGGAAGCAATGTTAGAAAAACTTTAGAAGAAAGTTAGACTCCTAACTGGGAAGCAGCTAGCTACAAGTAGCAAAGCAGCTGCAGCTAACCAGGAGGCTATCAACAACAAAAAGATAGTGGAGATCATTAATAGACTTATCAAGCTTAAAGATGTTAATGAATATGTGCTCCTGCTACTGATTGAAGAAAGAGAAGAAATAGCAAGGCTGGCCATAGAGGAGGAAAGAGAGAGGAAGAAAAAGGAAGCTAATCTGTAGCTTTGGAGGGAAAGGATAACTTTCCAAACCTCCAGGGTTCTCTAGAAGAACTGCCTCCTCATGATAATGATACGATCTTATGGCTCTTCAACATAGAGCAAGATCAATTGGAGAAAGAGAGAAAGATAGCTGCAAAAGGAAAATTGATGGAGAAGAAGAAGCAGGACTTGCTGCTACGAGGAAGATAGGTGATAACGCCTGGATGTAGGACTATGTTTGGGCTCATGGTTTCTCTGGTAGGAAGGTGGGCCCCATGTCTATGAAGACCCTACAACGTATTGTCAGTGAAATCATCCCTGACATACGCTCGGGAAGAAGGAAAGAGATGTACCGAAGGGTACAGGGGATGACTTTCATATCTACTGCATAACCATAGCCTCAACCCGAACCTATCCCTTTCCCTATTAAAATTGAACTAACCTCTGTGCCTTACACCCCTGAACCCACATCATCAACCTTACCCACTTCCTCACCCACTCAATCCAAACAACCACCATAACTACCAATCCTCAAACCTAAAACCTTACCCAGAACTCAAACCTCTCCCACCAAATAACCACCCAAGTCATCCTCTCATTCATCTAAACATCTCTCCTTAGAGGAGTTCAAAGAGATCAAGACGAATCTCACCAAGTGTACAACTTTGAGCGACATCTCCTGTGAGGAGGAGTCTGTCAAATTGACTATTGTTGATGGCTCCTCATGTTCCCTCACAAGAGATAAATTCATTTCTGCCTAGAGAAACATTGGACCAAGCTGCAAAACTCCTTCGACTCAACTCTTATTCTATAAATGATAAAGAGAAGAAGCTAAGAATAAAGTTGGTAACTCTATTGGATACAAAGAAATGTGATAAGGTTCCTAATCAGCCCCTTGTACAAGGAAGAAGATTATTCAATGGAGGTTCGAAGACTCTTCTCACAACTTTGTCATTGAGAGAGAGAATGGTGAGACAAACAGGCTCAATGCCTCCTCTATGATACACTTAAGTAGATTTGAAATTTTTGAGTTAGTAGAGAAGCCATTCTCCAACCCCTCTAACTCCAAGATAGCTGCTCATATGAGGAATCATCTCAATAGCTTTTATCTAGCTAAACTGACAGCAAGGTCCAAGATTGAAGAGGAGATGAAAATGAGAGAGGATGAGGAAAGGAAAGTATCAACAACCAAGGGCAAAGCCTTTCTTCAAATGTTGAAGGTTCCAAGCTTGAATCCATAGTTAGATAGGAGTATGACTATAACTCCCTTCAACTAACTCTCTTCAGGGGGGCGTAACAAAGGGAACATGTCATTCAGAGTGACAGACTGGATCTCCTATCCACTAATGACTTGTACAAACTTCTCAAAACATTTTTAGGGAAAAATAAGGAAACGGACAAACATCTTCTGTCCCTGGTGTTGAAGATTTTGAGAAGCTTGAAGAAGTGAGGTTTTGGTAGCATCAACCTAGGGGGAGTTTGTTGGATCTAGAAAGGCTGGTGCAACGAAAACCAAACACTTAGACTATTTTGGTACAACTAATAAAGGACTTTCGAAGCTAAGAGTGGAACTTCCAAAGAAAAATGGAGTTCTTCCAAAGTCAAGTGCAAGATCAACTTCCGAAGGAAAACTCCAACTTCCAAAGACAAAGTCTCTGCTCTTCCAAAGCTTCTACACTTAGAAGAAATGAAGACTATAACTTCCAAAGTATGAAGTCCCAAGGAAGCCTCAGAAGAAGTAACCACTTCCGAAGTATAAGTGCCTTTGAAAGAACAAGTTCTTTTGAAGCAAGTTAACCTTCAAAAGTAGCTACTATGAATCACTGGACAAAAGTATGGTCCCACTAACACTCCACTACAGACCTTTGATATACTACATGGTGTTTTCTGTAAAACCCATATAGTTGACCATACTTTATTCCACTGCTCATATTTATCAGTTAGTACAGTTGCCAACTTTAGTTGGTGACAAAAGGTAAGTCATGGACATGTCTGACTACCTTATCATAGATAATGCTTTTTCCAAGATAACTTAGCTCGAGCTTTGTAGTATTTGCTTTAGTATAAGTTTCCAGCTTGTATCAAAGTATATATGGTCGTAGGTAGTAGTATATATAGCTTCTTATTGTAACTCATGTATCATGCTTGTAATATTCTTGTAATACTTGAGTTGAGAAATAATATATACAGGTATCTTGAAAACCAATTCTCTTTTGTTTGCTTTGATTTACTTAGTATATTATCATTAACTGTTAGAAGGATTTTGGTTCATCACAAACCGAGTGTTACTTAGTGAATTTCAGGGAAAAATACTTGTGTTTAGAACCAAAACCGATCCTGCAACCTAGGATTAATATTTATAGGCACATGTGTTTCTGTTAACGAAACAACGAATCTCTAGGAGTCTGTGATTGACTTGTTCACTTGTTGACTTGAAACTCTTGAATGATATAAGTATAAGTGTTAGCTCTTCCGCAGCCACTTTTGTCTTCTGCAACTACTTTGTTCTTCCGTAGAAGTCTTTACTTCAGTTTCTTTGTGGTGTTCATCAGTGAACATATATTTTCATTCATAGAGATCTTCGGATGAATCTCTTGTAAGAAATATATATATGGAAGAACAAAAATGTTCATCCATAGATGTTTCTTACACTTAGTCAGTTTCAGAAATTGACCAAGTATAATGATTGTACCTACACTTATACACATAAATCAACACACATATGGGTTAACCTATATACATAATTCATGCATCGAAATAATGAATTACAAATATTTATTACATGTATGATTAAAGTTTTAAGTCTATACAAACAGATCTAGACCTATCATTCCTAGATCTAACAATATTGGAATTATATATCACTTTTTGAGAGATTGCGCTAAAAAGTGTTAATCAAATTGATTTAAGTTCATACTGATTCAATTGGCTGATTTATTTACCAAGGCATTTGTACCTAGTAGGTTTGAATTCCTAGTTCAATCAATTGGTATGATTAACCTTGAGTATAGCTTTCTCTTGCAATGGGCTTCCTTGAGTGTAGCTTTCTCTTGGTGTCTCCAGGAAGGTGATGAAAGGACCCTTTTGTGAGTTGTCACGGTAGCATATAAGATGATGTTGAGGTTCTATGCTATCCCTTAAGGTCACATGCCAGGCTGAACTTATTTGATTGCTAGACTTACCGGATGAACCTTTGTTGGATCTAGAAAGGCTCGTGCAACCAAAACCAAGTCACATAGAAGATTTTGGTACTGCAAGTAAAGGACTTTCGAAGCTAATTGTGGAACTTCCGAAGGAAAAAGGAGCTCTTCCGAAGACAAAGTGTAAAGCTTACTTCCGAAGGAAAAGTTCCAACTTCTGAAGACAAAAAACCTACTTCTGATGTTTAAGACTTAGAAAGAAAGATCTAAAGTCAACTTCCGAAGTCGAGAAGTCCTCAAGCCTTGGAAGTATAGAAGCCTTTTCCGAAGTATAAGTGGGTTCGAAAGAACTTGTTCTTCCGAAGCCAACTTACTTTCGGAAAAAACTGCTATTATCCAGTGGACATAAGTATGGCTTTCCTGACACTCTGCTGCAAATCTCTGAGATACTGCATGACGTTTTCTCAAAAGCCATGTAGTTGACCATACTTTAATTCACTGTTTACCTTTTATGTTAGTACGGTTTCCATCTTTAGTTGGTGACAAAAGGTAAGTCATGGACATGTCATGACTACCATATCTTAGATAATACTTTATCTAAGATACCTTAAATTTAGCATTGTAGTATGTGCTTTAGTCCTAGGTTTCGGCTGGTATCAAAGTATACTCGGCTGTAGGATCTAGTATATATAGTCTCTCATTGTAACTCATGCATTATGCTTGTACGAGTCTTGTAATATCTTGAGTTGAGAAATAATATATACAAGTGCCTTGAAAATTATTTCTGTGTGTTCATTCACTACTTATTATATTATTATCAACTATTGTGAAAGACTTTACTTCATGTGAATTGAGTGTGTCTATAAGTGAGTTTGAGAGAAATCTAAGTGTTTCTATGACAAACCCGATCCTGCAATGGTATCAAAGCTTTTTAGGCTCTTGATTGTGAGATCTTACCATCCTAATCAACCTATTTTTTCACTCCTCCTTATACCTCACTCAAAAATGGCCCTCAACAAATTTGAAGTAGAGATGGGGACGATGACCAAAGCACCCATCATCACCCCTAAAAACTTCAGGTCCTCGAGCAGAAGAATGGAAGGCTTCATCAGGTATCAAGACAGCAAAATGTGGCAATCCATTGTCAATGGCTGTATAAGCCAAAAGTAGCTGGTGGAAAAGGTGCCATGATCGAGAAAGTTGTTGAAGATTATTCTGATGAAGAGAGGAAGAAGCTTGACATTGACAGCAACGCTATGACTGTCCTCATCACTGCAATTCCAAACTCTATCATGGTGGGCTTTGAGCATTGCAGGTCTACCAAAGAACTGTTTGATGCGCTTGCTCAAATGTACTCAAGCTCAAATGACTCCAAGAAGGACTCACTAAAGCAGCAGTTTGAGAACTTCACCCATGTTACTGGAGAGACTCTTAGCCAACAATATTTTAGGTACATAGATCTCATTTATTCCCTTCAATCTGTAGGGAATCCTCATGAACTTAGAGACCTTACAAGAAAGTTCATGAGTGCATTACCCAATGTGTGGACATTTTACTGTGTCTCTATCTAGAGAACATAAAATCTAAATACACTCACCATCACCAAACTCTATGGGTTCCTTGATGGATACCATTTGGAAATGAAAAGCAAGAGGAGTCATCACACAAGCAGACCCTTGAGTCTTCCTGCTAGCAATGCCTTAATGGTTGCTGAAGGCTCAGGAATCTCCCAGCCTCAATAATACCTGACTTACACCCACCAGCAATCTTATTCATCTAGGCCATACATCACATTTCCAGAGACTCCATGGTCTCAACAAGCTCAGCAAAGCTCCTTTCAGGACAACTGTGCTTTTGTCTCAGGAAGTGGACACTCAAGTGATTAGCAGTACTGCTTTGATGATGTAGAGTGTTTTAGCCCGGATGACGTGGAATACGTGGACATAGTCCAACAAATGGCTCTGGTAACCTACAGAGCAAAGAAGTTCTTCAAGATAACTACAAGGCAATTTCCCTAGAACCCAATCAATAGCAAATTTGGGTTTGACAAAACCAAGGCCAAATGTTACAACTGTAACCAACTTGGTTATTTTGCCGGGGAATGCAAGGCTCCCAAGTCCAACTCGGGAACCCCACAGGCCTCCACACATCCCTCTACACCAAAGCCCACCGGAAAGTCAACTGAAACAGCTGCAATGGCTCAAGAAGTCGACTGGAGTTTCATGGTACAGGATGTGACTCCTGCTCAAGCACTCATGGCCGGAACAAATGAAAATAAGGTATATGAACATCTCTGTACTCCTGCCTGTATTGCTATGGTTAAATTGTACCAGGACTACAATATGGACATTAAATCTCATATTGAGTCTTTAAACGTTTTGAAATCTGACTTTAAAAGGGCTGATTCTGACTACCAAAGAAAAATTGAAGAGTTAGAGAAAACTATGTCCCTATTAAAACATGAACACACAAACTCTAAGACTCAGATAAAAGATCTAATATCCAAATTGACTGAGGCTCAAGCCCAGCTTGTCACAGCTGAGGCTCAAGCCAGGAAGTATGCTATTTAAGAGCAAAACTTCCAAGCCATTCTTGCATCATCCTCTCACTCAAAACTTTGTTACCAAAACAAAGGAGGGTTGGGAACCAATGAAATTGCCCCACCACACTCCTATGAGTTTATAAGACAACCAAGATGTGGTACGAAAGAGCAAGAGGTTCCATCTGCTGACCCACCTTCTCATGAGTCAAAGAATGATGTAACTATGGAGACCATCACAAGAAAGAACCAGGTAATTATGCCCTCCGCTACCAGTGATGATCAAACCTTGACCACTAAAGCCAGAAGAAGCAGAGCTAAGGCAGTCAGAAAAACTGCCAAGAAAGTGGCTAAGTCCAAGCTAAAGATAGACCTAAAGCAAAAGGGTATATTCATCTCAGCTGGATTCCAGGTGGTTGAAAACTCTGATTCAGGAAAGGGGTGTAGTACCAGCACTCCTATCCTACGAAAGGATCAAAATTTAAAGGGAAAAGTTGTTGATGAAGATAAAAAGAACAAGAAACAGCAACCTTCAAATCCCCAAAAGGTTAACATTGCATGCATAATGTGTGGTCTGCAAAACCACATGGCCAAAGATTGTTATTACAATCCTGCTAGCACACATTATGCAAATAATGTTAAAAAGGAAGGTGTCAGGGAAGGTTTCTCATTTGGACCATATCAAATGGTTCAATTTTTGAAAAAGGGAAAGCTTGTTTCTGAAGCAAGGCTGCTTTCGGAATAAAATTCTTCTTCCAAAAGGAAAAAGGCTTCGGAAGCTAAAGCTGTCAAGACTTAGAAGAACAAAAGAGTCCCCTTGAAACCGTCCCAAAAGAAGGCTGCTTCGGAAGAAAAGGTGGTGAAGGCTTCTTCCGAAAAGAAGAAGCTTCGGAAGAATGCCAAGTTACAAATGCTTCAACAAGCTCATCCTCCATGATAAACCAAGGGATGGAATGGAAGATCAAGGTAGATGATGTAGCCCAAACCTCTTGTTCAATGACATCCATTGAACCCCCATGCATAAATTTTGGTTAAATTATGTCATTATCTTTGTAAGAATCCAAGACCAATAAAGCTTGGGTTTCCAATCAAAACTAATCATCTCATATTATGTGCAGGGACATCCATTTGACAAGAATAACAACACTTGGATTGTAGATAGTGCATGCTCCAGGAACATGACAGGGAACAGATCTCTCCTTCAACAATTTCAACATTATGATGGAGGTTCTGTCCAGTTTGAAGGTGAGGCCGGAGGATATATTTCTAGCAAAGGGAGTATATCCAATGGTAAGTTAACAGTTGACAAAGTTAACTTTGTCAAACAGCTTGAACACAATCTGTTAAGTGTTTCTTAATTCTGTGATCAAAAGAACCAAATGCTTTTCACAGAACATGAGTGCATTATCCTCAAACCAGGGATGACAATTCCTCTGGAATTGGTGCTTCTTAGATCTCCTAGGAAAGGGGATATGTACAAGCTTGATATGAACAATGCTTCCCCAATGGGTGAAGTATCATGCTTTCTTTCCAAAGCTGATAGTGATGAGTCAACACTGTGGCATAAATGTGGTGTCATGTAAATTTTAAGACAATGAATATATTGGATAGAATATGGTTTGCCTAAAAAGAGTTTTTGTGCAAAGATAAATGTGTTGCTGGCCTGAAAGGGAAACAACACAGGACATCTCATAAATCCAAATGTGTTAACTCTATCTTTATTCCTATCACTTATTGCACGTGGATCTTTTTGGTCCCACAAGTATAATGAGCATTGGAAGAAAATCATTTGCCTTGTGATAGTTGATGATTTTACAAGATTCACATGGGTATTCTTTTTAAGAACTAAAGATGAAACTCCTGAAACATTAAAATCTTTTATTCTTAAAATAGAAAATCAAATTGATCACATGGTTAAAATTGTTAGAAGTGATCAAGGGACTGAGTTTAAGAACTTCGTTCTTGACTCATTCTGTAACTCAAAAGGGATTGCAAGACAATATAGTGCTCCCAGAACTCCTAAACAAAACTCTGTTGTTGAGAGGAGGAATATGACACTTATTGAGGCTACTCGAATAATGTTAGCTAATTCAAAGCTACCTCTAACATTCTGGGTAGAGGCAGTCGGCACTGCATACTATGTGCAGAACATAGTTCTTGTAGCTAAGCCCCATGGAAAAACCCCTTATGAGCTATGGGACAAGAGGCCACCGTTCATTGGCTTCCTAAGGTCCTTTGGCAGCAGGTGTACCATACTAAACACAAAGGACAATTTAGCAAAATTTGCTGAAAAGTCGAATGATGCTATCTTTGTCGGATACTCTTCTAGCTCCAAAGCTTACAGAGTATACAACATTAAGAATCAACAATTTAAGGAGTCATCCAATATAGTTGTTAATGAGCACACTCCTTGTGTTAGGGGGAATGGACCTGATCACATATTTGGTTTAGAATTGTTTCCAAACTATTCTAAACCCTCTTGTGAGAATGTTTTAGTTGGAATAGGTGCTCAAAATGATGTTGAGCTACTGCTAATGATTAATTATTTCAGCTTCCCAGGCCTAGACCAAATTCTCCAAGTGCTGCAATACATCAAGCATCAACTATTCACAGATCCGATAGTTTAACTATATCAAGGAATAGTGAAGCCTCAACAAGTGAGTCACCTACTGAGCCTCAAAACTTATCAGGTGATCCACCACAACACCAGGCAGAAGGAAGTGTTATTTTGAAGGAACAAGCAACTGTTAATACTACTTCACAGCCAACTATTGATGATGTTTCTCATTCATTCTATCAGTCCTCATTGAATGACTTTGGAACAGCAGCTGGACAGAGTGTTCCAGTTCCTGAGCAGAATATGTCTAACCTAGATTTATCTCTGCAACTGGAAGTGATTCCTCGTCTTAGGATTCACAACACTCATCCAACTGAGAACATCATAGGAATGTATCTGAGGGTGTGAGAACAAGATGGAAGACTCATCAAGGGAATGTGTGCTTGTACTCATGTTTTCTATCTCAGATGGAACCCAAGAAGGTAGAAGATGCCTTGAAAGATAGTAGCTAGATTAAATCGATGCAAGAGGAGCTGCTTCGATTCAAGAGACAGAAGGTATGGAAGCTATGTCTGCTACCATCTGGTCAAGTACCTATAGGCACCAAATGGGTTTTCAGAAACAAGAGAGATGATAGAGGCTTGATCATCAAGAATAAGGCAAGACTCGTGGTTCAAGGATACACTCAAGAGGAAGGAATCGATTATACTGATGTCTTTGCACCAGTTGCAAGACTTGAGGCAGTTAGGATCTTCCTTGCTAATGCTGCATCCAAGGACTTCACAGTATACCAACTTGATGTTAAGTGTGCATTTCTATATGGGGATATAGATAGGGAAGTCTATGTATGCCAACCTCCAGGATTTGAAGATCCACAACACCCCAATTATGTGTGCAAATTGGATAAAGCTCTATATGGGCTACACCAAGCACCTTGTTGTGGTATGAGACTTTGTCTCAGTTTCTTTTGAAGAATGGCTACACTAGAGGCACCATTGATAAGAATCTCTTCATCAAAAATTCTGGGAAGGACATCTTGCTCGTACAAGCCCATATTGATGACATCATATTTGGTTCCAAAACTGACCAAATGTGCAAACACTTTGAGAGCATTATGAAAAAGAAGTTTAAGATGAGCTCCATGGAAAAAATGGACTTTTTCCTAGGAATTCAGGTAAAGCAACTAAAGGAAGGGTTCTCACTAACAATCAAAATATGTCTCTGACATCTTAAAAAGATTTGAGATGAAGGGTTGCAAGCCTGCCAAGACGCCCATACCCAGAAACCATAATCTTTTTCCTGACCTTGAGGGGGAGGATACTGATCAACATCAGTATAGGGCTATTATTGGTTCTCTGATGTATCTAACAGCTAGGGGACCTGATATCATGTTTGCTACTTGCATTTATGCAAGATATCAGGCTGCTCCAAAGGTGTCTCACCTAGCTGCTGTTAAGAGAATCCTCAGATACCTCAAAAGAGCACCTAAACTAGGTCTCTGGTATCCCAGAAACAAGAATTTTTTTCTTTATGGATACTCTGACAGTGACTATGGAGGCTGGAATATTGACAAGAAGTAAACATCAGGAGGATGTCAATTTCTTGGTGGAAAGATCATCTCATGGCAATGCCAGAAACAATCCTGTGTCTCTACCTCAACTGCTGAACCTGAATACATTGCTGCTGCTAGCTGCTGTGCTCAACTGCTATGGATTCAAAATCAGATGTTAGACTATGGATTTAACTTTATGAGTACTCCTATCCATATTGACAACAACAGTGCTATCTCCATTACTGAAAATCCAGTGAAGCACTCCCAGACTAAGCACATTGACATCAGGTATCATTTCATTAGAGATATTCATGAGAAAAATCTAATCAAGTTAATCAAAGTTGATTCGAATGAAAAATATGTTGATTTGTTTACCAAAACTTTTGATGAACAAAGGTTCAAGTATCTCATAACAGCTATTGGGATGATAAACATTGATTAATTTGATCTCTTTTGAAAAACCTTTTTAATATGTAAGTCTTGTGTCAATACAATTTAAGCCCTGTTACAAGAAATTCTCTATGAAATTTTTTAAGTCTAAATTCCTTCCAAAGAGAAATTAACCTTCGGAAGACATTCTCATATCTTCCGAAGCAAAATTTCTCAAAGGATAACTTTCTTCTCGGAAAAAATTTTGGCCTCGGAAGAAGCGATTGATTGTATATCGGATCTACATCCGAAACTTAAAAATTCCCTATTCGGAAGCAACTCTAACATTCAGAAGCAAAGTTTTGGCTTCAGAAGTAAGAATTGCCTTTGGAAGACAAGTTACCTCCAGAAAATGTTTTACACTTGGAAGAGAGATTTCACTGTGTAACGTAAATTCTTGGGCCCCACACTGTAAAAAGCAAAGATTATGTTAATGATGTTGGATTATTAAACTGATTTTAACCTTACTGCCACTGTCATTTCATCTACTAAACCATCACATCACCTTATCCTTACCCCCATTACCGCCTTTCCACAATCATCCCCATTCACCTTCCAAATGGCCTTCAACACTCAACACAACCAAGTCGCAGTTCTTGATTCTTCAAGAGATGTTGACTTCTCACATATCATCTCCTTTCTAACCCAATCTTCTTACTACACCGCTTTGACTGTAAACCCCATGATTTTCTCAAACCATATTCTGAATTTTGGGCAAATGGTCAGATTGAAACCCTAAATGGGGTTCGTGTCATTCGATTAAGCATATGTGGCCAGGAGTTGAACATTTCTGAACAGATCATCAGGGAGCATCTAGAGCTTCATGATGAGGGCGCTCCAACGGAATTCCCCAAAACATATTTAGACATTCTTATCTCCAAATGGGATATGGTGAGACGTTAGCAGATCAACTGTCTACAAATTTAACTTCTCGTACAAATGGAAGTTCCTGCTACACATGGTCCTTCACTGCTTCTCGAATAAATCTGGGGGATGGGATCAAATCCGATATGAACTTGGGTGCCTAGTTCATGGATTGGTGAAAAACCTCCGCTTCAACTATTCAACATTTGTGCTGACTAATCTCATGGGAAATCTTCAAATGGACACATTCTTCATGTATCCCAGGTTTCTCCACAACATAATTAACTGCGAGCTGGACCAGAGCAAGCTTGTCTATGCGGTTGTTCTGACTGCTCCTCAAATGAGGTCGACCATCTTCAAGACTTTGAAGAGAGTGTCCACCAACTTCACATGAAGAGATACTACACTACTTCAAGGTATGACTGAGCCAACGGCTCCTAGTGACATCCCTGTCAACCCCACAGGTGATGAACCCACACCAGCAACTACCCCCATTTTGCCAAATCTACCTTCTCCAACCATTACCTTTAATTATTAGAGACGTCCTAAACGAACCTTGTTCAATCTTCTTTGATTGAACAAGCTCCTCATGTTCTAACCAAAAAGGCTAGAGTGGAACAAAGGGCTCCCACTCAGCCTGAGGTCCAACCATCCTTCACAATTGACCTCAGTATGGGTCTTGAGTCTCCATAGTCTTAGACCCATGAGCCCACAACCCAAGCTGAAAGCCCTCAGGGTGAGTCTCCATACTCCCTTGAGCAGCCAAAACGGGACAGCCCTATCACAGGCTCAATGCCTTTAGATATTGATCAAAGTCCGCGGTCATTAGGTTTCACTTCCATGTCCTTTACTGACCTTTTAGTTGTGACTGATGAAGAGATTATGTCTTTTAAGGGCAATGAAGTTGATCCACAACACCCTCTCAAGGATCAACAGAGCCCAGAGAGACCTCTTATCTCTAGCCCCCATCAACAAAGCTTTACTAAGGTGAGTCCCACTAATGTGAAGGGAACTCATGTAATTCAGCTGCCACTACTAAAGGATTCTCAATGGATCCTTAGGACAGTGGTAACATCACTGAGACTGAATCTACGACAACCATGCCCTTTGATGACTTTGAAAGACACATCTTTGAGCAAGGGAAACCAGGGTGCCCAGAAGCCATATCTGGTGGTGAGGATGAACATACAAGGTATGTTACCTCATCTCCCCGTGATTCTTGAAAAGAAGATGAGGGAAGAATACAACTTACCATTCAAGACCTACTTTCTAAAGTCTCAAATCTCGAATCCAAGGTTAAGACTTTAGAGGATAGGTCTGCCACTCAGCAACTTGAGATTGAAACTCTCAAGGCCAAACTAGCTGAGAAACAGATTGAGAGGTCTGTAAGGCATGTACCAATTCAGGTCTCCTTGACCTCTTCCTCTAGCTCATCAAGCTCTCAGGATGATGCTACCAAAAAGGGGGAGAGTGTTCAGAGACAAAGTCAAAGGCAAGAGGAAACCCAAAAGTCAAGCTCTCACTTACTTGAGATCAAAATATCCTATGCAACAAGCTTCAATCTTCCTTGAGCCTCATCCAGTTGTTATTCAAGTGGATCAAAGGATGCTCCAAGATCTCAATAGGTTCTTTAACAAGTTCTTGTTGGAATCTCTCATAGAATAGCAAAGTCCTGATTGTTTGTGATCTACTTCGGAGCTCAAGAGCTTCGGAGGTTCAATGCACCTTCTACCACTATTGAGGAAGTTGGTCAACCTAAGGTCCAAGTGGAACCTAAGATTAACTTCGAAGGGGAAACAAGGACTGATGGCCCAGCAACTGAAACTGTTGGGACATATAGTGCATTTTCATAGATTCCGAAGCACAATTCAAAGCCTCGGAAGAACAAGTTCAAACTTCCGAAGCTGAGATTGCTGTTGCGGAAGGAGTTTTCTCATTATCCGATGATCTAATAATCACAGATGCAATCCTGGAACTCGCATCTGAGGTTAATAGGGAGGATTTTCTCACTCAACCTTTATCTCCAACATCTGCATTAACTTCAGCTCCCATCTCTACTACTCAACCTGAATCTTCTATCCAAGAATCTCCAAAGTCTAGTACTTCCGAAGACATCAAAGGAAAGAGGAAGATGACTTTGGAAGAGCTTCAAGAGGAAGAAAGGTTCAAGAAACTCAAAAGAAAAGGTGGGCTGAAAACTGGAAAACTGTTAGCTGCAAGTACCAAAGTAGCTGCATCCTACCAGGAGGCCGTCAACAACCAAAAAAGGGTAGATATTATCGATAGACTTGTCAGTCTAGAAGCTGCAAATGAGGATGTCTCCTGCTACCATTAGAGGAGTTAATAGAGCTGGAAAAGGCAACCTTGATCCTAAAATAGCAAAAAGAAGAAGCTGCAAGGTTGGCCTTGGAAGAAGAAAGGGAGAGAAAGGAAAAAGAAGCTGATCTACAGCTCAGGAGGGAAAGGATAACTTTTCTAACCTCCAGAGGTTTCTCTCAAGAAGAATTATCTCCACATAACAATGATACGATCATATGGCACTTCAACAAAGAGAGAGATCAAATGGAGAAAGAGAGAAAGAGAGCTGAAAGGGAAAAGCTATTGCAGAAGAAGAAGAAGAAGGAAGAGGAAGCCGGACTGACCGGTGCCAAGAAAATAGGTGAGAAGACCTGGATGAAGAGCTATCTCAAAGCTCATGGCTTCTCTAGCAGGCAGGTGGGTCCTATGTCAGAAAAGACTCTCCAGCGACATGTCAGTGACATCAAGCCTAATATTCGCGTGGGGAAGAGGAAGGAGATATGCAGAAGGGGACAGGGATGACCTTCAAAGCAACCACTCAACCAAACTCCAAACCCAACCACAACCTAAAACCATACCTTTTTCACTCCCCATCAAAACCGAACCAACCACTGAACCATACACCCCTGAACCTACACCATCACTCCTACCAACTCCTTCACATCAACCACCTAAACTTCCCATCCTCCAACCCAAAACTCTAGCCAGAACCTAAACACATCAACCTACCCATCAACCCATTAAACCATCCCCTCACCCTTCTAAACATCTCTCCTTAGATGAATTCAAAGTAGTTAAGACAAAGCTCATAAAATGCACAACTCTGATCGATATCTCCTATGTGGAGGATTCTGTTAATTTGACTTATGTTGACGGATCCTCAAGTTCCCTCACTAGAGATCAATTTCTTGATCTGCCCAGAGGAACATTGGACCAAGCTACAAATCTCCTTGCCCTCAATTCAGACCCTTTGAATGAGGAAGACGAGAAGTTAAGGAGAAGGCTGGTGACTCTACTGGATACAAAGAAAAGCGACAGGGTGCCAAGACAACCTCTTGCACCCAGAAAGAAGATCATCCGGTGGAGGTTCGAAGACTCTTCTCACAACTTTGTTGTTGAAAGAGAGAATGGAGAGCTCAACAGGCTGAGTGCCTCATCTCTGCTACACTTAAGCAGATTTGATATTGCTGAGTTAGCAGAGAAGAAATTCTCCAACCCTTCAAACTCTGATGTAGCTGCCCATATCAGAAATCATCTAGACAACCTTCATATGGCCGAGCTAACTGCTAGAAGCAAGGTTGAAGTAGATTTGAAACTGAGAGAGGAGGAGGAAAGGAAGGGATCAGCGAACACAAGGCAAAACCTTTTTACAAATGGTTGAAGGTCCTAAACTAGAATCCATAGTTAGATGGGAGTATGAATATAACTCCCATCAACTAACTCTTTTCAGGGGGGTACAACAAAGGGTACATGTCATTGAGATTGATAGACTGGATCTCCTATCCACCAATGACCTGTACAAGCTTCTCAGCACCACTTTAGGGAAGAACAAAGAGATAGATAAATATCTTTTGTCCCTGGTGCTGAAAGCTTTGATAAGCATGAATAAGTGAGGTTTTGGTAGCATCACCCTAGGGGGAGTTTGTTGGATCTAGAAAGGCTGGTGCAACCAAAACCAAGTCACTAAGAAGATTTTGGTACTACAAGTAAAGGACTTCCGAAGCTAATTGTGGAACTTCCGAAGGAAAAAGGAGCTCTTCCGAAGACAAAGTGTAAAGCTTACTTATGAAGTAAAAGTTCCAACTTCCGTAGACAAAGAACCTACTTCCGAAGTTCAAGACTTAGAAAGAAAGATTTGAAGTCAACTTCCGAAGTACAGAAGTCCTCAAGCCTCGAAGTATAGAAGCCTTTTCTAAAGTATAAGTGGATTCGGAAGAACTTGTTCTTCCGAAGCCAACTTACCTTCAGAAAACACTATTATTATCCAGTGGACATAACTATGGCCTTCCTGACACTCTGCTGCAAATCTCTGAGATACTGCATGACGTTTTCTCAAAAGCCATGCAGTTGACCATACTTTAATCCACTGTTTACCTTTATGTTAGTATAGTTGCCATCTTTAGTTGGTGAAAAAAGGTAAGTCATAGACATGTCATGACTACCATATCTTAGATGATACTTTATCTAAGATACCTTAACTTTAGCATTGTAACATATGCTTTAGTGCTGGGTTTCCAGCTGGTATCAAAGTATATCCGCTGTAGGATCTGGTATATATAGTCTCTCATTGTAACTCATGTATTATGCTTGTAAGAGTCTTGTAATATCTTGACATGAGAAATAATATATACAAGTTCCTTGAAAATTTATTTATGTGTGTTCATTCACTACTTATTATATTATTATAAACTCTTGTGAAAGACTTTACTTCATCTGAATTACACGTCTATAAGTGAGTTGGAGAGAAATCCAAGGTTTCTGTGACAAACCCTATCCTATAACCTTGCATGTTCATCTCCATCTGGTATCCACTAAGAATACCATACAACTCAATCACAGTGAGAGTCTTAAGGTTCTCAATCCTCTTAATAACAACATAGTATTATGTCCATTTCCTAGGAAGATAGGACATAAACTTTCTTACAATGACCTTATTTTCAAGAGTCACTCTAACATCCACTAGAGTCTCCACAATCTCAACATACCGGAAGTATTGTTGAGTCATAGTTTTAGTTGTTTTAAAGGTGAAGTTTTCAAACTACTACTTTAGGAGATTCTTCTTGTTCTCCTTGGCTTCAGTAGAACCCTCATACATTAGTTTCAATGCATTCCATAAGTACTTAGCTGTTTTACATTTCTTGATACCTTTGTATTCGGAGTTTAAAAGAGCAGTATAAAGGGCATTCAAGGCTTTTTGATCAATCTTTAGTCTCTTTCTGTCTTCATCAGAGTAGTCAGCCATAAAATTTGGAATTACACCACCCCAGCAGCAGCTGAAGAGGTTCTTGGTATCTAAGGTCCTGAGACAATAGTTTCCCATACTTGGAGTCCTGTGACTTGATGAAACCTTCCATTCTTTGGCACTAACTGTCAAAGTCTTCAGGAGTGATCAATGGGGACTTTTTCATGGTTGCAATTTCCATATCAGCTTTAGTGAGAGCTGCCATTTCAGATGTTAAGCATTTTGTGTGTGTGAGGGATCTTAAGATTGTGAGATCTTATGTTAGAGCGGTACAAGATAATCTAAATTATCAACAAGGTCAAAGTAAACAAAAGTCAACATCACGGTGAAAGTCAACAAAAGTCAAACCCGACACATTCAAGACAAAGAACTAAGACAAGACGTTGAAGATTACGATGACTAGGATTTTTATTGTAATAAATATATTTTGTGTGAATAAAATATATTTTATCTTGTTTAGTCATTTTTACGCTTTATATGTAATTTCCAATAATTAGCCAAGGTCTAGGCGGTAAGTGCAATTAGTGAATATTAGTCTAGACTATAAATTGGTTAATTGTCATTAATGTTGGGAATGGTTGTATGACCAATAAATTGAGGGATTATTTGTAAACACATCATTTGCAAGCTAATTGAAGATGAAAGGGGTTTTGATTGTGATTATCAATGTTTGATCTACAATCTTCAATTATTTGATTCAAATTTGCTTATCCTGAATTTACAATATTTTTTAATCATAATCAAAGGCTACGAGAGGTTGTTGCAGGAGCTGCCAAGATAAATCAAGACGAGTAAAGGAGGTGAGTTCCAACCTAGCAGGAGTATTGAAGATCATATATAGATTGGACTCACCTTATATTGGAATGTTTATTTTTGCTTGTAATAGGTGTTATGTTAGTCTTCTTTTGTATGTAATTAGCTTTATGTAGTTTTGTAGTTCAGCGAAACTGTGATCGAAACTATAGTTTCACTCAGACTCAGTTGTTTAGTTCACTCGGTGAAACTGTTGTTTCTGTCGGGCGATACTATAGTTTCGGCAGATCATTTTCACTAATAGCAAAACTATCTATGAAACTAAGATGGCTATATATAGTTTTGATCATTATCATTGTTGGCTAATCTTGCAAAACCATAATCGTTTATCCTTGTTGCAAGTTACCTTTGTAAGAAGTAATTTCATAGAAATATCATTGTGCTTTGTTATAGATTGTATTGATCATCATTGTCTTACCTTGATTCAATTGTTTGTGTTCTTAATCTTCTTTGTTCATCTTGTCTATTGTTTGTATTTGATATTGAACGATTCAACAACTCATTTGTACTTTAAATTGATCAAATGGAACAACAATATGGTATCAGAACCATTTTGGATCAAATTTACTAAAGATTTGAAGATTTTTAGAGAGAGAAGTTGAGGTTTTGGTTGTTTTTGTTCAATATCAAGTTTTCAACAATTTTAGATCAAATTCTTGTGTATTTGATATGTAATTTGCTTGAATTTTGTTGGTTGTTGGTTGAGGAAGCTCTGTTAATCATCAGATCGCAAGTCCATTGAGTTTTTGATGATTTCAGATTGATTTCGTGTTGAAAAAGCTTTTCAGCTTTGTTCAACAAAATTATCACTTCATCACGTGAAACTACGAGTTCTTCCAGTGAAATTACATGGGTTATCCTCATTGAAGTTGTTTTCTGCTGTCTTGCGAAACTAGTTTCATTGAACGAAAATTCAATAGTGCTTGTGGGTGATTTACAAGCAAAATTGCTGCCGAAGTATAATTGAACGAAAGTTCAAGCTTGTCTCGTGCGAACTTGTCGGTGAAACTAAGCTGTTTTAGGCATTTGGCTAGCGAAACAGCTGTCGAAATTTCCAGCGAAACTACTATTGCCTCAGCGAAACTAGCTCTATGAAACTATAATTTTGGCAAAATTATAATTTCTTCAGTGAAATTCGAATGTTAAAGATGAATTTTTCCCTCTAGTTGGGATTAATTGAGTTCATCCCGATAAATAAATTTTCATCGATTTTAAAGGATTTTTTGGCTTGACCCCAGTTGCTAAGATTGTACAGCATGACCTTTAAAAATATTATTTTTCCTGGGGAGAATTGTTTTACAATTTTCTGAAAATAATATTTTGGGAGAATTGCAATAAACTAAACAAAAAAATCGCTTTTGCAGAACTATTTAAATCCTTCGAATTTGGTAATCTCACAATTGAACAATGTCGGTTTGATAATTTTGCAGCTTTAAAGAATGAAAAGATATTCGATTTTGTTGATTGTTTTCTATTAGTGGCAAGTAATCTAAAGAAGTTTAATACCAAATTGGGAAATCATGATCAAGTTCTGAGATTGCTTGATTCTCTCCCATCAGAATGGAGCTCACATGGCAAGTCGATTATACGAGATAGAGGCTTTCGGGGTTACAAACTAATGGAGGTGATCAACAAACTAAAAGAGATTGAGTTGGATATCAAATGTCATAAGTACTATCAAGCGACATACCTAACTCCCGAGATCACTTCAAACTCCATAGAGAAACCAGAAGAGAGATCAGATTCTAGCACTAATTCCGACGGTTTACCAAAACCTGGAACTGAAAAGGTACAAGAGGAGCTTAAGCAGACATCAATAGGTAAACGTGGAGCTGAGTTGAATGATGCAATTTGTATGCTAATAAGGAAGAGGAATGGAAGCAAAATATCAGAGATTGCAACTGCGAGTAGGCTCTTACTGCCGAAAGAGTCATCCTGGATCTTCCATACGAGACAGTTCAGGATATGTGTTCTTCTGCTTGCAAAGTTCGTTTATTTGGTGCATATAAAGCTAATAGATTACTTTTAGATAACCAAAAGGAATTAACCACCAGAAACGCAGAACTTAATAAGAATCATCCATGTATTTTATAAAATTAAATGAAGCTTTAAAAGAAAATGATCATTTAAAACGAACTCTTCTTGAAAGAAATGTAGAAACTAATCTTTTAAACGAAAGAGTCACCTTGGCTAAATTCGAAACAAGGAAGCTTAAAACAAAGCTTGATAGATGGACCATATCTGGAATGAAATAGGAAGAGCTACTATGTAAATAAAGGGGAGCTACGATTAAAAAGAGAGTGGGTTGTGGTGAAAATTCATATGTCTATCCTCCTCCTATCACTTATTGTTACTATCCAATTCCTCAACCTCATCCATCTAATGATTTGATTGAAGCTGCAGAAACCAATAGTTTAAATGCAGGTTTAAGCAGCGTTAATCTTAAGAGATTAGAGATGTGCACGATTCTTCTGTAGGTTTGGGATTCCTCATGCAGGGATCTAATAAGACGATTAATGATGATTCCACCTCTGATGTTCCAAAACCAATATCAGTTGCTTCTCCAAACTTCTTCAACAAATTCAAAACAGGTAATATTCCTTCGTTTGTTCCTGTCAGATTTGTTAAAGATGGAACGGTTGTTGAATCATCAAGCAATCAGAATCATATAAGCGAAGCCAACACAATAGGAGATGTCAATCAAGATCCATTGGAGAAAGATCTATGTATACGAGACTGGATAAGCTCAGATGATGAATCAGTCATAGAGTTGCGTGTTGGTTCCTCATAGATCAAGATTTCTCCTAACATTGTCAAGTCACAAAAGCTTCCAAAAGCTAAATCAAGACCAATAAGGATCTCTTCTCCAATTCCAAAGCAACCCAGTCAATCAGTGAAGATCTCATTCCCTATTCAGGATAGCAAATGCTAAAACAAGCAAGAATTTGCAACAAGCTCAAAGCAATCCTTCTCAGCACCTATACAACACGGGACTACAAAGAATCAAAGCTATTCAATGCTTGTTTTGAGTGTGGTAAAGAAGGTCATGTGGTAAAGAAGTGCCCTCAAAGACTTCCTTTGAATTGTAAAGGCAAAACGAATTGCTTCTCCAAATGTAAGTCTACAAAGAATATTTTAGATGGTAAAGGCAATACGGGTTGCTTCTTCGGACCAAGAGGTAAAAAGCAGATATCTTTGAATGGTTTGATGAAAAAACCTCCATCTAATCGTTTTCATGTGAAGCCGGTTTCACATGATTCAAAGATGAAAATGACCAAAGGTTGAAAACCAAATTCTTTTCCTTCTGGTCTTAAACAGAAAATGATTTCCAAATTCAATTCTTTTAAATTCAAATTAATTGAACCAAAACAAATTAGGCAAATTAAAAAGAATGATACAGATATCCCGGATTGTTTAAACGTTTGTGTGCAAAAGCAGGTTTCTTGTATTGATGAAAAAAGAACTTCCACGACTACGATGGCGTGGGTTCCCCTTTCAAACTATCTGTTAATGAGTGCAGGAACAATTCTGGAGGACTGTTAGTAATCCAGTTACCGACAGAGATTGCTCCTAATTCAAATTTGAGGCAGAACATACAGGTTAAGGTTATGGTATTTTATTCAAAATCTGGATTTTTATCAACATAATCACCATTCTCACTTCACAATCACTACATATTTCTTGAGAATTCATTTCTTATATTCATATCAATGTACTTTAGAAGACCTTCTTCGGTAAATTTCTATTTTTGTACAGTTTTATAAAAACAAAATTTTAAAAAATATATAAAAAAAGGTTTACAAAAATAAAAATTTAGGGGGAGAGTATATAAGTAATACATAAATAATAAAAAAGAACTAGGAACTTTATTTGAGATGACTGAGAAATGATTGTATACCTTCTTGAATTGCTTGTTTGTGCATGACTTGCGTTTTAAAATGAGAAATAATAGTAACTGATATTGTGATCTAATTTACATCTTATTTTTAATTTCAAATAAAGGAAAAACAAACAATTTCTTTAATGATATGTTTGATAGACTCAGCCTGAAGAATAAAGGAGACAGTAGTATGATGATTTAAATTAAAATATATGCTTAAGGATGTATGGTTTTACGCAATCATTTTGTCTTGCACGAAAACTGAGTCCCAAATCATATAAGCCATATCTTTGAGTCATGTTTGGTGTATTTATATGTCTTGTGTTTGTGCTAATCTCCTCTGTTCTATGGACGTACTAGCCTGGATTGATGATCTCCTTTGTTGTACGATAGTACCGACCTGGAGTTCTCATCAGCATATGATTAAATGGTCATCACCTTTGTTATACGTGAGTATAGACTTGGAGCTCCCACCATTTTGGTCTAAGTTATGTCAAATCATATAAATGATGATTCATCACAGAACGCAATATTCTATTGATAATCACTTACACACTAATGCACAAACCTTGTTCTATAAAGATCGTAACAAAATTCAAGACATCCTGAGGTTGTGTGAGGGTTTTTTCAATGATTATGGGGTTCTAGCATTCTAAAGTATTTAATCAAACCATAACGAATCATATGTGCTTGTTGAAAAAGATAGTGCATGGGTTTAAGCGGACAAACATATCAACAATTGTTATTGATCTGTTTGAGAATATTAAAATCATTTAAAGATTGTGATTAGATTCAGTTATGAGTGTGATCTTATTGCTTGTAGATGATTAAATTCATCTTTGTGCTAAAGTATATCATGGGGATATGATCTCATTATCAATTCAGTTCTCGATTATATAAAAAATTGATAGATAAAAAAATATATAATAAAAAAATTATAACAAAATTTTATTTCAATTTCTTTTAGGTCTTCCATATTATGCTGTTACAATTTTATCATTTTTCATGCATTTCACATAAATTGCGCACAAACGAACACGGGTTCGCTTGTTTTTCACACACAGATAAACATGAGTTTATTTTGTTAATATGAAATGATCTAATTTGAAATGTCGAGATTGTGTTTGAGAATGTGTTTCAAATTTTTTCCGTAAGTGATGGCCGATCATCAGTTGAGCAGTGTACCTAATCAAAGAACCTGTTCCTCATATTTGCAGAAGATACCGAGCTAGGAATCCTCCTCCTACATCTTTTGAAGCACTCAAGATTAGAGATTTGGGAAAGCTGTTCCAATATCCTTGCAAAGGTTGCATTCAAAAAGAGGGAGCACATAAATAGGGGGAGCTTATAAGATGAATTATATTTCTCATTAGATTCAAAAAATTTCAATTTAAAGATCTTTCTTATGTTGACTTCTCGGTGTTGATTTCATTTGAAGATGTTGATAATGATAGACTAAGGGGGAATATTGTTAGAGCTGTACAAGATAGTCTATATTATCAACACAGTCAAAGTCAACAAAAGTCAACATCACGGTCAAAGTCAACAAAAGTCAAACCCGACACAATGGGGATGAGGAACCATGACAAGACGTTGAAGATTAAGATGACTAGGAGTTTTATTGTAATAAATATATTTTATCTTGTTTTTGTCATTTTTATGTTTTATATGTAATTTCTATTAATTAGCCTAAGTCTAGAAGGTTGTGTAATAGTTAATATTAGTCTAGACTTTAAATAGGTTAATTGTCATTAGTGTTGGGAATGGTTGTATGACCAATAGATTGAGAGATTATTTGTAAACACATTATTTGCAATCTAATTGAAGATCAAAGGGGTTTTGATTACGAATATCGTTGTTTGATCTACAATCTTCTATTATTTGATTAATGTTTGTTTATACTGGATTTACATCCTACAATCAAGAGCTTGGAATACTCTAATACCAATTGCAAGACCGTTTAAAGGATGGTCACTTACAACACAACACAAAATAAGGAGAGTGAGTAAGAACACTAAAAGATGAAATGGGAAAGTAGCAACTAGTCACACTTTGATACTAAGAAACACAAGTAATAAAGAGACAGAGCAAGAAAAATAACACCAGTGTTTGGTTTTCAAGAATGTTGTATATTTCTTTCTAGTTCCTTACAAGTGTTACAAAGGATACATAAAGATACAAGGGACCAAAGATACTTTATACTATATCCTACAGCCTGCCATAATTTATAGGTCAGCTAGATACATGATCTAGACAATAATAAAATTAATGTAGAGTCAAAAGGCAGATTGCCTTTTCACTAGTGACTATGACATGCCATAGCTCACATCCTAATATATTACAAAAAGGATAAAAGTACATAAAGTAGAAAGAAACAGACTCAAGGCCTCAATGTACAGTTACCAAAAGAATGGACCTTTCACTAACTTGTGAAAGCTGGTGAGTCAAAAGAGTTACAATAGAAAGGTGGTCCAACTTTATAGTAAAGGTACATCAGATAAAGCATGTACTCAAAAGTCTTCAAAAGAAATCTGTCTTCAAGTGTTGGCTTCAGATGACTTTGTCTTTGAAGCTATGGAAGGCTTCATGTTTCGCTTCGGAAGATGTTGGTCTTACCTTCGGAAGATTTCACACATAGAATATTTTCTAATGTAGAGTGTGAAACTTCCGAAGCATTTTAATTGAGCACTTAATGCATGCATGCTAGACAGATTGTTTCGATGTTTTCAATTGTATCAGTCTTATATGAATCCTTACAAGTAAGCTCTATAATGTCAGAGGTTATCTTGACCCTGATGTACCTGAGGTAGAAGGACTAAGGGACATGATCAGATTCATACCCACCACTAGAGTTGATCATGCTATTACAGTCAGACCAATCATTTATGAGAGATTCATAACGTCATTTTGAAGCACTGCTGAAGTGACAAAGATAGGTGGTGCAAAGACTCTGTCAGGGAGAATCACTAATGATGATACCTCGGCCATTACTGAGCAAACTGTGAGATAGTGTCTACAGTTTGGTGATGATGCCAATTCTCCCTTGGATTTAGAAAATGATGAGATCATGACTTTCTTTACAAGCATTGGTTATGAAGGAGGTTATGAAGCGAAGTAGATTGTAAAGGGGTTAGTTGACTTACAATGGAGGTTCCTCATTCATCTCTACCAGCATTCTTTGCCAAAGAGGAAGACTGGCTGGAATGATATAACAGTGACTGCCTCTTCTTCTATATGTACTTTGTGCACAAGCATGCCATTCAACATGTCTACTTATGTGTTTAATGGTCTGGTATCAAACATTTAGGATGGTAGAAGACACATGTTCCTTATGTATCCAAGGTTCTTACAATGCCTCATCAATGAAGCTTTCCCTTATATTGTACCTCAAGGACCTATGATGGATATTCCTCATTATAATGCCAAGTCCTACAAGTACATTAAGAAGTGAGATCCTAGGAATTTCTATAGAGGAACCTTCTTTACCTCATTACCCTAAATGTTGCAGCGGATTAATCCAGATGGACAAGTAGAAGAACAAGAGGCTCCTATTGATGAGCCTATTCAAGAAAAAGAACAACAAGCTCCTCATGATCAACAACATGTTGATGAGCATGCTGTAGAAGCTGAAGAAAGGCAAAGGCCGGTTTCACCAGAGGTTGATGTAGGTGGTGATCTTCACACTAGGCCTTCGGTTCATGAAACTAATATATCCTCACCGTTTATGCCTATACCAATTCCATCACCACAAAGATCTCCAGTTCCCTCACCACAAACACTACCCATCATCTCACCACATATATCACCCATCCATTCACCTCATGTATCACCTATTTACCCTCACCACACATCTCCTATTTCCATCATCACCCACTTCTACTGAGCTTGTTGACTTTGGTGATTCCGTCAGCTCTTCCACGAAATCTAAACCATCTACTGATAAGGTAGATCATCAAAGGAAGATGCTTGATTGGCAAGTTACTTTAGAAGCAATTCATTCTGAGAGTTTTGCCGAATCATAGGTGAACAAACCAGATGAAATGATTACTAGATTTTGAAGAAGTTGGCCAAAGTGAATAAACTCGTGGAAAGATTGTCTGGTATCATTAGGGACATACTTCTTGTGTTAGATGAGAAGGATAATGAGTGGAAAGAGATGGAAGAGAGATATGAGGTTGAAAAGGAGAAAAAGATAAAGAAATTGAAGAACTTAAGATTGCCCTCAAACATTAAAGGGATGAACTAAGTGGTCATGTGGACACTTTAGCTATCTAAACAATAGCCATGGAGGAGTAGGAAGGATTAATTGAGGAACAATCTGACATAATCTCTAAATAGAAAAAGCATATAGATTCCCTGAACAAGAGGATTGTTGAGTTGGAGTTGTTAATTATGATAAAGCAGGAAGTTCAAAAGGAAAAGGATGATAAAGGTGATAAAGATGAGATTGAGAAGAAGAAAGATGATAAGGAGGAACATGATAGTGAAGGAAGTTCCTCAAGGGGATGACTCTCCTCCTCCAAAGAAGATGAGATTCTCAGAGCCTGCTAAAAATGTTGAATCAAGTGGAACCAAGCTCTAAGAGCAAAGCCTGGCTATGGTAGTATACACCAGCATAGATCATGAAGAAAGACAGACTGAAGAGTTTGAATTCAGTGACATGATCAAGGCACTTGATAGCTTTACTGATGAATACTTCATTATTGATGAAGAGTTTTGGGATTTCATTAGAGATCATAGACAAGCAACAGAGCCAATTGTGATTATTCCTAAATCTCTAGTGGTAATTGAAAAGGAGTTGAGCTTACAAATTATACATGTTGTGTCATTATCTGATGAGTAAAAAGAAATGATTAGAAAGTGGTGTGAAGAACAACAACAAATTGAAGAATCTGATGCTAAGCTGAAAGAAAGGAAACATGCTGAACTTGAAAAGAAAGAAGCCGAAAAACTGCCTGAAGAGGTTGAAATGGCTGAAACATCCTCTGATCCAAGTATACAAACCTATACCAGAAAGAGGAAATATATTTCTAAAAAACCAAGGTAAATGGCCAATAGAAGAAGAAGAACCTACAAAGAAAAAGCAAAAAGATGATCCTCGCAACCTTGCAGCTATAACAGAATTTTTAGATGAACATGAAAAAGCTTAAGCCCAACTGAAAAAGAATGCTAAATTCATTGACCTTGAAGCAGGAGAGATAGATGGTGGCTGTGTGGTTGATGAACCAATAGCTACGGAAAGCCCTTTGAAGGTGGAGTCATTAGTACATGAGATGGTGGAGAAAGCCAAATCAGATGATCTGATGGTGAAGGCAATGTTTCTTATTAACCATGGTTATGATCTTAATGAAGTACCTGGGATGACCTATGAGGGCATGATAGGAGAAGATGAAAAGCTAAACAAACTACTAGACCCTACATATGAGACTGAGTATGAAAAACCTCATTCAACCAAAGCACCAGTGGTTCAATTCTCATCAAAAGCCAAGTAGACTGCAACTCCTTAATCACTGTATCCTGATCCCTATAGTATGACTAATAGGAAAATACAGGACTATCTTTCTAAACTAGGATTTACCAGAAGAAAACTAGGCAACATGAAGACTAATTCTCTAAGGGCTACTATCCTTAAAATGATAAATGAGAAGAAAGAAAGGCTGAACAAACTTGAAGAAGAAATAATCAGCAAAAAGCTAAGAACTAGACTATCTGCACAAGACATTCAGCATACCTATAGAGATCATGACTCTTTCGCACATGTGTTACATAGAAATCCAAAGTGGTTTGCTGAGCATTCCTAGTTAATGCTTCAACATAGACACACCACTACTAAGATGATTAAAGGTATGTCTACTCTACAGGGCAAGACTAATTAGAAGATAATTGCCTGTAAGTATGACAGTGACTGGAACATGTTCATGATCAAAGGAATCTCAGGTTTGGTTCAATTCTTTACTGAGTATACTGCTCTAGGCATACAACCAAAATGACTCCTGCTAGATAGCCGCCCCTTTCTCTCTTTTTATAGCCTCATGTGCAGATTCAGGATTTGAAAGAACTAGCCAATCTGGAAGTGACTAATCATAGGGCTATGTTTAGGGGTTATGAGTTTGAAGATATTATGAGGATGTTCAAAAGAACAGACAACTTCAAATCTCTCAAGGCTATCTGCATGAGGAAAGATAGATCCTTTGCTAACCCTCTTAAGAAGAAAAAGACTAAACAAGCTGAAGAAGTGGTATTCCCTGAGCGCAAGGTGAAGTCAATTGAATCTTTGAAGAGAAAGATGGTTGTTGGAACTCATTCCTCCAAAAAAATCTCAAATTTCTACTACAATGAAAAGACATATGAATTGGTGATTGAAAGTATATGGGGAAGAAAAGAAGGTGCTGAGATCAAAATTTTTAGTGGATATGAGGTGAGATTGTTAGACGAATCTTATATTCACTGCATATATGTAAGGCACTTCAGAGAGATAAACAACAAACTGGGAGAAGCAGACATGCACTTCTTACTAAAGTGCATAAAGATTCTAAAGATGGCTTTTGACAGAATCATTACAAAGAGAGAGCATAAGAGGAAGAAGATGACTCCTTTGCAATTGGGGAACATTATGACGCTGGAGGTGGATGTGGAAGGATCTATTCTGATTCATAGAGATGGGCTATCAACTATGTCCATCTGGGAGCCTATGTCATTAAGAAAGCTGCCTATTGAAGCCATTCACAATATGAGCCACATAAAGATTCATGTGATAAATAGAAAAAATATGTCTGAAGCCAATGATTTTGTCAATATGATAAAAGCCATTCTGGATCCATCATTTTGCAGAATCACCAGTTTCCTCTATAGCTGCACATTTCCCAACAGAATCCTCACAACCTCATCCACCATCAAACCATTGAAGTACACAGGTTGTATTATCCTTAAGGGCAGTATTATTGGACCCTGAAAGATCATACATGCCAATTCAAGTGGTGGATTGATAGTTGTTCTGCTTGAAATCCCACAAGTCCAAGAAGATATGTAGATGAAGAATTTGGATCAAGAAAATAAGACAAGTGTCGGGTATCCGCATTTGTTTATGCGGATGACTAATAGAACAAATGCTAACAAGTGTTCGTTCTTCCGCATTAATAAATGCGGATAGCCAAAAAATACTGAAAAGTACTTTGTACATCCGCATTTACTAAAATGGATGCTCAGCAACAAATGCGCCAAGTGTTTGTTCATCCACATTTGTCAATGCTTATGATAAAACACATATGCGATAGAAGAAAACAAATGTTGATAAAGATAAACTCATCCGCATTAGTTAATGCGGATGAACAAAGACAAATATTGATGAAGACCTTTGGTACTCAGACCAGATTATAGTATAGGGCTACTTTAGTGTTTCTGTAAAAGGCATCTTGTTAGCCTATAAATAAATTAGAAATCCTCGTATATGAGGTGACTATTGATAGACATTAGACAATTAGAATATTTTGTTTAGTCTTATACTCTAATGGTGTATTGTTACTGTTTAATGCCCAAACCCTAACATTCATTGTAACCTCTTCACCTCAGTTAATACAAATAGAATTTATGAGTACTTCTTCAATTCAATGTTTTTGTGTTTACATGATTCTACCATATATTCACTGACTCAATCATCATATTCGATCCTATTTGATTCATATCAACTAAGAATATCATTCTCACACCTAGTCAGTACCACATCTTACTTGCCTAATAGATACATAAGAGCGTGGTAGAGCAATTTCATTGGTTCCAACTTATTTTGCTTTGATAACACACCTTTGAGTGGGAGGAAGATACAATGATGGTGTGTAAGTTATGCTTTTCAATGGCATACTTCTTTGCTTTGGCCTTAGCT
Organism: Flaveria trinervia; assembly: GCA_025506515.1. Lineage (NCBI taxonomy): Eukaryota > Viridiplantae > Streptophyta > Magnoliopsida > Asterales > Asteraceae > Flaveria > Flaveria trinervia. Next base: position 67,515,281 of record CM046451.1, on the reverse strand, counting down.
ATTACTAGCTAGGCTTGAGCCTCAGTCAACTTGGAGATTAAACTTTTTATTTGAGTCTTGTAGTTTGAATGTGCATGTCTTTAAAGGATAAAGTTTTCTCTAACTCTTTAATTTTGGGTTTCTAGTGATATTTTGCTCTCTCAAAGTTAGATTTTAATATGTTTAGGACTTAATATCAGATTTAATTTCCATGTTATACTCCTCATACAATTTATGCTAGAAATACATGCTCGAGTATAGAGATGTTCATATACCTTATTGTTTTTAGTTCTAGCCATGAGAGCTTAAGCATGAGTGACATCTTGCCCCATGAAGGTCTAATCAACTTCTTGATCAATAGTTGTACTCTGTTATTCAATTAATATGACTGCATCTTTTGGGGTAGCAAGATGTTGGAAGGCTTGAGCTGCTCTAGGATTGGATCTCAGAGCCTTGCATTTCCTTGAAAAGTGACCAAGTTGGTTGTAGTTGTAACACTTGGCCTTTGACTTGTCAAACTCAAATTTTCTATTGGTTAGGTTAAGAGAGAATTGCCTTCTAGTTCTCTTAAAGAACTTCTTTGCTTTATTGGTTAGGAGAGCCATGTGCTAGAAAATGACGATGTACTCCATATCATTTGGGCTAAAACACTCGAGATCATCAATACAGAGTTGAAAATCTCCTGAGTGCTCATTCCCTGAAATAAAAGCACAACTATCCTAGAAATAATTTTATTGAGCCTGTTGAGACCTGGGTGTCTAAGTTAATATGATATAAGGCCCAGAAAAGGATGATGGCTACTGGGGGTAGTTCAAGTACAATTAGGGCTAGGGTGTTCTTGAACCTTCTGTATCATGTAGAGCATTTTAGATGGGAAGGTTTGAATTTTTGATCATTTAATGGCCTTTCTGAGTTTCCATCTCCATATGGTATCCATCAAGAATTCCATATAGTTCAGTCATAGTGAAAGTGTTGAGATTCTCATTTCTCTTGATTAAGACATAGTAAAAAGTCCATTCATAAGGACGTGCACTCATGAATTTTCTTACTATATCTCTTTTCTCAATAACCACTCCTATAGAATGAAGAGAGGTTATCAAGTCCATGTACCTAAAGTATTGTTTACTTAAGGTCTCATCAACAAGGTCTATGAATTTTCAAACTCCTGCTTCAGCACATCTTTCTTGGACTCCTTGGAATCAAAAGAACTATAGTACATAAAAATCAAAACATTGAATCGATCATTAGTAGTCTCGCATTACTGAAAGCCTACCAATATGGAGTTTCATATGGGCATAATCAACACAGTCATAGCTTTCCAGTCGAAATCCATCTTCTTGAAGTCTTCATCAGAGTAGTCTTCAACAACCTTCTCAATCATGGCAGCATTACCAACTGGGGATTCTACCTTTGGCTTGTAAGGACCATGAATAACTAATCACCACATTCAGTTTTCTTAATAGTTGATAAAGTCGTCAATACATTTGCACATTGCTCAAAAATTATGAGGAGTGATAATTGGAGCCTTGGTTATGGTTCCCATGTTAAACTCTGAAATTTTTTGGCTAAGAGCCATTTGAGTGAAGTAAGTATGATGAAACAAGGGTGATTTGGAATGGTTAGATCTCACAATCAAGAGCCTAAAAAGCTTTGATACCAATTTTTGGATTGGTGTCTGTCTCACAACACAAGTTTATCTCACAAACTCTCTGGCAATTGTATTAATTGATAAAAGATCATAGTGGATTAAAGTATGGTCAACTACATGGGTGTGGGAAAGCGTCATGCAGTACATCAGAGGTGGCAGCGGATATTAGACTGACCAACTGGTATCCACTGGTTCATAGTTGGTTCTTCCAAAGATAGATGGCTTTAGAAGAATAAGTTCTTCTAAGGCCATTTATACTTCGGAAGAATCAACTGCTTTCAAGTCTTCTTCAAGTCTTCATGACATTGTTCTTCAGAAGACTTTGCCTTGGATCTTCTAAGTGTGCATTCTTCGGAAGTAAAACTACTTAGTTTTGGAAGACTAAGATTTACTTTCGAAAGTTCGTCATAATTAAACTTTGGAAGATCTTTGACTTGTATTTAGAAGAGCAGCTTTGTTTTTGGAAAACCACTTCAATTGTACTTTAAAATACTCTATGGTTGTGTAGAGATTAATGAAGAGGCTGATGCAACCTAAACATCCAATGTCTATCCTGCATGTTGCACAAGTGCATTAAAGAAGAATGATTAGGAAGTTTTACACATGCAACAAAAAATATTACAAGTGTAAATTCTTCTGAAGCCAAGACCAATATCTTCCGAAGCCGAATATGAAGTCTTCCGAAGCCTCAGAGACAAAGTATTCCGAAGCTTCAACTTATGAAGACAGATTTCTTCCAAAGCCTTTAATACATGCTTTATCTGATGTACTTTTCCATAAAACTGGACACCTTTCCGCTACACCTCTATAAGGTCACCAACTTACATGAGTTGGTGAAAAGGTCCATGCTTTTGGTAACTATACATTGAGGTCTTGAGTCTGTAACTTTCTACTTCATGTAATTTATCATTTTTGTAATAGATAAGGATGTGAGCTATGGCATGTCATAGTCACAAGTCATAAGGCAATCTGCCTTTTGACTCTACAATTGATTTTGTTTTGTGTCTAGTCAATTGTATCCAGCTGGCTTTTAAAGTATAGCCGGTTGCAGGATGTAGTATAAGTATGTCATGTTCTTGTATGATTCATATATGCTTTGTAAAACTTGTAATAGAACATAGAGAAAGAAATACCCTGCATTCTTGAAAACCATATACTTGTCTTCTTTGTGTTCTGTCTCTTATATTACTTGTGTTCTTAGTGTCTTCCCTTGGTTAATCCAGTTTACTGTTTGATTAAGTTTTAGTTAATCTCCTCTTTATGTTGTTGTGTTGTAATTGACCCCTTAAACGGTCCTGCATTTGGTATCAGAGCTTAAGGCTCCTGATATAAGATCTCACCATCTTATGATCCCTCAGAGACAGAAATACTAAACTTTTCAAATGGCAACCATTTCCAAGACTGATATGGAAACCGGAACCATGAACAAGTCCCCACTGATCACTCTTGATGAGTTTGATACTTGGTGTTTGATAATGGAAGGTTTCATCAGGTCTCTTGATTCAAGAATGTGAGAGTCTATTGAGAATGGACCTTTCATACCCAGCACCCCTTCTGCTACTGGTGCTGGTATGATCCCAAAAGATGTGGCTAACTACTCTGATGAAGATAGGAAGAGAGTAGAGATTGACAGAGAAGCCATGACAGCTCCTCAAACTTCCCTTCCAAACTTTGTGTACAGAGGTTTTCAAGAAGTGCAAAACAGCCAAGCAGCTATGGGATGCACTAAAACTGATGTATGAGGGTTCCTCTGAAGCCAAGGAGAACAAGAAGGATCTCTTGAAGCAGCAGTTTGAAAACTTCACCTTCAAAATAGGTGAAACCATGACTCAACAGTACTTCAGGTATGTTGAGATTGTGGATACCCTAGTGGATGGAGGAGTTTCTCTTGAGAATGGAGACATTTTAAGGAAGTTCATGTCCTCACTTCCTCGATAATGGACGCACTATTGTGTGGTGATCAAGAGAACTGAAAATCTCAAAACTCTTACTCTGATAGAGTTATATGGGATTCTCAATGGCTACCAGATGGAGATGAACATGCAAGGTTCATCTGGCAACTCCGACAATCAAATGGGTTCAGCCCTACATGTGGTTGAAAGGGTTAGCATAGAACCCAAACATCATCTCTTATGCTACCCTGAAAACTCACCAAAGGGTCCTTTCATCACCTTCCTAGAGACACCAAGGGAGAACTACACTCAAGGAAGCCCATTCCAAGAGACAAGCTCTTCTCAAGCTTTTGTGTCTTCTGATGAAAGCCGTGGAAACTCTCTTTTCACTCTTGAAGACCTAGACTGTATTCATACAGATGATCTGGAGTACATGGAAATAGTCCAGTAGATGGATCTTCTCACTCACAGAGCCAAGAAGTTCTACAAGAAGACTGGAAGGGAGTTCCCAAGCAATGCAACCTATGGAAAGTTTGGCCTGGACAAAGGCAAAGTCAAGTGTTACAACTGTAACTTGATGGGCCACTTTGCCAAAGAGTGTAAGGTACCTAACAAATCTCTCCAAATGAGAAGTCAAAGCAGCATGCTGCTATTGCTGTTGAAGAAGGAGGCTTTGACTGGAGCTTTCAGGTTGAATATGCTTCTCCTAACCTAGCATTGATGGCAGATCATGATGAAGCCAAGGTGTTAGAACATCTTTGTACTCCTGAATGCATTGCTAAAGTTAGCAGTTACAGGTCCTATAACCTGGAGATGAGATCTGACCTTGAGTCCTTAAACATTTTAAAATTTCATTTTAGAAAGTCTGAAAATGATTATAAACTGAAAATAGAGGAGCTAGAGAAAACCATTTCAGTTCTAAAACATGAACGCACAGATTTTAGGACTCAAATCAAAGATCTCGTAACCAAGTTAACTGAGTGCCAGGCTGAGCTTGTGATCAGCAAAGCCAGGGCAGAAAAGAGTGTTCTTGAAGAAGAGACCTTCAAGAACATGATATCCTCATCCGTGCACAACAAAGTGTGCTATCAAAACAGGCAGGGACTGGGATCCAATGAGATATCTCCTCCACACATAATCTTGTCTGTAAGATCTCCTAGGTGTGGAACTTTTGAAGATGAGCTTCCTCTCATAGATCCTATGAGTGAAGAGGATGAAGAAGAGATAGTGAAGAATTCCACTGAGAAAAGTGAATTGGAGGATTCCAAGAAGGGTCACTATCCTTCTGAGGAGAGAAAGAAGACTATGATGACCAAGTTCATGAGAACAACTTGATCAGAAAGAGCAAAAGAAAGGCAAGGAAGGCTCAAAAGATCAAGGCTACTTTTGACTCTAAGCATTAACGAGTTTTCATCTTTGCGGGGTTTAAAGTGGTAGGGACATAAGACATCAACCAAAACTCTTCTGGTAAGAGTTCTGTTCTTATTCAACTCATCTCAGTAACAAGAAGAAGACTAATCTGCTGTGTACCACTGCTGCACAACCTGGACCATCAAACTCCAAGCACAGTTCTCAGCCCAAGAGGACTGTCTCAACATCTGCAAAGTTGAAGGTGGAGAAGGGATGTGACCAAAAACAGTCTTGTTCTCAAGAAAAGGCTCTTGTGAAGAAGAAGATGAATTATGTCATGTGTGACAGCACCATGGACATTGCTAAGGATTGTCCATACAATCCTAAAGGTACTTTCCATATGACCAAAATAAAGACTTCAAAGGGTCTCAAGAAGATTCAAGCTTTAGAAAGAAAATATGTTTCCCTCGAAGCTCCAAATCTCAAAAGAAGGCAAGTGGAAAATTACCTTCGGAAGAGAAGTTGGTCTCGGAAGAAAGGAATTCTTCCGAAGCACTAAAGTCTGCTGCAGTGTCTGTAGAATCTTCCGAAGGATTAGTCATCAAAACTTCCAAAGTTCCAAAAGCTTCCGATGTTTTGAAGGCCAAGTCCAAGACTCCAAAGGTGGTGTGGATGTCTAAGAAAGACCAAGTGACTGAGATTTCTCCATCTACAACAGCTCAAGATCCTCTTAGTACAACCATAGGATCCATTACAATTGAATTACCTTCTGTAAATGAGCCCAAGACAAGCAAGGCTTGGGTTTCGAAATTTAACTAATCATTTTCTTTGTGCAGGGACAACTGAAGACAAACAAAAATGACAGGATCATAGACAGTGCCTGTTCCAGGCACATGACAGGCAATAGGTCACTACTCCAGAACTGTGAAAGGATTGATGGAGGACCAATTGCTTTTGGAGGAGATGAAGGTGGTTACATTTTTGGAAGGCGCATGGTCACAAATGGTAAGCTCAGCATTGAAAAAGTAAACTTTGTCAAGGAGCTTGGATACAATGTTCTGAGTGTTTCTCAATTTTGTGATCATAGTAATAACATGCTCTTTACTGAGCATGAGTGCATTGTTCTTAAGCCTGGTGTGGTCATTCCTCATGAGCATATCATGCTTAGGGCCCCCAGGAAAGGAAACATGTACAAGATGGACTTGCAAGAAACCTCTCCCTCTGGAGAAGTTTCATGCTTTATGTCTAAAGCAAATAGTGATGAGTCTTTCCTATGGCATAAAAGAATGTGCCATGTAAACTTTAAGAACATGAATTAACTAATTAAGCATGATTTGGTAACTTGAATGCCAAAGAAAGAGTTTACAAGTGATAACCACTATGTTGCATGCCTGAAAGGGAAGCAACATAAGGTTTCTAAGAAGCCTAAGGAAAGAAACTCTATCACTACACCCCTACACTTGTTACATATGGATCTCTTTGGCCCCACCAGTGTAATGTGTTTAGGAAGGACCTCTTGCTGTTTAGTGACCACAAATGACTTTACAAGATTCACCTGGGTTTTCTTCCTTAGAACTAAGGATAAGACTCTTGAGATTCTAATGAATTTCATCTTAAAGATTGAGAATCAATCTGATCACAAGGTCAAGATCATAAGATGTGATCAAGAAACTGAATTTAAGAACCAACTCCTTGATACATTCTATGATGAAAAGGGTATTACAAGACAATTCAGTGCTCCCAAGACTCCTCAGCAGAATGGCGTTGCTGAGAGGAGAAACATGACACTGACTGAAGCTGCAAGAACCATGTTGTCTGACTCTAAGCTGCCCATCACCTTCTGGGCAGAGGCATTCAACACTGCCTGCTATGTACAGAACAGAGTTTTAATGGTTAAGACCCATGGCAAGACTCCTCATGAACTTTAGCACAAGAGGAAACCTTTCATTGGTTTTCTCAGGTCATTTGGATGTCCTTGCAACATCTTGAATACCAAAGACCAAATTTCCAAGTTTGCTGAGAAATCAGATGATGGACACTTTATTGGATACGCTTCTCAAGCTAAGGCTTACATAGTATACAATCTCAGAACTAGAGTTGTTGACGAGTCAGCCAATGTGACTTTCAATGAATACACACCCTATGTTGCTAGCTCTGGTCCGGATTGGTTATTTGATCTTGACTTAGTTACCAACTATTTTAACAAATCTTGTGAGAATGTTTTAGGATCTGTAGAAAATTTAAATACAGGTGATCCTGATTCAAGATTTGAGCTAAGAAGACCTTCAAGTCATACATCTTCAGCTCCAGTTGGAAGTACTTCTTCTAATGAGGTTTCTATCAGCACTACAATGATAAACTCAGCTGATACATCTGGGTGCCTTCAAATTCTAGATCAGAGGCTCCACAACCAGATAAGAACACTTCAATTATGGAAGACAACAATGGTTGTGGTGATAGTGACCAAGAATTTCTTGATGCCACTAATCACACCATAGATGAGAACATCAATGATGTTACACACTGCTTTGCTCAAGTCTCTCTTGAAAAGTGTGCTGATGTGGTGGGAGAAACATCTATGCCAGATCTAAATTTCTCTAATTTCAATCTCTCTCAGCAACTTGTTGTGATCCCTCAACTTAGGATCCACAAGTCTCACCCTACCACAAACATCATTAGAGATGTTGTCAAAGGGGTAAGGACAAGAGGACAAACCCATGAAGCAAATGTTTGTCTTCACTCTTGTTTCTTATCCTAGATAGAGCCAAAGAAAGTTGATGAGGCTCTAAAGGATGGAAGTTGGGTTGATGGTATGCAACAAGAGCTGCTTCAATTCAAAAGGCAGAAAGTTTGGAACCATTGTCCTCTTCCTTCTGGGGAAGACTACCATTGGAACCAAATGGGTGTTTAGGAATAAGAAAGATGATAGAGGCATCATCATCAAGAACAAAGCTAGACTAGTTGTTCAAGGATACACACAAGAAGAAGGGATTGACTACACTAATGTCTTTGCTCCAGTGGCAAGATTAGAAGCTGTTAGGATATTCCTGGCATTTGCTCCATCCAAGAACTTCATGGTTTTTTAGCTTGATGTGAAGTGTGCCTTTTTGTATGGAGTGATTGATGAAGAGGTATATGTCAAACAACCACCTGGTTTTGTAGACCCGGATCATCCTAATCATCTCTGCAAGCTTGATAAAGTTCTTTATGGGCTACATTAGGCACCCAGGAAATGGTATGAGACACTATCTGAGTATCTTTGTAAACATGGATACAGGAGAGGTACTAATGATGGAACTCTCTTCATGAAAGGACAGGGAAATGACATATTGCTAGTCCAAGCGTATGTGGATGACATCATCTTTGGTTCAACTAATCCAAAGTTGATGAAAGACACATTTGAAATGAGTGCCTTGCGGAAACTCAATTTCTTTCTGGGTATTCAAGTGAAGCAAGTTGAAGATGGCATCTTCATAAGTCAGTCAAAGTATGTTCAGGACATACTCAAGAGGTTCAACATGACTGACTGTAAGATTGCTAAGACACCCATAGCCAGAAACCACTCCCTTGGACCTGATCTGGGGGGGAATGTGTAGATGAGCACTTATACAGGGCTATGATTGGGTCTCTTATGTATCTTACTGCTAGCAGGCCTGATATCATGTTTGCTACATGCATCTGTGCAAGATATCAAGCCAACCCTAAGATGTCTCACCTCGTCACTGTCAAGAGGATTCTAAGATACCTCAAACGTGCTTCAAGACTTGGTATATGGTACCCCAAGAATCCTGACTTCAATCTGTATGCTTATACAAATAGTGATTGTGGAGGCTGCAACATGACTACAAAGTCTACATCTGGGGGATGTCAATTCTTTGGGGGAAGGGTTGTCTCATGGCAATGCAAGAAACAATCCTGTGTCTCTGCATCAACTGCTGAAGCTGAATACATTGTTGCTGCAAGCTGCTGTGCTCAAGTACTTTGGATTCAGAATCAGATGCTGGACTATGGGTTAAATTTCAAGGAGACTCCCATTCACATAGACAAAAATAGTGCTATCTCATCATAGATAATCATGTGCAGCACTCAAGGACAAAGCACATCAATATTAGGTATCATTTAATAAGAGATAACTATGGAAAGGGATTAATTAAACTAGTCAAAGTTCACATAGATGAACAATATGTTATTCTATTTATAAAGGCTTTTGATGAACAGAGATTTAAATATCTAATATCAGTTATTAGGATGATAAACTTTGAGTAAGCTTTTCTTAAAACCAATTCTTATTATTTCTTAGAATATGTGGGTCCAAAGTTGTCTAATTCATCACTTTCATAAGCTCATGTTTTATTTGGATAAAAATTCCTTTTTGAATACTTTCCTTAGAGTTTTGAAAATTTCTGATCTTCAGAAGTTATGCTTTTTAACTCTCGAAAGCTTTGTTGTCTTATATACAAATAATTCAAGTTTTAGTTTCTCTTCTAAGCAAAATTCTCAAAACTCTCAGGAAATTCTTTCGAAGTTATTTTAGCTTCGGAAGCTTTTTTTATTAAAACTTCCGAAGATCATAAACCTTCGGAAGCTTTTTGACTTCCAAGAAAACTTCTTTTTGAGCAAAATTAAACTACTTTTTTAGAGGTGGGACCAACATTTGGATTTCAAAGTTTATCCTCTTTCGTTAAACTTTATCTGAAATCCCTCTCACATATAAACCCAACGGTTTCCCCCTCTTTCTATCACATGTTCTTCCTCCAAACCTAAAAACCAAAATTTCTCTTAGAAATTTCTTTCTTCTTTCTTTCTTCATCTTTAAGCTTCCTCAAAATGGCGAACCTTGCCACAGAATTGATCCCAACTTTACCATGCAGCTACACAAACAACATAATCAGGTTGCTCTGTTAAGCTCTGAGAAAGATCCTCATTTCTCAGAGGTTTGTCATTTCTTAGCTATGTCTAACTACTTCATCTCCCTAACTATTGATCCTTCACTCTATGAGGATCATCTGCTAGAATTCTAGAAAACCTGCCAAGAGATTGTTATGGATGGGGAGAAGCACTGTCTGCCACAGTGAAAGGGAGAACAATCTTCATCACTCCGACCATCATCAACATGCATCTTCAGCTGGATGATGAAGAAGGTGAGGTGTTCTTCCCAAAGGAAGGTGTCAGTCATTCCTTTGAGTAAATGGGAAATGAGAGAGATTTCTCTGTAAAGACCTTTAGGAAAGGGAAGGTTTCATCCCAATGGAGATTCCTGCTCCATGTGGTCATCCACAGCTTATGAAACAAGCATGATGGATAGGACAAGATTCCTGAGGATCTCTCCTTCATAATCCATGGAATGGTTCAGTGGGTTAAATTCAGGTATTCTCAGTTTGTTTATACAAATTTACTTGCTAATTTAGATTCCTTAGAGTATTACATGTTTCCTAGATATGTCCAGTACATTATTAACTGTGAACTGGGCTCACAGTTGAGGGAAATAGGTAACATTCTTAAATTGGGACAGATGAAGACCGGCATCTTTAAAATACTGACGAAGCCCATTGTTGGCTTCTTTGGGTTAGAAACAACCCTTGTCCCAAAAATGTTAGAGCTCATTGCTCAAGGTGACAAACTAGCAGCACAAGCTAGTGTTGAGCCCACACCTACTATCTCCCAACGACCCACACATCCTCAAATCACCATCACTTACCAAAGAAAATCCAAATGAACCCCTACTCAGGCTATTCAGTTTGTGGAGGCCCCCATATACTCACCCATATAGGAAGAAGTGGACACTGGAGCTCCCACTTCTCTTGAGGAGCAGACCACTCTCATCTCTTCAAGAATTAGTGCTGAGGTTCCTCATGCTTAGCCTGATGAGCTCATTAGCCCAACTTCCTTAAGCCATCACTTTGTGTCTCAAGCTTCGGGGGATAGTTACCATCCCCAGCCTATAGATCTCAACCAACCAATTCCCTACCTTGACTTCTATACTAATGAAGATCTAGGTTTTAGTGAGTATAATGAGTCTCTCTTCTTTACCCCTACTCAAAGAGAGATGAATGCTCCTGAATCTCGTATATCTATCCCACATCAGTCACCTACAACTGTGGTGGACACTTCTGAACCTGTTCAGGATATCCATATGGAAGAGGCTCTCTCTTCTGAAAGTGATTACATCATTAAGACCTAAACCATGGCAACTCAGCCCACTGAAATCTCAACTGAGATTGCCAGTGAACAGAGGAAAACCAGCTGCCAAGAACCTGAAGATGGTGGTGAGAGAGAGGACTTTGGTCCAATCATCTCATCCCCCAATGAGTCTTCTGATGAAGATGAGGGGAATCTGAGACTAAAGGTGCACACACTGACTAAAACATGCACCTATTTAGTTTCAACGGTCAGTCACCTTGAATCTTAGGTGACTACCTTACACAACAGGATCAATGATCAGCAACTTGAGATTTCATATCTTAAGGAAAACTAGCTGGGAGACCCTTAAGAAGTGCTCAACCAGGAACACAAGAACCCGTGGATGTGATTGACCTATCTTCCAGCTCACCTATGCAAGTGGGTGATGCTACCAAAAAGGGGGAGAAAGTTATTACAGCCACAGAACCTGGGAGTTCTTCACAAAGAATGGACATTGAGGACTCACCATCCTCACTTGCAATTGTGTATTTTTAGCCACCTCCTCAAATTCACATTGATGTGCACTACACTGACTCCTTCATACAGAGTCTATTTGAGGGTGGGATACCAAGGGCTATGTCATCTTCACCATCTTCCAATCACATCATTGGGTGGAGGTATGACAACATCAGGAAAGCCCTAATCATCATAAGAGTTCAAGGACAGCAAGAAGTCTTCAATTTTTAGACTTTGAACTACTATGAAGGTCTGGATTTACTCAACATGCCACTTGTCAACCCAAGCAAATCAAGACAAGCTGACAGACTGGCTCAAAAAATCCAAGATAGGATCACTGCAGAGTACAGATTAAGAAGGAGACTTAGGTAATCAGGCAAAGTCATCAGTCAACTAGATGTTGAGGCAGACCCTAAGATTAGTTTCATAGGGGAAACCTTGACGGAAGGCCTAGTGGCAGAACCTAAGACCCATGTCTCATCATCATTAACTGTAAAGAGATCCTCACTCCTATTGAGACACCTGCTGGTGAAGGTGCTTCTCAACCTGTCTCTGGCCAGAGCTTAGATGTTGCAACAAGCAATGAAGGCCAAAGCTCTCTCCACCCTGAGTCACAAAGGTCTGTGAGTGACAAAGGGAAAAGAAAGATGACATCTGAGGAGATTGAGGAGGAGGAGGAGAGAGAGAGGAAAATGAGGCTGAGGGGAGAAAGTTCCTCTGTTAAGTCTTCAGGACTCATGGAGTCTGCTATCAAGGCTACCCCTAGACCAGATACTTAGAATGATAAGTTAAGGGCACTCAGGATAGATTACCTGGTGACAAGGAACTATGACATAGACAGTGTCATCTCTCTCCTCTAAGAAGAGCTGAATGAACTGGTTGATCTGGAAATGTCAAAGGAGAAGAAGGAATCAGAAGATGCAGAGCTTCTAGTACAAGTCAAAGAAGAGAGAGAAGAAAAAGACTGTACAAGGATATGACTACCCTCTCCCCAATTCAGTAAAGTCCTGCACAAAAAGATGTGGTTTAACAAGAACCTCAGGTAGACAAAAAAGAAGAGAGGATCAAGATGATCAACTACCTGAGTGCCACAGGCTTCTATCAGGCAAATGCACTCCTTCCCTTGTCCTATGACAATGTTGAGTTTGAGTACTTAAAATAGCTTGAACTTGAGATAACCAAGGACAGAAAGACAACTAAGAAGAAACTAAGGGAAGAAGCTGCAAAATCAAGAGCCATCATCTAAAAGAGCACGAAGAAGTCTGCTGATAGGTATAGGATGATGAGCTTTTTGAAGCTATATGTATTCTCCGGAAGGAGACTTGACCCCATGTCTCTATCCACTATGGATGAGCATATTAGGGTGATCAAGCAGAAGATCATAGTGGAGAGCTCATTGACTTACACTCCACTCCAAGTCAAGCCCCACCTGAAGTGGAGGTTAAGGTTGAACAACCAGAGACAACACAACCTGGACCTCCTGCCGAAACTCAACAAGCTTCATCTTCTGATCCACAGCAGGGTCAACCTCCCTCTCCTTTTGAGCTTGAGAAAGAGGAAGTCCCAACTGAGAAAGGCAGTGAAGATCAATCCGGTGCTGCATGCCAGTCTTCTCAGTTAAAACCTATTAAGAGAAAGAAGAGGATGGCTTCTAAACCAAAGCCAAAAAGAAGAAGACTGCACCCTCTTCTAAACCCCAGGATGAGTCAGAACATCTTGAGGTTGTGTAGCTAGAGGATGCTACATCAACTCCAATTCAAACAGCTCCTCTAGCATCAGGAAGACCCATCTTGTCTTGGACATACACCACAAATCCAGAAAGATGGCATGTCATTATAGATCAAGGCACTGAAGACATTTACACAGGGCAAGATATGTCTCAGTTGCCTCTACATGACCTCTTTGATATGAGAAGACACTTTGATAGTCTGAAGGATCCTGGTCACCTTATGAAGAAAGAACTGGCGATCATCCTAATGAGGACTGTTGACATCTGAAGTCTACTAAGAGTTTTGGTAGCATGAGCCTAGGGGGAGTTTGTAGAGATTAATGAAGAGGTTGATGCAACCTAAACATCCAATGTCTGTCCTGCATGCTGCACAAGTGCATTGAAGAAGAATGCTTAGGAAGTTTTACACATGAAACAAAAATATTACAAGTGTAAAATCTTTCGAAGCCAAGACCAATATCTTCCCAAGCCAAATATGAAGTCTTCCGAAGCCTTAGAGACAAAGTCTTCCGAAGCTTCAACTTATGAAGACAGATTTCTTCCAAAGACTCTTAATACATGCGTTATCTTATGTACTTTTCCATAAAGTTGGACACCTTTCCGCTGCACCTCTGTAAGGTCACCAACTTACATGTGTTGGTGAAAAGGTCCATTCTTTTGGTAACTGTACATTGAGGTCTTGAGTCTGTAACTTTCTACTTCATGTACTTTATCCTTTTTGTAATAGATAAGGATGTGAGCTATGGCATGTCATAGTCACAAGTTAAAAGGCAATCTGCCTTTTGACTGTACAATTGATTTGTTTTATGTCTAGTCAATTGTATCCAGCTGGCTTTCAAAGTATAGCCGGTTGTAGGTTGTAGCATAAGTATCTCATGTTCTTGTATCTTTCATATATGCTTTGTAACACTTGTAATAAAACATAGAGAAAGCAATATACTACATTCTTCAAAACCATATACTTGTGTTCTTTGTGTTCTGTCTCTTATATTACTTGTGCTCTTAATGTCTTCCCTGGTTAATCGAGTTTACTGTTTGATTAAGTTTTAGTTAATCTCTTCTTTGTGTTGTTGTGTTGTAATTGACCCCTTCAACAGTCTTGCAGGTTGTTTTGGTTGTATCAGCCTCATATGATCCAACATAAACTATTATTAAAACCATCAAATCCCAATTGAAAGCCTAATTCATATCTATTTTGAATCCTCATATTTTTTTAATCTAAGACATGTTTCCTAAGGTTGAAACCGTAAGAGAAATGTTGGTGTCAAATAAAACATATTATTCAGACCATATTAGCAAACCAAGTGAGTATTCATAGTGCCTTTTATGTGTTATATATTTTGAGAAAACCAAGTGATTTAATATTCAATCATTAAAATTTATTGGCATGCTATTTCGAAATACAATTCAATACATGTTATCTTATTACTTGCAAGTATATGTTCATAGGTGTTGGACCAAAAGAACCAATGAGCCTGATCAGAAAAACCTCTAAGTCCCACAGACATCATAACAACTGCTGAAGACTTGATCAGCTGTTTGATAAAGTGCTGAAGACTTCAACAGCTAAGGACTAAAGTACTGAAGAACAACAGCTGAAGTTCTAAAGTGCTGAAGACTTCAACAGCTAAAGACTAAAGTATTGAAGAACAACAGCTGAAGTTCTAAAGTGCTGAAGACTTCAACAGCTGAAGACTAAAGTACATAAGTACAACAGCTGAAGTATAAAGACTGAAGACATCAGCTGATGACAACAGCTGAAGCTCAAGTATAAGTACTGAAGCCTTCAGAGTTTGTTACAACAGCTGAAGAAGCATTCTTCAGATGTTGTGATGGTTTACCTTTTAGTAGTTTTCTTTGTTTCAGTATTTGTGAAACAACTGAAGAGTATGTTCTTCAGTTGTTATAGTTTCAGTAGTTTCTTTTCAGTAGTTGTAATAATAGTTAACAATTAGCATTTTTGTAAGAAGATGTCAGCTGTTTGACATCTTCAGTAGTTGTGTTAACTATCAGCAGTTTGTAATAAATTCTGTTAGATGTCACTATCAAGTGACATCAGCAGACGTCACATCTCTTATATAAGAGGTGTTGACCTAATTGTAATTGTGACATTCCGTTACCACAAAAGTGAATATTGGATGAAATATTATTTGCAGAATTCTCTGTCTATAACCGCTTTTGTTCTTACATTGAATATCTCTTTGTACTTGTGAATTGGCTAATTCAATGTTAGAATTCCACTGCTATACTCTCTAATCAATCAAACGTAAATCACTGATCCTAACAAGTGGTATCAGAGCAGGTTAATTATTGATCGATCTAACAATTGATCATTGAAACTGCTAATTGATATCTATGTTTGATTGAATTAGCATATTTGCAAGAACTGGTTATAGATTATTGAATTTCTGACGCTTTCGTTCCTTTATTTTGAGATCTCTCTTGGTTCAATTGGTTGTTGTGTTTTTGTTCTAAATCTGTTATAACTTAATTGAATTTGATTGAATCTGAGATGACTACTCCTTCTAATGATCCTCACAATACTGGTTCCTCATCCAAGCCCCCGATGCTGGTTAGGACCGAGTATAACATATGGCAGCGAAGAATGCTTCATCACCTGTCTGTTAACAGTTCAGGTTGTTGGACATTTGTGGTACATGGACCACATAAGCCTATGGTGAACAATCCGGAAACCAATCAAATGGTTCCGAAGAAGAAGGAACAATACTCTGATGAAGATCGAAAACTGTTTGAGATTGATGCTAAAGCCCATGAAATTCTGGCCATGGGACTGCCTAATGAAATTCTATTCAGGGCTTATGCATCATGAAACTGCTCATGATCTCTGGAATGCCCTGAAGGAACAATTCGGTGGCACAGATGAAGTCTTAGCAAACAACAGAGAAATCCTTGGCCAACAATATGAGACATTCTCACATAGAAAGGGTGAGACACTGACACAACAGTTTGAGCGTTTTTCCTGCTTGATCTCTGAGCTGAAAATGGTGAAACAGGAATACACCAACAGCCAGATGAATAACAGGTTCCTCAGATCACTGCCTGAGAGATGGACACATACACTATTGCCCTACGCTCCAGTGCAAATCTGGATAGCCTATCTCTCACCCAACTTCATGGGAAACTGCTTACATTCAAAAGTGAGATAGAGCAGAAAAGGAAACTGTCCTCATCAGGAAAGCTCACTGATGACTTTGTACCAGGGAATACTGCCTTGGTTAGTCATGAGTCAGAATATGCTGCATCTGAACGCAATTATGATGAGCATATTGATTTCTCTTCAAATAAATCTGATCATGCATTTGTTGGTATTGATAGTCATTCTGGCAGTAATAGTGACAATCTATGCTTCATCATGGATGATTTGAAAGGAATAGCTGATGATGATCTAGAAGAGATGGATATTCTGAGCCAAATGGCATTGATTAATATCAGATCTCAGAAGTTCTACAAGAGAACTGGCAGGAAATTTCCTGGACTCTCTGGCAAAACCAAAGTTGGTTTTGACAAGAGTAAGTGAGGTGTCACAAATGCCAAAGGCTGGGACACTTTGCAAGAGAGTGTAGATCAACTGGATCTAACTCTTCTGCACCCTTTGTGACTTTTCCTAGTACTAGTCCACAAACAGAGGGCAACATCTGCTGGTTCTGGTCATCATTCACACCCTAGATCTCCTGCATACTTTGTCCCCCAGGGTCCAATGTCATATCCTTTTCCCTGCTATTACTTTCCTCAGTCTAATCCGGTTCAAGCTCCCATTTCACAACAATCACATGCATTGCCTGAACCTCAACCTTCCCAATCTCATTAACAAACTCAACCTCAACAACACAGCTGCTTCACCCCAGGAGTTGTTGACTGGAGCAGTTTACCAGATGATTTGTCTGGTCATGAACAACTGTTCACTGGTGCTGGTCAACATGGTGGTGACAGTTCCTTTGGAAATCTAGCTCTTATGGATTTGGATTCTGCTGATACTTCATCCTCTAATGCCTCTATACCAAAGGTATCACAAGTATCCTCTGAGGCAAAAGCCAAACTATGTTCTGAATCATGCATAGCCGCATTTGCATCTATTAAGAAGCAAATGTAGCTTTAATTAAGAAGAACATTGAGCTAGAACAAACAATTTCCAAAAGCAAAGCTGAATTTGAGTCTGTGCTTAATGATAAGAATGATGAGATTTACAAACTTAAATGCCAAATCACTGATGATAAGGCTAGGGAAGAGATACTTCTAGAGAAGTATAGAGATCTCAAGGAAACACTTGCAACTACCCAGGTAGAGTGTGATCGATGGGTAATTCTTGCAAGGGTTTTGAAATGCTTCTTAGTAAGCAATCTGCTTCCAATGTGAAGTTTGGCATTGGTTATAATCACACTGCTCCACCTACAGATTTTACTCCCAGAGCAGAGGTAGAATCTGATGGTGAGAGCAATAACCAATCCATTCATCATGCGATCTACTTTCTGATACAGCATCATCAGAAGTAGAAGTCAGCACTAAGCCCTCTCAGAACCTATCAGCTGATGTTGATGGTTCCACTGCTGACACTCAGATGATCAAAGAGTTGTTCAACTCAGGAGTTAATTCTGAAAGTCCTGAAGGGACTGGAGAGCAAGATTTAACACCTGAAGTTCAAACTCCAACTACTGTCAGTACTGAAGAGAAGAAAACTGTCAGTAGAAAGAGTTTGAAGACTACTAAAGAGGAAGTCAAGAAAGCAAACAATGCTTCTAAAGTACTGAAGAGCAAGTCTTCAGTAGTTTCATCCTCTTTAGTTGATGATCAACATAAAATGAAGAAGAAACCATGTGAAGTATGTGGCTGTTCAATCATCTTACAGAAGATTGTTGGTACAAAAGAGGATCCAAACTCAAACATAAAGAGGAAATTAAAGAGAAAATGGTTAAAATGAAAACTGAATTTGAAGCCACATTTGTATCAGCAACATCAAATCCTATAACCCTTAAGTCCATAAAGAAATCCAAAAAGGAAGGGGTTAAACAGGTAACAGCTGAGATTGCTCAAAAGAAGAAGGTGCAACATAGGAACTTATTAAACTCCAATGCCAATGTGTCTGAAGAGCTAAAAGCTTTGTCACAAAATCAGACATAGCTGGTTATGTTGGTTCAACATCTATTGGAAGAGTTAACCAATTAGATGTTCCTATGGTGAAACCACAGAAAAGGAGGTCCAAGCCAAAGGATTCCTCTTCTTCACCATCTTCTTCCTCTCAGGCTGTTGTTTCCATCAAACCTGTTAGTTTACCATCTGTTGATGAGAACAGGCCCAAAACCAAAAAGGTTTTGGTCTCCAAAACTAACTGATTGTTTATATAATAGGGTTCTTCAACATGCCAAAGTAGAATATGGTATGTAGACAGTGGGGGATCTATGCACATGACTGGGAACAGCTCTCTTCTTCATGACTACTCTCAAGGAAAGAAGGGGTTTGTTTCTTTTGGCAATGATGCTAGGGGTTACATCATTGGAAAAGGTTTTGTCTCCAATGGAGAAATAAAATTTGATGATGTTAATCATGTGGAAAATCTCAAGTACAATCTCTTGAGTGTCAGTCAATGTGTGATAAAGGCCATGTTGCTCTTTTCACCAGTCAGAACTGTAGGATTCTGTCATCCAAAGTTCTACATTTGATTGATAAGGTGTTGGATGATCACACTCTCCTGAGAGCCAACAGGACAGGAAGAGTGTATGCCTTGGATCTTTCCAAGAAAATAGATCTCAGAGGCCATCCTTGCCAATTTTCCAAAGCCTCTCCTCAAGAATCTAAACTGTGGCACAGAAGGCTGGGTCACGTTAATTTCAAAAACATGAATCAGCTAATCCACAATAGTTTAGTCAGAGGCTTACCAATAAAGGAGTTCCATTGTGATGAAACCTGCACTGCCTGTTTAAAAGGAAAACAACACAAAGTCTCATTCCCTCCTATTGAAGAGCCTAAGTCCACTGCCTGCTTGCAATTACTGCATATGGATCTATTTGGTCCTGTGAGAGTGATGAGCATGGCAAAGAAGAAATACTGTCTGGTAATTGTGGATGATTACTCCAGATTTGTACGGACTTTCTTTCTACATTCAAAGGATGAGGTTGCTCAGAAGATTATTCACTTTGTGTTGTATGTTGAGAAGCAGTATTCCCTTTCAGTCAAGTGTATAAGCAGTAACAATGGAACTGAATTCAGAAACCATACACTTGATGACTTCTATCTTTCAAAGGGAATCAAAAGGCAGTTTAGCATCCCACGGGCTCTAGAACAAAATAGAGCAGTGGAGAGGAAGAATAGGACCCTAATTGAAGCTGCAAGGTCCATGTTGGCTGACTCTGGTTTGCCACTAACCTTTTGGGCTGAAGCTGTTAACACAGCTTGCTATATGCAGAATATAGCCTTAGTAAATCAGAGGTTGATGAAGACTCCATATGAAGTTCTCCATCACTTGGCTCATCTAATTTCATTTTTCAAAGCATTTGGGTTTCCCTGTTTTATTCTCAACACAAAGGATCAACTCCAAAAATTTGATCCTAAGGTGGATGCAGGGTATTTTGTTGGTATTCATCTACTTGCAAGGCATACAGAGTCTTCAACTGCAGAACAAAGATATTTGAAGAGACTTTGCATGTGAAGTTTAATGAATTTCCTATGGACAAGATTCCACAAAACCCTATGGAGTTATTTGATTTGGACATACTGCAATATGTTCCTTATCAACCTCCAGCTGTTGCAGATCATGTGGATAAATCATCTTCTGCAGCATGTCTTCCACCTGGTGGTATTGATGATGATGATGATAATATCAATATCACCTATTCAAGTTTAGTGACCAACTGCCTGTGTCTGCTAAATTTGATGTTCCTGTAGCTTCAGCAGTTCCATCCACAACAAATGCTGATGAGATCTCTGATTCCTCTACATCTTTTGAGTTACCATCCAATTCTTGGTTTCAAGAGTCTGAATCAACATCTGTTGCTGCTGAAGGTTCTACAAATACTTGCACAGATCTCATTGTTTATTAAGAACTAAAGAATCACCCAATGTCTCAAATTATTAGTGATATCAATACTGGAGTTTCAACAAGAAGTCAATTGTCTAACTTCTGCTTCTATGCTCTCTTCATCAGTCAGCTAGAGCCAAAGAACTATCATGTTGCTTTGAGAGACAATGATGGGTTGAAGCCATGCAGCTTGAGCTACTTCAGTTCAAGAAACAACAAGTGTGGGAACTGGTTCCTCTTCCCCAGGTAAGTGTGCAATAGGCACTAAATGGGTGTTAAGGAATAAAACTGATGAAAATGGGCTTATTGTTAAGAACAAGGCTAGACTGGTTGTACATGGTTTTCACAAGAAGAAGGTATTGATTATGATGAAACCTTTGCCCCTATAGCTAGACTAGAGGCAATTAGATTGTTTTAGCCTATGCTGCATTCCACAATCTAAAGTTTTTCAAATGGATGTCAAAAGTGCATTTTTATATGGTAAGATAAGGAAGATGTTTATGTGTGTCAACCACCAGGTTTTGAGGATAATAACATCCTGAATGGGTGTATAAACTTGATAAGGCTTTTAGGGGTGAAACAAGCTCCTAGAGCCTGGTATGAGACACTTTCCACTTTTCTTCTGTTGGACCAAAAGAACCAATGAGCCAAGATCAGAAAACCTCTAAGTCCCACACGGTATCACAACAACTGCTGAAAGCCTCATCAGTAGTTTGACAAGTGCTGAAGACTTCAACAGCTGAAGATCAAGTGCTGAAGACCTTAACTGCTGAAGAACCAAAGTGCTGAAGTACAACAGCTGAAGAACACAAGTGCTGAAGCTGAAAGACCAAAGTACTGAAGAACAACAGCTGAAGAGTTCACAAGTGCTGAAGATCAACAACTGATGTACAAAGTCTGAAGACAAAGACTGAAGACATCAGCTGATGATATCTACTGAAGTCATCAGCTGATGAAACGCCTGAAGGTCAAAGTCTGAAGATCAAGTACTGAAGCCTCAGTAGTTTGTCACAACTGCTGAAGAGTACTTCTTCAGTAGTTGTGATATCAGTAGTTTTATTTTCTTTGTTTCAGTAGTTTTGAAACGACTGAAGAGCTTGTTCTTCAGTCGTTGTAGTTTCAGTAGTTTTATATTTTGTACTTAACTTGCTGATATGTTCTCAGTAGTTGTGAACATTTCAGTAGTTTGTTAAGAATTAGTTATTTTGTATTGGATCTGCCAGTTGTCACTTTCCGTGATAACAGCAGTGACTGTTGCACTCTATATAAGAGTGACAACCTATTGTAATCGTGGGTGATATGAGCAATTGAATGGAATGATTGATTGATTCGATTAGAAATATTCTACATCTATAAACATTCCTAGAAATCAGAAATTCATATTCTCTCCCTATAACCGTATGCGATCTTAACGCTTACAAGTATCGATTGCTTGCTACAAATGTCTAATTCGCATTTGTATTCCGCTGCTTTATATTCTGATACATCAAACTTGTGATCACTGATCCTGTCAAATGGTATCAGAGCAGGTTAATCATTGATCGATCTAATAATCGATCATTGAAAACTATTCAAGATCCAAGTTTGATTGAATTAGCTTTTGTTTTTGCAAGAAAGGTTATAGAGATTGAATTTTTCTGTATTTCTGCTCATTCATCCTGAGATCTTTTCTTGGTTCTCACTGAGTTTGTTGTGGTTTGTCTAAAAATTCTATTTAAACTTGAACTAAACTGCTTTTTGAACTGAAAATGACCACTCCCTCCAATGATCCTCACAATACTGGTTCCTCAACCAAGCCTCCTATGCTGGTTAGGAATGAGTATAACATATGGCAAAGACGTATGCTCCATCACCTGTCTGTTAACAGCGCAGGGTGTGGGACATCTGTGGTACATGGTCCACACAAGCCTATGGTGAATAACCCGGAAACCAATCAAATGGTCCGAAGAGGAGGGAGCAATACTCAGATGAGGATAAAAAGTTGCTTGAGATTGATGCAAAAGCCCATGGAATTCTGGCCATGGCTTTGCCCAATGAAATCTATTCTGGGCTAATGCATCATGAAACTGCCCATGACCTCTGGATTGCTTTGAAAGAACAATTTGGAGGAACAGATGAGGTCTTGGCAAATAATAGAGAAATTCTTGCCCAACAATATGAGACATTCTCTCATAGAAAGGGTGAGACACTGACTCAACAATATGAGCGGTTTTCTTGTTTGATCTCTGAACTAAAAATGTCAAACTTGAATACACCAATATTCAGATGAATAACAGATTTCTCAGATCACTGCCTGAGAGATGGGACACATATACTATTGTCCTACGCTCCAGTGCAAGTTTGGACAAACTATCTCTCACCCAACCATGGGAAATTGCTCACTTTTGAGAGAGAGATAGAACAGAAGAGAAAGCTGTTCATCTGGAAAGCTCACTGAAGACTTTATACAAGGCAACACTGCCTTGGTGGGTCATGAGTCAGAATATGCTTCATCTGAATGCCAGTATGATGAGCATATTAATTTCTCTTCAAGCACTTCTGATTCTGCATTTGTAAGTGTTGATGGTCAGTTTACTGGGTGTAATAATGACAATCTATGTTTCATCATGGATGATCTCAGGGGATTGCTGATGATGACTTAGAAGAGATGGATATTTTGAGCCAAATGGCCTTGATAAATATCAGATCTCAGAAGTTCTACAAAAGAACTGGAAGAAAATTCCCAGGACTCTCTGGCAAAACCAAAGTTGGTTTTGACAAGAGCAAGTTGAGGTGTCACAAATGCCAACGGCTTGGACACTTTGCAAGAGAGTGTAGATCAACTGGTTCAAACTCTACTGCACCCTTTGTGACTTTTCCTGGCAACAGTCAACAAAATAGAGGGCAACATCCTGTCACATCTAGTCATCATCCTCAACAACAATCTCCGGCATATTTTGTTCCTCAGGGTCAAATGCCTTATCAGTACCCTTGTTATTACATGCCACAGTCAAGTCAAGTTCAAGTTCCTATGACACCACAACCTCATGCATTACCAGAACCTCAGCCTTCCCTATCTCATCAGCAACCTTCATCTCAACAACACAGCTCTTCACCCCAGGAGTTGTTGACTGGAGCAGTTTACCAGATGACTTGTCTGGTCATGATCAACTGTTCTCAGGTGCTGGTCAACATGGTGGTGACAGTCCCTTTGGGAATCTAGCTCTTATGGCTTTGGAGTCTGCTGATACTTCATCTTCCATGCCTCTACACTCAGGTATCACAGGTATCCTCTGAGGCAAAAGCCAAATTATGTTCTGAACAATGCATAGCAGCATTTGCTTCCATTAGAGAAGCAAATGTAGCTTTAATTAATAAGAACATTGAGCTAGAACAAGTAATTTCCAAAAACAAAGCTGAGTTTGAGTTTGTGCTCAAAGATAAAATGATGAGGTTTATAAACTGAATTGCAAAATAATTGATGATAAGGCTAGAGAAGATGTACTTCTAGAGAAGTACAAAGATCTCAAAAAAACCCTTGCAGTTACCAGGTCGAGTGTGATAGATGGGTACAATCATGCAAAGGTTTTGAAATGCTTCTTAGTAAGCAATCTGCTTCAAATGTGAAGTTTGGAATTGGTTACAATCACACTGCTCCACCTACAGATTTTACCCCAAGAGCAGAGGTAGAATCTGATGGTGAGAGTGATAACCAATCCATCAAGTCATGTGATCTACCTTCTGATACAGCACAATCAGAAGTAGCAGTCAGTATCAAGTCCTCTTGAACCTATCAGCTGATGTTGATGGTCCAAATGCTGACATTCACATGATCAATAAGTTGATCAACTCAGGAGTCAATCCTGAAGGTCCTGAAAGGACTGGAGAGCAGGATTCAACTCCGAAGTTCAAACTTCAACTGCTGTCAGTACTGAAGAGAAGAAAACTGGCAGTAGAAAGAGTTTGAAGACTACTAAAGATGCTGTCAAGAAAGCAACCATGCTTCCAAAGCATTGAAGAACAAGTCTTCACCATCTTTAGTTGATGATCAACCTAAGATGAAGAAGAAACCATGTGAAGTATGTGGTTTGTTCAATCATCTTACAGATGATTGTTGGTACAAAAGAGAGGTTCCAAACTCAAACAAAAGGAAGAAATTAATGAGAAAATGGTAAAAATGAAAACTGAGTTTGAGACCACATTTGTATCAGCAACATCAAATCCTGTAACCCTTAAGTCCTTAAAGCAATCCAAAAGGGAAGGAGTTAAACAGGTGACAGCTGAGGGTGCTCAAAAGAAGAAGGTAGCAACATAGGACCTTATCTAACTCCACTAGCAATGTGTCTGATGAGCTGAAAGCTTTATCACAAAATCAGACACAGCTGGTGATGATGGTACAACATCTGTGGGTAGAGTTAACCAACTAGATTCTCCTATGTTGAAACCACAGAAAAGGAGGTCTAAGCCAAAGGACTCCTCTTCTGCACCATCTTCTTCCTCTCAGGCTGTTGTTACAAATAAACATGCTAGTTTACCATCTATTGATGAGACCAGGCCCAAAACCAAAAAGGTTTGGGTCTCTAAAACTAACTGATTGTTTATTATTGCAGGTTTCTTCAACATGCCAAAATAGCATCTGGTATGTAGACA
This sequence comes from Flaveria trinervia, assembly GCA_025506515.1. Lineage (NCBI taxonomy): Eukaryota > Viridiplantae > Streptophyta > Magnoliopsida > Asterales > Asteraceae > Flaveria > Flaveria trinervia. Next base: position 67,490,388 of record CM046451.1, on the reverse strand, counting down.
GTGGGGGATCCATGCACATGACTGGGAACATCTCTCTTCTTCATGACTACTCTCAAGGAAAGAAGGATTTGTTTCTTTTGGCAATGATGCTAGGGGTTACATCATCGGTAAAGGCTTTGTCTCCAATGGAGAAATCAAATTTGATGATGTTAATCATGTGGAAAATCTCAAGTACAACCTCTTGAGTGTCAGTCAAATGTGTGATAAAGGCCATGTTGCCCTTTTCACAAGTCAAAACTGTAGGATTCTGTCATCCAAAGTTTTGCCCTTGATTGACAAGGTGTTGGATGATCACACTCTCCTGAAAGCCAACAGGACAGGAAGAGTGTATGCCTTAGATCTCTCTAAGAAGATAGATCTCAAAGGCAATCCTTGCCTATTTTCCAAAGCCTCTTTTCAAGAATCTAAACTATGGCACAGGAGGCTTGGTCATGTTAATCTCAAAAACATGAATCAGCTTAGCCACAATAGTTTAGTCAGAGGCTTACCAATAAAGGAGTTCCACTGTGATGAAACTTGCACTGCTTGTTTAAAAGGAAAACAGCACAAGGTCTCATTTCCTCCTATTGAAGTGTCCAAGTCCACTGCCTGCTTGCAATTACTGCATATGGATCTATTTGGTCCTGTGAGAGTAATGAGCATGGCAAAGAAGAAATACTGTCTGGTAATTGTGGATGATTACTCCAGGTTTGTATGGACTTTCTTTCTACACTCAAAGGATGAGGCTGCTCAGAAGATTATCCACTTTGTGCTGTACATTGAGAAGCAGTATTCCCTTCCAGTCAAGTGTATTAGGAGTGATAATGGAACTGAGTTCAGAAATCATTCACTTGATGACTTCTATCTCTCAAAGGGAATCAAAAGGCAGTTCAGCATTCCAAGGACTCCGGAACAAAATGGAGTAGTGGAGAGAAAGAACAGGACCCTCATTGAAGCTGCAAGGTCCATGCTGGCTGACTCAGGTTTGCCATTGACCTTTTGGGCCGAAGCTGTCAACATAGCTTGTTATGTGCAAAATAGAGTTTTAGTAAATCAGAGGTTGATGAAGACTCCATATGAAGTTCTCCATCATTTGGCTCCATGATTTCATTTTTCAAAGCATTTGGGTGTCCCTGTTTTATTCTCAACACAAAGGATCAACTCCACAAATTTGATCCTAAGGTGGATGCAGGATACTTGTTGGTTATTCATCTACTTGCAAGGCATACAGAGTCTTCAACTGCAGAACACAAGATTGTTGAAGAAACTCTACATGTTAAGTTTAATGAATCTCCAAAGGACAAGATTCCACAAAGTCCTGTGATCTGGACATACTGCAATATGTTCCTTATCAAACTCACCTGCTGTTGCTCCTGTCAACAGTTCACCACCTGGTGGTACTGCTGATGATGATGATGATTGCAGTACTCACCTCTTCAGGTTTAGTGATCAGCTGCCTGATTCAACTAGACCTGATGTTCCTGTAGCGCCAGTAGCACCATCCACAACAAATGCTGATGAGATTTCTTCGAATTCAACTTCCTTTGAATTACCATCCACTGATTGGTTTCAAGGAAATGATTCACCATCACCATCTGTTGCTGCTGAACCGGCTACAAACACTTGCACAGATCTCATTGTGTATCAAGATCTGAAGAATCACCCCATGTCTCAAATCATTGGTGATATCACTGCTGGAGTATCAACAAGAAGTCAATTGTCGAATTTCTGCTTCTATGCTCTCTTCATCAGCCAGCAAGAGCCAAAGAATTATCACATTGCTTTAAAGGACAATGGATGGGTTGATGCCATGCAGCTTGAGCTTCTTCAGTTCAAGAAACAGCAAGTGTGGGAACTGGTTCCTCTACCTCCAGGTAAGTGTGCAATAGGCACTAAATGGGTGTTTAGGAACAAAACTGATGAAAATGGGCTTATTGTTAAGAACAAGGCCAGACTGGTTGTTCAGGGGTTTGCACAAGAAGAAGGTATTGATTATGATGAAACCTTTGCCCCTGTAGCCAGACTGGAAGCAATTCGATTGTTTTTAGCTTATGCTGCTTATCAAAAACTTAAAGTCTTTCAAATGGATGTCAAAAGTGCATTTTTGTATGAAAAGTTAAAGAAGAGGTTTATGTATGTCAACCTCCAGGCTTTGAGGACATAAACATCCTAATTGGGTGTATAAGCTTGATAAAGCTCTTTATGGGTTAAAACAAGCTCCAAGAGCCTGGTATGAGACATTGTCAAACTTTCTTCTGGAAAACAATTTCACTAGAGGCTCCATTGACAAGACTTTATTTATTAAGAAAGCTGGGCAGCATAATCTACTTGTTCAAATTTATGTAGATGATATTATTTTTGCATCCTCTGATCAAAGTTGTGTGATGCCTTTACAAAGTTGATGCAACAGAAGTTTGAAATGAGTGCCATGGGAGAATTACAGTTCTTTCTGGGGTTGCAAATCAAACAAAAGGCTGATGGAATTTTTATTCATCAATCCAAATATACAAAAGATCTTTTGCAAAAGTTTGATTTACAAAACTGTAAGCCCTGTTCTACTCCCATGAGCAGCACACACACACTGGACTCAGATCAGAAAGGTAAAGTGGTTGATGAAACACTTTACAGATGTATGATTGGGTCCTTGATGTATTTACAGCTTCTAGACCAGATATTATGTTTGCTACATGTGTTTGTGCTAGATTTCAGGCTGCACCTAAGAGTCTCATCTGATTGCAGTCAAGAGGATCTTTAGATATCTGCAAGGCACTCCATCTCTAGGTTTATGGTATTCTACCAGACATTCTGGTAAATTAGTTGCTTTTTCTGACAGTGACTATGCAGGGTGTAAGTTGACCAGGAAATCAACTTCTGGTGGATGTCAATTCCTAGGCAACTGCTTGATTTCTTGGCAGAGCAAGAAACAGACCTCAGTTGCTACATCCACTGCGGAAGCAGAGTACATTGCTGCTGCAAGCTGTACATCTCAGGTACTCTGGCTTCAAAACCAACTTTTGGATTATGGCATTACAGAGACTAAGACTCCATTGTTAATGGACAGTGCTTCAGCTCTTTGCATTGTCAAAAATCCAGTCCAGCACTCTAGGACCAAACATATAGAGATCAGACATCATTTTATAAGAGATTGTTTTGAAAAAGGTCTGATTGATCCTAAGTTTGTGCCCAGTGCTGATGAGCTTGCAGACATTTTTACTAAGCCTTTGGATAGTTCAACTTTCCAAAACCTGGTGTTAAGGCTTGGTATGCTGCAGCTAGAATAGGTGACAACTACTGATGATCTCAGTAATTCATATTGATGATCATGAGTGCCTGTCACAAATAAGTACTGATGAGCTCTTTTAACCTCAGTACTTTTTATAACTACTGAAGGCTAAAAGTTCTCACAAGTACTGAAGTACTTCATCTGCTCTAAACTACTGAAGTAGTTACAACTACTGATGCAGTCATAACTACTGCAATCAGTAAAAACAGATAAGTACTGATGTCCTATGAAACAATTGAAATCAGCCATAAAGACTGATGAATGTGTTGAGGACAGTTTGAAACAGCTGAAAAGCTAAGAATTGACGAAAACAGCTGAAGAGAACTTTCTCCTCAGTCGTTTGTACCACTGCTGTTTCATTTTAAACAACTGAAGCAAAACCACGTCTTCAGCAGTTTTATAACTACTGATGACCAATACCAAGTCTTCAGTTGTTTACAACAGCTGATGACAAAACCACTGTCGTCAGTAGTTTCATAACTACTGATGACAAACACCATGTCATCAGTTGTTTCAATCACCTGAAGTCAAAACCACGGTCTTCAGTAGTTTTCTAAACTACTGATGCCTAACACCGCGACTTCAGCTGTTTCAACGTCTGAAAGGATAATACCATGTCAACGGTCGTTTAAAACTACTGATGACTAACACCACATCCTTCAGTCGTTTCCTCACCCGTACCCTATAAATACCCTTAACCTGAGCTCTCCATGCTTTATCTTCTTCAAACCTAACGTTCCTCTCCAAAAAATTTCCATGGCGTCTATGCAAATTAAACCGCGACACAACTGTGTTGCCTACCTCACAAAATCGCCGATCTGGACTAAGTTCGATACTGCTATCGATCTTATGGTTCAGTCCCAATACAACAAGGCATTCCTTCTGAACCCCGTTTTACATACCGAATCCTTGAACCAATTTTGGATGAACGTTAATGTTACTACTGAGGAGAGCAACACACGATCCCTCCGGTCGGCAGTCAACAACAAAGAAGTAGTGATTACTCCTGCAACAATCCGTAAAATTCTTCAACTGAGTGATGCTACCTCTCCTGCTGGATATCCGAAGGGCACCCTAGATCTATCATTTGCTCAGCATGGATATCAAGGTGATCTCAGTGCCACCACCATCATGAAGAAACATTTTAATGACGCTGAGCGCCTGATTTTTCATATGGTCAATGTATGTTTGGCCCCTAAGACATCATCTTGGGATCAAATGTCCACCAAATGGCAGCAGGTAATGTATTCTATCCTTGAGCAACAACCACTGAACTTTTCAGAATTAATATTTTCAGAGCTCAAAGATATGGCTCAAAACTACTGCCAACCGTTGGATACTCTATCCACGGTTCATCATGGCCATCATTATAGACCAGCTTAATGCTGAGGGACTTGTTGGCTTGGGAGTCCCTGCTACGGCTGTTTTGCCAGAAGTATACTCCCGGCACAACTCCGACCGGACACTCAAACTGGCTGCCAAGCTGCGAAAACCCACGCAGCTGGAACCCACAGCCACCACCTCCAAATCAATGTCCCCACCAAACTCACCAAAAAGAAACCCAAAATGGCTACTCAGGGAATTGAGTCCCCTGAGGATGCTCCTGCACAACAAACGCAGGATATCCACTAGTCCAAACCCCCTAGTGGATACCATGACTCCTCCAGCCACAGCCGCTCAGGCTTCCTCTCAACAGGAGCCTGCAGCAACCCAAGGGGCACCTACTTATCTGGGATCTTCCTCACTGAGGAGGATTGCCATTGAAGAGCACCATCCACCCCAGGTGCACACTGCTTTACCCCCGTACCCCAAACAACCGCCCCTCACAGCCCAACTTTAATAGTTGCTCAAGTGCTGATCAATTGCACTCCTCACCCTCCCCAGAAACCACTTATTACTGGGAATTCCTCTACAATTGAGGGGGAGGAACACAGTGCACCTGAGAACCCACAGCACAGGGGTTTCCAATTCTATCTCCTGGTGTAGAGAAGGAGCTAGAATATCTAGTGAGGCTGCCACCTCCTCTGACTCAGCACATGACCAGAGTGAGGCTGGTAACATTGCTAAGACCTCCCTAGAGGCAACAGCTGATGATGGACATTGTCCTGAGGCTGGAAGTCCCCAGTACCAAGCACAAGGGGCACATGCACCAACTGGTCTACACCCAGTGCATGTAAATCCTGCTCTAAGCAGGAGGTCAGGTGATTCAGTATCAACTGATGATGACCTGAGCTTCTTCTTCGATGTAGTTGCTCAAAACACCATTCTAGAGGATGAGGTTAGCAGACTCAAAGAGCTGCTGGCCAAGATGTCTCAGGATGCAAGTCCATCTGCCACCATCATACACCACAGATGGCACCTTCCCTTGAAGGTTTCCCACACCAGAGCCACCCCAACATCAACCACCTGCCTCCGCTTCAGGCCCTACTTCTCAGGAACAGAACCCTCCTGAGCAAATAGGTGCTGCACTCAAAAATTCCCTCCCTCTCATCACCCCCCTAATTACTGATATAGTGATCAAAGCCCTTGATGAGAGGCTTTCCTCAACATTACAGCCCTTGGTTGATGCTGCTGTCCACAAGACTCTTTCTGCGGTCTCAACCCCTTCTCCAATGCACCAAAAAGGGGGAGAGTCCTGCAGTGAAAGAACAGAAGAGGAAAAGATCCGAGGAAAAGAGGAAGCGAAGCAAGCCCAAAAGGAGAAAGAACAGCAACCAATGCTCACCTACAAGCGAAAGAAAGGTGCTGATGAGCACATTGCTGAAGATAAAGCCTTGGAGCTACTGATAAAAGAGGCTGATGCCGAACACAGTAGATCAATGGACAACATCATTGATCAGCTGTTCAGGCAAGGTCATGACACCAACAAACTTGACTCTGAGATTCGACGACTAGAGATTGAAGAAATCCAGAATAGATGGGCAAGTTATGAAGTGTTAGAAGAGAAAGGCTAGAAATCATGATAAGATTTATTGCAAAATATCTTGGAAGATCAATGATTGAGATCAAAGCTTGGTCCAGGGACAGTATCTTGGCAATCACCACCAAGATCTGTTCGTCTGAAGCATACACTAAGGGGCTTGTTATTGAAGCTTTGAATGAAGTGGGTGCTGGGAGCAGGACTGAGCTAGCAAAGCAATCAAAAGCCACACTCACCTCAAGGATGCTAGCACAGCCTGTCAACATTCCCACACCAAAACCACCCAAAACACACCCACCAAACCAACTCCCTTACCCTCAAAACCCATAGCCGATGATATACCCTTGAAGAAGAAGAGAAGGATATTGAGGCTAGAAGAAGATGAAGAAGATGATGAAGACAGGCTGCCGCTATCAGCTGTGATTCAGTTGCCTAAGGCCACAAGTCACTCCTCAGCAATTACTCCTGAAGTCCAAAGACAAATGTTAAAGTGAAGCTAGAAGAAGAAGAGCTTCATAAACAGCATGATGAGGAATTGCTGAAGAGAGTTGACAAAGCTTATGCAGCCACATCTTCCATCATCAATATGAGGAGCAAGCCCTCAGACTTTACACTCTCAGGCATACCTTTCAATATCAAAAGGAAAGAGTGAGGATTTGGCCTGATCCCAGGGTCTCTCACAGAATTCATAAGAACAATATACCTCGGAGATACATTGGCCAGGTGAAAAAGATCGTAGATGAAGTGATCTCTCTGGTCTTTGTAGTTTCACCCTGGGAAATTCTAGAAGACTTCAAGAAGGCCTACAAAGCTAATCTAACCCCTCAGAAGATGCTGGAAAACAAATAGTGAAAAAGGGGTTAGTTTACAAGAGGCTTGAGGAAGTCAGGAAAAATGAGCTCCAGTTGTTCCTAGAGGGTAATCACCCGGATGATTGCTTACAGAATAATAAAACTGTGGAGCTAAAGAATGGGAAACAGGCCAAATACCTGTGAGTATTATGGGCCGGAATCATTGTTTGAAGGAGGTGCTGAGAGCTAACCATGGAGGAACAAATCACCTTCCTTGAGGCCTACACAAGAGAGTCGTATAGACTCATTATGGGGAAGTGAATCTCATGAATGGGATAACAATCTGTGTCCAGTTCCCCAAAACAGAGTTCCCATTCATACTCTGCCAAACAAATATTTGAGATTTCTTCCCAGGCCGGAGCGTACATGGGTCATCTTCTCTACTGATCAAGAAGGAAAAAGACCAACATTTTTGCCATCAATAAGTGGGAGTATAAATAAGTTAGAGGTTTTGGCTGCATTGGTTCAGGGGGAGTTTGTTGGACCAAAGAAACAATGAGCCAAGATCAGAAAACCTCTAAGTCCCACACGGTATCACAACAACTGCTGAAAGCCTCATCAGTAGTTTGACAATGCTGAAGACTTCAACAGCTGAAGATCAAGTGCTGAAGACCTTAACTGCTGAAGAACCAAAGTGCTGAAGTACAACAGCTGAAGAACACAAGTGCTGAAGCTGAAAGACCAAAGTACTGAAGAACAACAGCTGAAGAGTTCACAAGTGCTGAAGATCAACAACTGATGTACAAAGTCTGAAGACAAAGACTGAAGACATCAGCTGATGATATCTACTGAAGTCATCAGCTGATGAAACGCCTGAAGGTCAAAGTCTGAAGATCAAGTACTGAAGCCTCAGTAGTTTGTCACAACTGCTGAAGAGTACTTCTTCAGTAGTTGTGATATCAGTAGTTTTATTTTCTTTGTTTCAGTAGTTTTGTAAAACGACTGAAGAGCTTGTTCTTCAGTCGTTGTAGTTTCAGTAGTTTTATATTTTGTACTTAACTTGCTGATATGTTCTCAGTAGTTGTGAACATTTCAGTAGTTTGTTAAGAATTAGTTATTTCTGTATTGGATCTGCCAGTTGTCACTTTCCGTGATAACAGCAGTGACTGTTGCACTCTATATAAGGAGTGACAACCTATTGTAATCGTGGGTGATATGAGCAATTGAATGGAATGATTGATTGATTCGATTAGAAATATTCTACATCTATAAACATTCCTAGAAATCAGAAATTCATATTCTCTCCCTATAACCGTATGCGATCTTAACGCTTACAAGTATCGATTGCTTGCTACAATTTGTCTAATTCGCATTTGTATTCCGCTGCTTTATATTCTGATACATCAAACTTGTGATCACTGATCCTGTCATCTTCTTACGTATAATTTCACTAGGTTCCATTGATAAAACTTTGTTTATTAAGAAGGTGGATCAACATAAGCTACTTGTTCAGATTTATGTTGATGATATCATTTTTGCATCCTCTGATCCCCAGTTGTGTGATGATTTTACAACATTAATGAAAAAGAGGTTTGAAATGAGTGCAATGGGAGAATTACAGTTCTTTCTAGGCTTGCAAATTAAACAAAAGGCTAATGGAACCTTTATTCATCAGTCAAAATATACAAAAGATCTTTTGAATAAGTTTGATTTACAAAACTATAAGCCCTGTTCTACTCCCATGTGCAACACCATACAACTGGATGGAGATCAGAAAGGTAAAGCTGTTGATGAAACACTTTACAGATGTATGATTGGGTCCTTGATGTATTTAACACCTTCTAGACCAGATATCATGTTTGCTACTTGTGACTGTTTCATATTTCAGGCTGCTCCTAAAGAGTCTCATTTGATTGCAGTCAAGAGGATCTTTAGATATTTGCAAGGTACACAATCTCTAGGTTTATGGTATTCCACTGGACACTCTTGCAAATTAGTTGCTTTCTTCTGGTGGTTGTCAATTCCTAGGCAACTGTTTGATTTCTTGGCAGAGTAAGAAACAAACATTTGTTGCTACATCAACTGCTGAAGCCGAGTACATTGCTGCTGCAAGTTGTACTTCTCAGGTACTCTGGCTTCAGAACCAACTTCTGGATTATGGCATTACAGAGACTAAGACTCCATTATTAATGGATAGTGCTTCAGCTCTGTGTATTGTCAAAATCCAGTCCAACACTCTAGGACCAAACATATAGAGATCAGACATCACTTTATTCGGGATTGTTTTGAAAAATGTCTGATTGATCCTAAGTTTGTGCCTAGTGCTAACGAGCTTGAAGATATTTTTACTAAGTCTTTGGATAGTTCTACTTTCCAAAACCTTGTGTTAAGGCTTGGTATGTTGCAGCTAGAATAAGTGATAACTACTGATGATCTCAGTAAATAAGTACTAATGATCATTAGTGACCATATCACATATTGTATTGCTTCTGTTACAACAACTGATAAAGTAACAACTACTGATGTAGTTGTAACTACTAATGTTGTCAAAACAGATAAGTACTGATGTCCTATGAAACAACTGAAAACAACAAAAAGGCTGATGAGTAAGTGTTGAGGACAGTATGAAACAGCTGAAAGGCTATGAATTGACGAAAACTACTGATGAGAATTTTCTCTTCAGTTGTTTCTACAACTGCTGTTTCATCCTAAACAACTGATGACAAAACCATGTCTTCAGTAGTTTCAGAACTACTGATGACTAATACCAAGTCATCAGCTGTTTACAACAACTGATGACAAAACCATGTCTTGAGTAGTTTCACAACTACTGATGACTAATACCAAGTCATCAGTTGTTTACAACAACTGATGACAAAACCATGTCTTCAGTAGTTTCACAACTACTGATGACTAATACCAAGTTATCAGTGTTTTCAAACATCTGAAGTCAAAACCATGGTCTTCAGTAGTTTTATAACTGCTGATACCATGTCAACAGTCGTTTTTAAACTACTGATGACTAACACCAAACCCTTCAGTCATTTTCTAACCCGTACCCTATAAATATCCCCGACCTAATCCTTCAGAGCCTCATCTTCTTCAAACCTAACGTTCATATCTCCAAAACTTCTCTCTCATTAATGGCGACCATGCAGCTCAAACCGCGACACAACTGTGTAGCTTACCTAACCAAATCGCCATTCTGGGCTAAGTTCGATAACACTATTGATCTTATGGTCCAGTCACCCTACAAACCGGCCTTTCTTCTCAATCCAATCCTTCAAGCCGAATCCCTTAACCAGTTTTGGATGAACGTCACCCTCACCACTGGGGAGAACAACACAGAGTCTCTCCGGTCGGTCGTCAACAACCACCAAGTGGTCATCACTCCCAATATACTTCTTCAAACCCTACACCTGGATGATGCCACTTTTCCTGCTGGATATCCAAAGGGCACAACTGATTTATCCTTTGCCCACCATGGATATCAGGGAAACCTTAGTGCCTCCACCATACTGAAGAAACATTTCCATGATGCTGAACGTCTCATATTTCACATGGTAAATGTCTGTTTGGCTCCTAAGACTTCCTCTTGGGATCAAATGTCTACAAGGTGGCAGCAGGTACTATTCTCTATCCTTGAGCAACAGAACCTAAACTTCTCTGAAATCATTTTTCTGGAACTTAAGGACATGGCCTCAAAATCTATTTCTAACCGCTGGATATTATATCCTCGGTTCATTATGGCCATAATAGAGAATCAGCTAAAAGCTGAGGGACTTGTTGGTCTCGGAGTCCCTGCAACGGCTGTATTGCCTGAAGTATACTCCAGGCACAACTCTAACCAAACGTTGAAACAGGCTGCCAGGCTGCGAAAACCCACGCAGTTGGAACCCATAGCCACCACCTCCAGAACCAAAGTCCCCACTACACCAAAATCTAAAAAGCCAACAAAGGCTACTCAGGGAGATGAGTCCCCTGAGGATGCCCCTGTACCACAAACACAGGAACCACACACTGGTCTTAACCCCCCAGTTGTGACATGACACAACCAGCCACAGCCGCACAAGTATCCTCTCAACAGGATCCTGTTGCAACCAACATTGGGGAACCTACACGGCTGGAACCTATCTCCCTTGAGAGGGTTACCATTGAAGCGCACCATTCACCCCGGTGCAATCTGCTTCCACCCAATCACCACATGCAACCGCCCCCGAAAGTCCTACATTACTTGTTGCACAAGTGCTGACTCAGTTGCACTCCTCACCCCCTCCCCAGATACCAATTACAACTGGGATTACTTCTACCATTGAGGGGGAGGACCAAAGTGCAGCTGAGAACCCACAGCATAGGGGTTACAATGTTCCTTCTCCTAGTGTAGAAATAGAGATTGGAACTTCTGGTGAGGCTGCCACTTCTTCTGCTTCAGCATATGATTAGGTTGTAGTTGGTACCATTACTAAGACCTTACTAGAGGCAACTACTGATGAAGGACAAAGTCCTGAGGCAGGAAGTCCCCAGTTCCAAGACAAAGGGGCACATGCTACAACTGAGCTACACTCAGTGCATGCTCATCCTGATCCTATCAGGAGGTCAGGTGATTCAATAACTACTGATGATGTCCTGGGCTTCTTTTACGATGTAATCGCCCAAAACACCATCGTGGAAGAGAAGGTGAGCAGACTCAAAGAGCTGCTTGCCAAAACTTCTAAGGACCAAAGACCATCTGCCTCTACCACCTCACAGATGGCACCTTCATTTGAAGGTCTCAGAAACACTAAGCCACTCCCAACAACTTAGCCATCTGCCTCTGCTTCTAGCACTATTTCTCAGGAACAGAACCCTCCTGAGCAAATAGTTGCTATCCTTCAAAATTCCCTCCCTCTCATCACACCCATAATCACTGACATAGTGATCAAAGCCATTGATGAGAGGCTTTCCTCAGTAATACAACCATTGATAGAGGAGGTTGTGGGCAAACAGCTTTCTGGCAATCAACCCCTTGCAACCAATGCAACCAAAAAGGGGGAGATTAAGTCAGTGAAAGCAAAAAGAAAGAGGAATACATAGGAGAATGAAAAGGAGAAAGAAACAGAAGGGATAGTAGTGGAAAAGGAGTTTGAGTTGAATGTGGAGACCGATAAAGAGAAGGAAAAAGAGAAAGCCTTGGAGCTACTGATAAAAGAGGCTGATGCCGAACACAGCAGATCAATGGACAACATCATTGATCAGCTGTTTAGGCAAGGCCATGACACTGATAAACTTGACTCTGAGATTCGACAATTAGAGATTGAAGAAATCCAGAATAGATGGGCAAGTTATGAAGTGTTAGAAAGAGAAAGGCTTAAGATCATGATTAGATTTATTGCAAAATATCTTGGAAGATCAATGATCGAAATCAAAGCTTGGTCCAGGGACAGTATCTTGGCAATCACTACCAAGATCTGTTCGTCTGAAGCATATACTAAGGGACTTGTTATTGAAGCTTTGAATGAAGCGGGTGCTGGGAGCAGGACTGAGCTAGCCAAGCAATCAAAAGCCACACTCACCTCAAAAATGCTAGAACAGCCTGTCAACATTCCCATACCAAAACCACCCAAAACACAACCCACCAAACCAACTCCCTTACCCTCAAAACCATAGCCAATGGTATACCCTTGAAGAAGAAGAGAAGGGTATTGAGGCTAGAAGATGATGAAGAAGATGATGAAGATAGGCTGCCACTCTCAGCTGTGATTCAGTTGCCTAAGGCCACAAGTCACTCCTCAGCAATTACTCCTGAATTCCAAAGACAAATGGTTAAAGTGAAGCTAGAAGAAGAAGAGCTTCATAAACAGCATGATGAGGAATTGCTGAAGAGAGTTGACAAAGCTTATGCAGCCACATCTTCTATCATCAATATGAAGAAACAAGCCCTCAGACTTTACACTCTCAAACATACCTTTCAATATCAAAAGGAAAGAGTGAGGATTTGGCCTGATCCCAGGGTGTCTCACAGAATTCATAAGAAAAACATACCTCAGAGATACATTGGCCAGGTGAAAAAGATCGTAGATGAAGTGATCTCTCTGGTCTTTGTAGTTTCACCGTGGGAAATCCTAGAGGACTTCAAGAAAGCCTATAAAGCTAATCTAAGCCCTCAAAAGATGCTGGAAAACAAAATAGTGAAAAAGGGGTTAGTTTACAAGAGGCTTGAGGAAGTCAGGAAAAATGAGCTCCAGTTGTTCCTAGAGGGTAATCACCCGGATGAGTTTGCTTACAGAATAATAACAACTGTGGAGCTAAAGAATGGGAAACAGGCCAAATACCTGTCTGAGTATTATGGGCCTGAATCATTGTTTGAAGGAGGTGCTGAAGAGCTAACCATGGAGGAACAAATCACCTTCCTTGAGGCCTACACAAGAGAGTCGTACAGACTCATCATGGGGAAATAGATCTTATGAATAGGGTAACAACTCTGTGTCCAATTCCCCAAGACAGAGTTACCATTCATAGTTTGCCAAACAAATCTTTGAAACTTCTTCCCTGGCCGGTGCTTAAAAAAGGGTCGCTTCTGAGCCGAATAAGAAGACAAAAAGACCAACATTTCTGCCATAATAAGTGGGACAACTCTAATAAGTTTAGAGGTTTTGGCTGCATTGCTTCAGGGGGAGTTTGTTGGACCAAAAGAACCAATGAGCCTGATCAGAAAAACCTCTAAGTCCCACAGACATCACAACAACTGCTCAAGACTTGATTAGCTGTTTGATAAAGTGCTGAAGACTTCAACAGCTAAAGACTAAAGTACTGAAGAACAACAGCTGAAGTTCTAAAGTGCTGAAGACTTCAACAGCTAAAGACTAAAGTACTGAAGAACAACAGCTGAAGTTCTAAAGTGCTTAAGACTTCAACAGCTAAAGACTAAAGTACTAAAGAACAACAGCTGAAGTTCTAAAGTGCTGAAGCCTTCAATCTCTAAAGTTCTAAAGACTAAAGTACTGAAGTACAACAGCTGAAGTATAAAGACTGAAGACATCAGCTGATGACAACAGCTGAAGCTCAAGTACAAGTGCTGAAGCCTTCAGAGTTTGTTACAACAGCTGAAGAAGCATTCTTCAGTTGTTGTGATGGTTTACCTTTCAGTAGTTTTCTTTGTTTCAGTATTTGTAAAACAACTGAAGAGTATGTTCTTCAGTTGTTATAGTTTCAGTAGTTTCTTTTCAGTAGTTGTAATAATAGTTAACACTTAGCATTTTTTAAGAAGATGTCAGCTGTTTGACATCTTCACTAGTTGTGTTAACTACCAGCAGTTTGTAATAAATTTTGTTAGATGTCACCATCAAGTGACATCAGCAGACATCACATCTCTTATATAAGAGGTGTTGACCTAATTGTAATTGTGACATTCCGTTACCACGAAAGCGAATATTGGATGAAATATTATTTGCAGAATTCTCTGTCTATAACCGTTTTTGTTCTTACATTGAATATCTCTTTGTTCTTGTGAATTGGCTAATTCATTGTTAGAATTCCGCTGCTATACTCTCTAATCAATCAAACGTAGATCACTGATCCTAACAATAGGGTTGCAAACAAACTGAACGAATGCGAACAAGGCCTTCTTCGTGTTCGTTCATTAAGAAATAAACTTGTTCATGACTGTTAATGAACACTTACCGAATGAGATTTCTTGTTCATGTTTGTTCATAATGAAAACGAACATGTTCATGAATTGTTCACGAACACTTAATGAACACAAATGAACATAAATAGAAGCAAACGAACACAAACAATTTTTCAGCAACATAATGAACACAAAAAAGCTCATGAACATAAATGAATACAAATGATTATAAATTTATTTTGGAATAAAATTTACATTTTATTACAAAAATTACACAAAATCAATCAAAAATAAATAAGTACTTAACATAAATATCAAAAAATACTTCATGATCAAAAATGAACAAATTACGAACCATTCAAGAACGGACATTAACAAACATAAACGAACACATTATTAAACATTCTTCAACATAAATGAACAAACGAAGCTTGTTTTCATGTTCGTTCGTTTAACGAAACAATAAAATTTTCTTCTTCGTGTTTGTTTATTTACTAAACGAACAAAAATAAATGGATTTCCTGACGCACGGTTCACCAACTATTCATTGAACATTCAGTTCATTTGCAGCCCTATGTGTGCATAGCTAGATAAAATAGATGAGAACACAATTATTAGTTCATGTAACCATGGTAACAATGATAGATCTATTGGATTGACAAACCCACCCCACTTTTTTATCCGTGTGGTGATTGAAATCAATATCATACATTCTATAAGGATTCGTTTGTGGATTTAGTCAATTTAGTCATTAGGTTTGATTATGTGGTTTGTCCTTTGTGTTACACTATTGCATTATAAGTCTTGACATTTCCATGTAAATTAAATTGTTTCCAAACATTCTAATCAAACTACGTATGAATGTGAATCTATGTCTACTCACTGGATAATTAATTTGCAATGGACTTCTATATGCAAATTTAGGACTTGGACTTAGTTAAAATTAATTCAACGTATTTACTACCATATGCTATGAGCAATCAATTCACATCTATCCATGCTGATGATTCCGCCATTGGTCGGGGTGTGGCATTCTCTACTCACTTAGTGTCATATTGAATCTCAAATGATGTTACCATAAAGGGAAGATGAGCCCAAAGAAGCTGAAGACACTCTTCTAGGTCTGGCTAATCAAGTTGTCAACCTATTACAACAAATTTCATTTTTCACAAAATAGAAGGAAGAATATGACCCACTGTTGAATCTAGAAAGGCTAGGGCAACCAAAACCAAGTCACTTAGAAGATTTTGGTACAACAAATAAAGGACTTCCGAAGCCAAGTGTGGAACTTCCGAAGGAAAAAGGAGATCTTCCGAAGACAAAGTGTAAAGCCTACTTCCGAAGGAAATGTTTCAACTTCCAAAGATAAAGAACCTACTTCCAAAGTTCAAGACTTAGAAAGTGTTAGGACCTGGTATTTGAACGAAATACCTGGAGATTAGCGTGTAAACCAGATCAAATAGTGCGGAATCCTATTTGATTGGCGATCCAATCAGTGAGAACACACGAAGAATCAATCAGGAATTGAAACTAACGTTAGAAATCGATTGGGAATCGATCTAATGTGTTTTGTGAACTTGGAGAACGAATTGGGAGGTTTCTGGATGGCTAGGGTATGTCTGGAATCGTAATTGATCGAGAGTCCTTATTTTTTACGAATTGAGTTGTATTTATAGGTAGGTATTATTCAATCGTGCGACTGAGCCATTAGTATGGTTCAGTCATGCGATTGAGCCATGCGGTTGATTCATTCGCACGACTGAGTGTTCAGTCGTGCGACTGAGCCAATCTTATGTTACAATCATACGACTGATCCAGTCTCCTGGTTCAGTCGTGCGACTGAGTCATTCGTATGAAGGTGTTCATGCTTATGGTCCATTCGCATGGGCCATTCGCATAATAACTTTATTATTTTAAGTTTGAATGTATTAATTAGTAAACATTATATGTAAACATTCAACCAATCACTAACCTAATTAATTAATTTAATATCAACTTATTAATGAAATATTAATCATTACAAATCACAAACAACCAATATCATTTCATTAATCATATCAAATTACACCAGAATCAGATAAACAGATCTATTACATTTCATATCATGATCTAGGGACATACATGTATCAACAAACTCCCCCTTGGACCTAGATCTCTCTAATCTCTTGTTTTCTGCATGACCTCCTTGTATTTCATGTACTTTTCCTCTGTTGTGACTCCTGTGTGAATTTCAAACGTGAAGCAGAGTCGTATAATATTCTGGAACTGAAGAGCTTGTACAATATCTTGCGTATCATAGAACAGTGGCCACTTGTATAGCGTATATACATCACTTTCCGACAAGTTTGTAAGCCACATCGGGTCAATGCCCTGATAGTATCCATTTGTCCCTCTTTGCTTAAGACTATGACCGCTTCAGCTCTTCTCCAATCATAGTACCACCACTTAAAGTGTGGAGTAAAATCCTGTGGCATTTCCCTGAGTGGGATTCTTGACATTGTGCGCGGAGGATTCCACTTCAACACTATCTTCGGCTTGCTAGTATGGCATCAACCTCAGACCTTCTGATATACCTAGTAGGCTATTGAGGTCTGAAGTTAACCCATCTAGTGTGGTACTCCTTCTTTAGGGAAGCCTCAAACCAGCGGACATCTTCCTCGAGTCAGCATACAAAAGCTTAGTTTGGCCAGCTGGTTGAGCTCAAAACCTGGTAGAGTCTTTAGATCATGTGGAAACCTAAAATACTCTATGCCCTTCTCCCTCTTAACTGCATAGACGTTAAGTTCATCAAAATATGCCATGCTATAATCCTACCTGACACCTTATGATGTTTCTTGACTCTGTAGAGTTTGGTGTAGGAATCCTTCTTTGGTGTAGTACGTTGGGCTCTAACTTCTTCAAAACATGCAGCCCACTCAACCTTTCGAATGTCAACATCATCATTTGAGGCTTGGGCTGTGTCTTCTGCTTTCTCTGTTTCTTGCTCCATATTGTTTAACACCTCAATAGTATCACTGACAAGGATTCACCCAGATTGGGGACCACATTACCCTCATTGTTAGCGTACTGAGGGTACTCCTCGGCAGTGACATATTCAATCTCTATATCATCAACATCGTTGAACTCTTCGTCACTAGTCGAATCGCATGTCGGAGCATCTTTTACTATTTCATCTGGATTTAGCTCGAAAAGCTCTACGAGTTGCTCATTTGATAAGTCATGAATTATTTCCCCTTCTTCAGGGGTATAATTCACTAACTCCTGACTATCCCTTGTAGATCAAGAATCATTGTTAGCTGAGACTTGACCTGCTGAAGGGGAGCAATGTCAAACTCATCTCTTTGGTATTTTGATCTGTTTGATTTAAACATTTCACACAAATCATTAGTAATTCGTCAAACAAAAAGGCATTAAAATAGTATAAACATTAAGTACATTGTGTTCAATTACATGATTCAAATACAAAAGAAGATAAATACATAATCATCTAATCTTTACTTTTCTCTTGTATCAAGGTTTCATCACTTGTAGGGGCAGAGGTAGAGGCTGATTGATCTTGTCTATTCTTAGTCCTGTTCTCTTGACCTGTAGCAGTGGCCGATGCAGGTGCATCCCCTCCTTCTGCTTCTTCATCATCGTCACTCTCTTCATCTTGATCCACATCATCATCATCACTATCATCACCATCTCCCTCTTTAATCTTTAGAGGCTCATCTTTAGATCCTTTAAGTTTGAGCATGATGGTCTTCTTAGCATTCTCCAACTCTTCAATTTTCTTAGCATAAGTGACTCTATGCTCTTGGAGTTGGGCGATCTTGAGGCTCTGAGCAGCCATTTGCTGGGCCTGCTCCTTGATTAGCCGATCCTGCTCCAAGATCTGATGTGACTGCACAGCAGTGACATCTGCAAGCTGTCGGATCTGTGCAGTCTTCTCTTCATCAACAGCTAACAGTCGCATCACCATACGATTTAGCACTGACAGCTAGTCCTCTACCCTAAATTGAGGTAGATGAGATCCATATATACGTGCGGGATCAGATGAGGGTCCTGATTGGTGGCTAGTGGTGGTGGTGGTTGTGGTAAAGATAGGGTTGGGTCTGTGAGATTTGGAGGTGATGTAGTAGTGAAAGATATGGTGGTGGTTGGCATATTTACAGTGGTGGGAGGTGTGGTAGTGGTAGTGGTAGCTGTGGTGGTTGTGGTGGCTGTGGTGGTGGATGGTGTGGCTGTAGAAGTGGTAGGGATGGTGGTAGATGTAGTGGTTGTGGTTGGTACGAAGGTGAGTCTTCTTCTATTCTTCTTCTGGCCGTGGGGCTGAGCCATCCGTTTCTTCCTCGATCCAGTCGAGGTGGATGCTCCCCCTAGAACACGGCTAGTAGACTCAGGAGCATAGCTGAGATCTACAGTCGTCTCTCCCGAATCCCTGGGGCGTTCACCAACCGCCCGGAGTCCATACTCGGTGGGAACAACCTTGCTTCCCACGGTCCTCGTCAAGGGCTCCTCATCAGACTCTTCTTCCTCCTCACCAGGTATGAAGTCCTGGTGGAAGCCTGCAGACTCAGCTATGTCGCCTGTTGGGGCAGACACTAGGGGTATAACATCTGAAGCTATGCCCCTCGTTGGAGCAGGCATATCATCCCCAACATCCCCACTATCATCATCGTCTGAATCATGCTCTGGGAGCAACAACCTCTCATCATCTGAATCGCTGTCATCATGACGCCATTTGCGTCTACCTGGTGCCACATATCGTTCATTTGCCAGATGGCCGATCAACCTTTTTACCTGGGGCTTTACCTGCTTGCCCCGATACACTCTCATGCGACCCAAAGTCGTGTCATCCATAACCTCTAGGGCAACCGCATCATGTTTCTCCTTGGGAAGTAATGGCAGCTTCTCGTTAAAGATCAGCTGTAGAAATCTAGGATACATACAAAAACCCTCCTTCCCCTTGGCCTCTAGATTCTCCACCACATACGAGAAGATCATGCTCAAGAAGCTGAAGGGGTGGTTCAGCACCAGTGCCACATAGGCATTCTGAATCTGGTCTGATAGGTCATCAAACCCACCCCTTCGAGAAGCAATACACTTCAGGATCACATGCGCCAAGTATTTATACTGGGGACACAGGTTGCTCTTGTTGAGCACACCTAAGTTGATGTCCCTAGCATATTTAATCCTGATGAAGCAACCTCTGACTGTAAGTGGATGTAGTCTAGTGGGTTGATCAGTATCATCCCCAAAATCAAGTACTCTCTGGATGTCAGCTGCTGTAATTTCAATGTCATGACCATGAATGGAGCTCCGTATTCTGTAAGGCTCATGTGAACGATCTACGGAGGCATTTTCCCAGAAAGCCTGATGTAACGACCTGTAAGGAGTACATGGTGTGGATATGGCTTTATGTAACCGAGAGCGTCGAAGGAATGCAATAATCTCTGTAAACTCGGCACCATTCCGAGTCGTATGGTCCAAATGAGCACATATATTGTGCTTTGGATTTATGGACCATCTATCAGCTATTGACCTGAAACACAAGACACAGAACCATTTGTAAGTCATACATTCAATATTCAGTTCAAGGTGTATAGTTTAAATTCAATCCGATACATTCGTGCGAATGAATCATGCGACTGGAGTCAGTCGTTTGTTCTTTCATGCGACTGAGCTCGTTCGGGTAAATGAGACATGCGACTGAGTTCAATTTGCTGACTGAGTCTGCGATTGGTTCAGTCGGCCGACTGAACTCATTCGCATGGTTCATTCTGCCGATTGATCCAATCGCAAGATTCAATCGTGCGATTGGAGTTCATCCGAACAACCAATCGCATGACCCACTGTTCAATCGACTGAGGTTCGAATATTGACCTAATTCAAGTAATTTAGCGTGGTTTAATGGTCCATTAGACTCGCGATCTTGTCACTAATGACCTATTAAACTTAATTTTACCATTTTCTTAGTTTATGTAGCTATTCGGGCATTTTTCAATCCGGTTAATGTTTCATTCGAATAACACAAATTTGACTCAAGATCTTCTGATTTCTATAAGATTTAACTGCAATGTACCTGTATACTTGTCAATCGAATGTCAGAAGATCAATAGCAATGTGAAAACACTATCTCTAGAAAATTTTGGCAGAGTAACGGGAAAGAAAGCGATTTGGGTGCGATTGGGAGTGATGAGTGAAATGCGATTGACTGTGGCCCTTTAAGTACTGACCCTAATTTCAATCGGCCGACTAGCCTCATTCGCTCAGTTCATTCGGGCGACTGAGGTTCAGTCGTGCGATTGGCCCAGTCGTCGCTTTCAGTTGGCCGACTGAGTCTCAGTCGGTCGACTGACTCATTCGTGCCCTTTCTTTGCTTTCTCAATTAACCGACTGAGTCTCAGTCGGTTGACTGACTCATTCGCACCCTGTCATTCGGTCGAAAGTATCATTCTTAAACGCCATTCGGGTGAATGACTAAATTTCATGTCCAGTCGTGCGAATGGGATCCATTCGCATGGTTGGTCCATATTCATGGTCCAATCGTGCGAATAGGTCACACTTAGTAGATTTTCTGCCATTTTGAACATTTTAACCTTTTGAAATAGACATTATGAGTTTTGATCATCTCAGACATGATCATTTTTAACCAATTTAGTCACCTCAGACGTGACTGCTTTAAACTTGAAAATTCATGTGGTCATCTCAGACATGACCCATTCAGTGAGTTGATCACTTATCGATTTTCATGATGTAGTCTAGCAAACAAATTAACTAAAACGACTCGCTAAATTAGAAACTTAAACTAAAGACTAAAAGTAAAGACTTTGTTTTGGCTTTTTGTGAGAGACAGAACCTAAGGTGGAAATCTACTGGATTAGGTTCCGGAATAGAAAGCTTCAACTTAGATTGACCACACCTAGACCAATTCAATTTTGGAATCATACAGGCACATCAAATCATTTGGGACTTGTTATCAAAATCTTTTGATGCTCAATTCTTGGTGTTCATCCAGAGTCATTAGCAACTTTAGGAAATCATACTGGAACTCTTAGATTACCACATTGATTTGAACTTTCAAGAATTGCAGCCACAATGATTGTCAATATGTTTGTCCACTTAAATCCATACACAGACTCTTGACACAAACTGGTGATTGTTTTTGGTTTAATTATTTCAACGAACATTTGTGGATCCCACACTTATATGGTAATCAACATTCCTTAGGAGCTTTTGAGCGGTCTACGGTTATTTTTACAAGAAGAGACTATTCTTAGAGCATTCAAGGAGAAGCCAATCCTCAGGTCAGTGCCATCGGACAGCAGAGAGGCGGCAAACAACAATGAATTCTAGAATATCTAGGTTATGCTTATCCTCAGCTCAGTGCCATCGCACAGCAGAGAGGCGCACAACCTATCTCCTTGTTAGAGCAGCTTAATTTTATTTTGCACCAAATGCACCAACAACATAAGTCATTAGCTTGATAGCATTTTTCTTAATTTTTTCTGGTGCTTTGCTCTATTTATGGTCATCCGCACACATTTGTGGCGTTTACATGCTCATTGCCCCTTATTGGAATATTGTTGATTGTGTTAACCAACGATAAGATGGGAGCCCACAGTCAGTTGAGCCACTTAGTTTGATCTTGAGATCACCAGTCAGGTCTAATCATCTATTGTGTTGAATCTATCGACATATCTATTGTGATCTAGCAACCTCTAGGTCTACTCTCCTTGTGTTACCTTAAGAGTTACCAGTTTTTCTATCATCTTCCCTTTTATATTGCTTAGACTACACAGACTTATACTTTGAATGTTTTTGCACCTTTTCTAAATTAAAATTTCAAAGTCCCTCTGGATTTGTTCCTGTGTACTATCATATTCCAAAGGGTTTGAATCGGTATCACAGATACGATCTACCTTGTATCAGCTTTCCACTCCTTCTCCCTCGGTTTTTTTAATGTTGCTTGCTGACTTATTCTACCCCTAAAATACTAAAATCATAACTGGTTTCATTATTTTAGAATTTTAACAAACAGCAGAATAACATAAGTTTAATTTTAACAGACTAATTTAACCAAATGAGCTCAAATAGAATGAAGAATTAACTAAGCTACATCGGACTACACATGATCATCATCAGGAATAACCTCACTTCTCTGTTTAACGCCGTTGACCTCTAGCAAATATTGAAAAGGTGGTTTATCAAAGGCTTTAGTATAGAGGTCAGCGCGTTGAAAATCAGTATTATTTTTACCACATCAATTAAGTTCTTTTCAAAACAATCTCGTATGAAGTGATATTTAATAGCGATATGTTTGGTCTTAGGATGTTGGACCGGATTTTTAGTTACTGCAATTGCAGCAGAGTTGTCTACAAAAATAAGAGTAGAATAGAACGTTAAACCGTAATCCCGCATTTGCTGTTGAATCCAGATGATTTGTGAACAGCAACTTGCAGCAGCAACATATTCGGCTTCACAGGTTGACAATGCAACCGATGTCTGCTTCTTACACTGCCACGTAATTAATCTTCTCCCAAAGAATTGACACCCTGCTGATGTAGACTTGTAGTTCATCTTGCAGCCTTCGTAATCCGAGTCACTATACGCCATGAGCTCAAAATCATCATCATGAGGATACCACAACCCAAGTGTGGGTGTACCCTTTAGATAGCGAAAAATCCTTTTGACCCCGATCAGATGATTGACCTTAGGTTTAGCCTGATATCTAGAACATAAACATGTCGCATACATGATATCAGGTCTAGAGGCAGTGAGATACATAAGGGATCCAATCATTCCTCGGTACATCGTGGCATCCACAAGATCTCCATTTTCATCAGGTGCTATGTCGTGATTCGTAGCCAGTGGAGTACCGGCAGCAGATGCATTCTCCATGTCAAAGCGATTCAGAATGTCTCTTACGTACTTTGTCTGATGTAGAAAGATCCCATTTGGTGTTTGATCCACCTGTAGCCTGAGAAAGAACTTCATCTCCCCCATAGCACTCATCTCAAACTCTTTCTTCATAACTGCTTCAAACTCTTTGCATAACTCTTCGTTCTTTGAACCGAAAATTATGTTATCAACATAGATTTGTACGAGCAGTAGGTCGCCATCTTTTTCTTTAATGAACAGCGTGCAGCCAATGACTCCCCTGCGAAAGCCGTGTTTCACAAGATGAGTCGAGAGTTTCTCATACCAAGCTCGTGGAGCTTGATGAAGCCCGTATAAGCCTTGTCGAGCGTGTAGACTCTATCCCGATGATCAGGATCTTCAAATCCCTCGGG
This sequence comes from Flaveria trinervia, assembly GCA_025506515.1. NCBI lineage: Eukaryota > Viridiplantae > Streptophyta > Magnoliopsida > Asterales > Asteraceae > Flaveria > Flaveria trinervia. The sequence continues at coordinate 67,466,531 of CM046451.1, read as the reverse complement.
TTGACTGACATAGACTGTTTCTCTGATTTCCCCATGAAGAAATGCACTCTTCACATCTAATTGATAGAATTTAATCTTCATGTACGATGCATATGCAAGGAAGATACGAATGGCTTCCATCCTTGCCACGGGTGCAAACACCTCATTGTAATCAATTCCCTCGACTTGGCGAAATCTCTGAACAACCAGTCGAGCCTTGTTCCTGATAATGACCCCATGGTCATCCTTCTTTCATTTCAAGACCCATTTGGTGCCAATGACCTTAGCACCTTTAGGTTTATCTACCAGAGTCCATACACCTAACTTCTTGAACTGAAGAAGTTCTTCTTGCATTGCACTCACCCACGCCTCAGCATTTAGTGCTTCACTGACATATTTTGGCTCAACCTGTGAGACAAAACACCGATAGGCACCATCATGAATATATCCCTTCTCCATAACTGAGGTGTAATCAGCTGAGTATAACTGATTTCGGATTTGTACTCTTGATCTGACATCTCCAATGACATTGTCTATTGGATGATAGACATTTAGTCGTGATCCTGGAGTAGTGGAAACAGCTACCTCAGAGCCAAGATGATGAACATTTGGTTCTACATCTGAGGTAGTTGGAGTTTGAGGCTCTGAAGTCGAAGGTGCATCACTGGTAGATGCTTGTGGACTTTCAGGAACTAGAACCTGTTCCTCCTGATTATTCTGGTTATCTTCTTCAGCTTCATCTTCAGAGGAGGAGTCACTGTCGTCGACTACTCCCCCTGACTGAGTAGATGATTTTCCCTGTGAGCTAGATGTTGGTGGATTCAAGCTATCATACATCATTCGTGTAGCTAATTCGTGTAGCTAGATGTTGTTAGGACCTGGTATTTGAACGAAATACTTGGAGCTTAGCGTGTAAACCAGATCAAATAGTGCGGAATCCTATTTGATTGGCGATCCAATCAGTTAGAACACACGAAGAATCAATCAGGAATTGAAACTAACGTTAGAAATCGATTGGGAATCGATTTAATGTGTTTTGTGAACTTGGAGAACGAATTGGGAGGTTTCTGGACGGCTAGGGTACGTCTGGAATCGTAATGATCGAGAGTCCTTATTTTTTACGAATTGAGATGTATTTATAGGTTGGTATTATTCAATCGTGCGATTGAACCATTAGTATGGTTCAGTCGTGCGATTGAGCCATGCAGTTGATTCATTCGCACGACTGAGTGTTCAGTCGTGCGACTGACCCAATCTTATGTTACAATCATACGACTGATCCAGTCTCCTGTTCAGTCGTGCGACTGAGTCATTCGTATGAAGGTGTTCATGCTTATGGTCCATTCGCATGGGCCATTCGCATGATAACTTTATTATTTTAAGTTTGAATGTATTAATTAGTAAACATTATATGTAAACATTCAACCAATCACTAACCTAATTAATTAATTTAATATCAACTTATTAACTAAATATTAATCATTACAAATCACAAACAACCAATATCATTTCATTAATCATATCAAATTACACCAGAATCAGATAAACAAGATCTATTACATTTCATATCATGATCTAGGGACATACATGTATCAACAGAAAGAAAGATCTGAAGTCAACTTCCAAAGCAAAGAAGTCCTCTAGCCTTGGAAGTATAGAAGCCACTTCCGAAGTATAAGTGGGTTCGGAAGAACTTGTTCTTCCGAAGCCAACTTACCTTCGGAAATCACTGCTATTATCCAGTGGACATAAGTATGGCCTGCCTGACACTCCGCTACAAATCCCTGAGATACTGCATGGCGTTTTCTGAAAAGCCATGCAGTTGACCATACTTTAATCCACTATTACCTTTTATGTTAGTATAGTTGCCATCTTTAGTTGGTGACAAAAGGTAAGTCATGGACATGTCATGACTAGCATATCTTAGATAATACGTTATCTAAGATACCTTAACTTTAGCATTGTAGTATATGCTTTTGTCATAGGTTTCCTGCTGGTATCAAAGTATATCCAGCTATAGGATCTAGTATATATAGTCTCTCATTGTAACTCATATTTCATGCTTGTAAGAGTCTTGTAATATCTTGAGTTGAGAAGTAATATATACAAGTGCCTTGAAAATTTATTTATGTGTGCTCCTTCACTACTTATTATATTATTATCAACTCTTGTAAAAGACTTTACTTCATCTTAATTCAGTCTTTCTATAAGTGAGTTTGAGAGAAATCCAAGTGTTTAAGTGACAAACCCGATCCTACAATTGGTATTAGAGCTTTTTAGGCTCTTGATTGTGAGATCTTGTTAGGATCAGTGATCTAAGTTTGATTAATTAGAGAGTATTGCAGTGGAATTCGAACAATGAATTAAACAATTCACAAGAACACAATTGATATTCAATGTAACAGTAAACGGTTATAGAAAGAGAGAATTCTGCAAAAGAAATATTTCATTCATATGCTTTCATGGTGGCTCAATGTCACACGTTACAACTAGGTCAACATTCCTTATATAGGAAATGTGACGTCTGCTGATGTCACTTGATAGTGACATCTAATAGAATTATTCAAACTACTGAAACTATGCAAACTATTGAATGTTCTCAACTATTGATTACATCTCAGAGAATGCTAAGTACAAAAACATAAAACTACTAAACTACAACTACTGAAACTATAACTACTGAAAAAGTAAATTACAAGTACTAAAAGGAAATCATCACATCTACTGAAGTTAATAACTTCAGCTATTGTGACAACTACTGATCACTTTGGTCTTCAGTCTTTGTCTTCAGTCTTGGTACTTTAGATTTTTACTTTCAGACTTTGTCTTCAGCTGATAACTTCAGACTTCGTCTTCAGTACTTTACTTTCAGACTTTGTCTTCAGTACTTTACTTTCAGACTTTGTCTTCAGACCTTGTAATCAGCTGATGTCTTCAGCTGTTGAGATCTTCTTCAGCAGTTGTAATGTGTGTGGGACTTAGAGGTTTTTCTGATCAGGCTCATTGGTTCTTTTGGTCCAACAAACTCCCCCTGAACCAATGCAGCCAAAACCTCTAAACTTATTGATGATCCCACTTATTCTTGGCAGAAACACTCTCTTGATCAGCTTCAGAGGTAATCAGTTAAGCACAGGCCGGGAAAAGGTTTCTAATATTTTGATTGGCTAAGTATGGAAGGGAACTCTATCTTGGGGAAACTGGACACAGAGTCTTGTCCCAACCATGAAACCTAGTTCCCATTAATGAGTCTATAAGACTCACTGGCATAGGCCTCAAGGAGAACAACTTGTTCCTCCTTGGTGAGTTCTTCTGCTTCTCCCTCGAAGAAGAACTCTAGGCCATAATACTCTGATAGGTATCTCACTGTCTTTCCATTTTTCAACTCCACAGTTGTTATCTCTCTGTAAGCAAATTCATCAGGGTGAGAGCCTTCAAGCAACAACTGGAGTTCACTCTTCTGAAGATCTTCAAGTCTTTTGTATAACAACCCCTTCTTGATCATTTGGTTCTCAAGAATAGATTGAGGGGTTGTCTTGGAGTTATGAGCTCTCTTGAATTCTTCAATGATTTCCCAGGGTGAGACTACCATGGCCAACGTAATTGCAGCATTCAAGGTCTTCTTCACTTGGCCATGATATCTACTTGGTATATTCTTCTTATGAATTGTAGAACTTACCCTGGGGTCTGGCCAGATCCGCACTCCTTCTCTTTGATGTTGATAAGTATGTCTAAGAGTGTACAGCCTCAGAGCCTGTTTCTTCATTTCTTGAATGGATGATGACTTAGGGATATCCTTGTCAACCATCTTGAGAAACCGCTCATCGTGCTGCTTCTTCTGTTCTGCTTCTTCAATCTTTACCTTCACCATCTGCATTTGCAAGTCAGGTGTGATCACTTGTTGACTTCTGTGCTCAGGTGTTTAAAGGTTGAGAACAGCAGAGATTGCCAGACAATCTTCATCATCATCCTCTTTTTCATCTTCTTCTACCCTCAACACCCTTATCCTCCTTCTGGGTGTATCACTGGGTAAGGTTTGAGGTGGTTTTTGGGGTAAACAAATTGGTTTTGTGGGTTGAGTTGTGGGTGGCTATGGTTTAGGGATAGATTTGGGAGATTTTAGAGATAAGGGTTGTGTTTGAGTGGGAGTGTGAGAAGACTGACTTAGCATTTTGGTGGTGAGTTTGGCTTTTGAGAGCTGTGCCATTTCAGTTCTCTTCCCTGCACCTGCTTCATCCAGTGCTTTGATGATCAACCCTTTATTATAGCCTCCAACAGAGCAGATTTTCTTGGTTATCTCCAAGATACTGTCTCTGGGCCAGGCCTTATCTCTATCAATGATCTTCCAAGGTATTTGGCAATGAATCTGATCATTATCTCCAATCTTTCCCTTTCCAACACACTATAACCATCCCATCTAGCTTGAATCTCTTCTATTTCCAGCCTTCTGATCTCAGTCTGTGTCATGACCTTGTCGAAAGAGCTGATCTATAATTTTATCCATGGATCTGTTGTGAGCTTCATCAGCATCTTTGACAAGATCTTCTAAGGATTTATCTTCATCAGCTTTTGACTCAGCACTTTTCTTTCTTTTATATGTGATCAGCTGATCTTCCTTCTCTTTATCTGTGATCAGGTGTTCTGAGATCAGTTCTTTCTCCACCTCCTTCTCTTTGGCAGGTTCTTTCTCATCATGAACTCTTTTTCTTTTCTTTTCATTCACTGCCTTATACTTGGAAGTCTCCCCCTTTTTGGTTTCATTGGGATCAGGGGCTTAAAAGGCAGAAAGAGATTTGTGAACAGCATCATCAATGAGGGTTTGTAGATTTGAGGAGATCCTCTCATCAATGGCTTTATGAACTATGTCAGTGATGAGAGTAAGGAGTTTTGAAAGAAAGAAACCATCTGCTCAGAGGGGTTCTGTCCCTGAGAGGTGGTGCCAAAAGTAGTGGCTGGTGGCTCAGTTAAGTGTGTAGGCTCAGTGTTTGGTGAACCTTCAATGAAGGTGCCATCTGTGGGGTTTTTGGGGTAGATGGACTTTGATCCTGAGACATTTTGGCTAGCAGCTCTTTGAGTCTGCTCACCTCAGTCTCTAGGATGGTATTATGGGCTAATACATCATAGAAAAAGCCCAGGTCATCATCAGTCTGTGCTGAATCACCTGACCTCCTGATTGAATCAGGATGTACATGCTCTGAGTGTAGATCAGTAGAAGCATGTGCCCCTTGTTCTTGGTACTGGGGACTTCCTGCCTCAGGACTGTGTCCATCATTGGCAGTTGCCTCTGGTAAGGTCTTATGGATGTTACCAACTTCATCCTGATCATTTGCTGAATAAGTAGAAGTGGCAGCCTTACCAGATGTTCTAACCTCCGTTCTACACTTGGAGATTGAACATTGTACCCCTGTGTTGTGGGTTATCAGAAGCATTTTGGTCCTCCCCCTCAATGGTTGAGGTATTCCCAATGGTAAGTGGTTTCTGGGGAGGGGGTGAGGAATGCAAGTGACTCAGCACTTTCGCAACTATCAGTGTTGGACTTTGAGGGGCGGTTGCATGTGGAGATTGGTCCGAAGCAGATTGCACCCGAGGTGAGAGGTGCTCTTCAATGGTAACCCTCTCAATTGAGATAGGTTCCTAAAATGTGGGATCCCCAATTGTGGTTTAAACAGGATCCTGTTGAGAGCATACCTGTGCGGCTTCAGCAGGTTGAGTCTTGGACATAACTGGGGGGTTAGAACCAATATGTATTTCTGTGTTTGTGGTACAGGGGCATCCTCAGGGGACTCATCTCCCTGAGTAGCCTTTTTAGGCTTTTTGGATTTGGGTTTAGGGGACTTGGATCTGGAAGTGGAGGCTGTGGGTTCCCTCTATTTGGGTTTTAGCATCGGGCAGCCTTTTAGAGTAGGGTTTGAGTTATGTCTGAGTATATCCTCAGCTAAACAAGCAGGAGCAGGGACTCCAAGACCAACAAGGCCATCAGATTTTAATTGATTCAAAATTATGACCATCAGAAACCTGGGATAAAGTAGCCATCTGTTTGCCACAGGTTTCTGAGCTAGATCCTTTAGTTCCATGAACACTATCTCAGAAAAATTTAGATTTTGGCGTTCAAAGATAGAGTACAATACCTGTTGCCATCGGGAAGACATTGATCCCAAGAAGATGTCTTGATGCAAGGGTTCCATAGGATATGGAAAGTGTTCAAATATGAGTGATATTATTATATGAATAGGAGTATTATGTATGATTGTTGATGAGACAGTCGCCTTCATCCGTATTGATGAAAAACATATCAGTGGTGCCTTTTGATATTCTTTAACATAGGTGCCATCATGCAAATTTAGGGTTTTGCGAATGATGTCGGGGGGTGTGAGCACCTGTTTCTGGTTCACCAATGATGGAGAGTGAGTTGGCTATCATTCTCACCAGTTATTACAGAGACGTTGGTCCATAACTGGGTTAAGGAATCAGGGTATAGGTATGGTATGATATTCGAAGAAAGGTTGTTCGGTATTGGATGGAATCCACAGAGATCGAAGGCATTGTCAAACTTGTTCCAGAAGCCAATTTCGAAAGGTAGGCAACATAGTTGTGTCGGGGTTTGAGTTTCATGGTCGCCATGTTGAGAGAGAAAAGGTTTGAAAAATGGCTAATGAAACGTTTGGCTATAAGTGTAGGTATTTATAGGTTAAGAAAAGGCTGAAAAGAAAACGACTAAAAGTGTGGTGTTGGCATAAGTTGTTATGAAAACAACTGAAGACTTGGTATTAACTATCAGACGTTTGAAAACAACTGAAGACTTGGTTTTAGTCATCAGTAGTTGTGGAACTACTGAAAACCTTGGTTTTGTCATCAGCTGTTGTAAACAACTGAGGACTTGGTATTAGTCATCAGTAGTTGTGAAACTACTGAAGACATGGTTTTGTCATTAGCTGTTTAGGATGAAATAGCAATTTGTGGAAACAACTGAAGAGAAAATTCTCATCAGTAGTTTTCGTCAATTCTTAGCTTTTCAGCTATTTCATACTGTCCTCAACACTTACTCATTAGACTTCTTAGCTGTTTTCAGTTGTTTCATAGGACATCAGTACTTATCTGTTTTTACTGACATCAGTAGTTATAACTACATCAGTAGTTGTAACTGCATCAGTTTCTTTTAACAGAATCAGTACATATTTGTGACATGGTTACTAATGATCATCAGTACTTGTTTACTGAGATCATCAGTAGTTATCACTTATTCTAGCTGCAGCATACCAAGCCTTAACACAAGGTTTTGGAAAGTTGAACTATCCAAAGGCTTAGTAAATATCAGCAAGCTCATCAACACTAGGCACAAACTTTGGATCAATCAGACCTTTTTCAAAACAATCCCTAATAAAATGGTGTCTGATCTCTATATGTTTGGTCCTAGAGTGCTGGACTGGATTCTTGACAATACACAGAGCTGAAGCACTATCCATTAATACTGGAGTCTTAGTCTTGTAATGCCATAATCCAATAATTGGTTTTGAAGCCAGAGTACCTGAGATGTACAACTTGCAGCAGCAATGTACTCTGCTTCAGCAGTGGATGTAGCAACAGATGATTGTTTCTTATTCTGCCAAGAAATCAAACAGTTGCCTAGGAATTGACATCCACCAGAAGTTGACTTTCTGGTTAACTTACACCCTGCATAGTCACTATCAGAAAAAGCAACTAATTTGCATGAGTGTCCAGTGGAATACCAAAGACCTAGAGATTGTGTACCTTGCAGATATCTAAAGATCCTCTTGACTGTAATCAAATGAGACTCTTTAGGAGCAGCCTGAAATCTAACACAAACACAAGTTGCAAACATGATATCTGGTCTAGAAGCTGTTAAGTACATCAAGGACCCAATCATACATCTGTAAAGTGTTTCATCAACAGCTTTACCTTTCTGATCTACATCTAGTTTGTGTGTGTTGCACATGGGAGTAGAGCAGGGCTTACAATTTTGTAAATCAAACTTATTCGAAAGTTCTTTTGTATATTTTGATTGATGAGTAAAGGTTCCATCAGCCTTCTCTTTGATTTGCAAGCCTAGAAAGAACTGTAATTCTCCCATTGCACTCATTTCAACTTTTGTTTCATTAAACTGTAAAATCATCACACAACTGGGGATCAGAGGATGCAAAAATAATATCATCAACATAAATTTGAACAAGTAGCTTATGCTGATCCACTTTCTTAATAAACAATGTTTTATCTATGGAGCCTCTAGTGAAATTATTTTTAAGAAGAAAATTTGGAAGTGTTTCATACCAGGCTCTAGGAGCTTGCTTCAACCCATAAAGAGCCTTATCAAGTTGATACACCCAATCAGGATGTTTATTGTCCTCAAAACCGGTGGTTGACACACATAAACCTCTTCTTTTATTTTACCATATAAAAATGCACTTTTGACATCCATTTGAAAATCATTAAGATTGTGGAATGCAGCATAGGCTAAGAACAATCAATTGCCTCTAGTTTGGCTACAGGGGCAAAGGTTTCATCATAATCAATACCATCTTCTTGTGAAAACCCTTGTACAACCAGTCTCGCCTTGTTCTTGACAATAAGCCCATTTTCATCAGTTTTATTCCTAAACACCCATTTAGTGCCTATTGCACACTTACCTGGGGGTAGAGGAACCAGTTCTGACACTTGCTGCTTTTTGAACTGAAGTAGCTCAAGCTGCATGGCTTCAACCCATCCATTGTCTCTCAAAGCAACATGATAGTTCTTTGGCTCTAGCTGACTGATGAAGAGAGCATAGAAGCAGAAGTTAGACAATTGACTTCTGGTTGAGACACCAGCATTGATATCACCAATGATTTGAGACATGGGTGATTCTTCAGCTCTTGGTATACTATAAGATCAGTGCAAGTGTTTGCAGCCGGTTTAGTAGCAGCAGATGGTGATCCAGATTCTTGAAACCAAGTATTAGATGCAAGTCAAATGATGTAGAGGAGTCAGAAATCTCATCAGCATTTGTTGTGGATGGAGCTACAGAAGCTACAGGAACATCAAGTTTAGCAGACTCAGGCAGTTGGTCACTAAACTTCAAAAGGTGAGTACTGATATCATCATCATCTTCAGTACGACCAGGTGGAAGACTTGCTGCAGAAGATGATTTATCCACATGATCTGCAACAACTGGAGGTTGATAAGGAACATATTGCAGTATGTCCAGATCAAACAACTCCATAAGGTTTTATGGAATTTTATCCTTAGGAGATTCATTGAATTTCACATGCAAGGTTTCTTCAACTATCTTTGTTCTGCAGTTGAAGACTCTATAAGCCTTGCATGTGGATGAATAACCTACAAAATACCCTGCATCCACCTTAGGATCAAATTTGTGTAGTTGATCCTTTGTGTTGAAAATGAAACAAGGACACCCAAAGGTTTTGAAGAATGAAATTAGAGGAGCCAAATGATGTAGAACTTCCTATGGGTCTTCATCAACCTCTGATTTACTAATACTCTATTCTGCACATAGCAAGCTGTGTTAACAGCTTCAGCCCAAAAGGTCAATGGCAAACCAGAGTCAGCCAACATAGACCTTGCAGCTTCAATTAGGGTCCTGTTCTTTCTCTCCACTACTCCATTTTGTTCTGGAGTCCTTGGGATGCTAAACTGCCTCTTGATTCCTTTTGATAGATAAAAATCATCAAGTGTATGGTTTCTGAATTCAGTTCCATTATAACTCCTTATACACTTGACTGATAGGGAATACTGCTTCTCAACATACACACAAAGTTTATAATCGTCTGAGCAACCTCATCCTTAAAATTCTAGAAGAAAGTCCATACAAATCTGGAGTAATCATCCACAATTACCAGACAGTATTTCTTCTTTGCCATGCTCATCACTCTCACAGGACCAAATAGATCCATGTGCAGTAACTACAAGCAGGCAGTGGACTTAGGTTCTTCAATAGAAGGGAATGAGACTTTGTTGTTTTCCTTTCAAACAAGCAGTGCAGGTTTCATCACAGTGGAACTCCTTTATTGGTAGACCTCTCACTAAACTATTGTGGATCAGCTGATTCATGTTTTTGAGATTAACATGACCCAGCCTTCTATGCCATAGTTTAGATTCCTGAGGAGAGGCTTTGAAGAATAGACAAGGATGACCCATCAAATCAATCTTCTTTGACAAATCCAAGGCATATACTCTTCCAATCCTGTTGGCCTCAGGAGAGTATGATCATCCAATACCTTGTCAATCAGCCTCAGAACTTAGGAAGACAGAATCCTGCAGTTCTGGCTTGTGAAAAGTGCAACATGCCCTTTATCACACATCTGACTGACACTCAGTAGATTATACTTGAGATTCTCCACATGGTTAACATCACCAAATCTGATATCTCCATTAGACACATATCCTTTCTCGATGATGTAACCCTTGGCATCATTTCCAAATGAAACAATCCCTTCTTTCCTTGAGAGTAGTCATTAAGAAGAGAACTGCTCCCAGTCATATGCATAGATCCTCCACTGTCTACATACCAGATGCTCCTTTGGCATGCTGAAGAACCCTGCATTTATCATAAAGAACTAGTTAGGTTTTGAGACCCAAACCTTTTTGGTTTTGGGTCTGTTTTCATCAACAGATTTAACCATAACTTGTTTCTTATGATTAACAGCTGATGAAGAAGGAGATGGTGCTGAAATGGATTCCTTGGATTTGGGCTTGGAATGCCTTTTTAGTGGTTTGATCACAGGTGCATCTAGTTGGTTAACTCTCCCCAACAAATGCTGAACCATCATAACAAGTTGTGTTTGATTTGTAGCCAAAGCTTTCAGCTCTTGTGACATATCAGTACTTGTGTATGATGAGTTCCTGTGGCCCACCATTTCCTCCTTGAAATTCACAGACTTAGTCTGATGTTTATCATGAGGAGCACTATCAGCTGTTTTATGATAAACCCTATCCTTCTTTTTGGATTTGGATGAAGGCTTGGGTTTATCACATTGGGATGACTGTGGTACAAACATGGTCTCACACTCATTTTTCATTCATCTATCTGGATTTTAATGAGCTTATCTTTGTTGAGTTTGGAAACTTTTCTGTACCAACATTCATCAGAAAGATGATTGAATTTACCACATATTTCACATGGCTTATTCTTCATCTTGAATTGATCAACTGCTGATGTGGAAACTACTAAAGGTGTGCTCTTCAGTACTTTCCTCCTTTCAGTACTTGTATTAAGTACTGAAGGATCTGTAACAACTGAAGACTTGTTCTTCAGCTGTTCTCTATCAGTAGTTGTTAATCCTTTTATTTCAGTTGATTTGAAATGCTTTTCAGATGTTGTGTCTTTCCGTTCAGTGCTTGATGTACTTTGAGGACAACATCTGAAGTACTCAGCTTCATGTTCTTATCAGTAGTTGACCCATCAGGCAATTGATTTGCTGAGGTATCAACACTGATTTCATCTTGTGATTTTGGGTGATCACTTGAGGATGATACACATGATGATGTGGTTTGGAAATTACTTTCACCTTCAATTTTTACTATTTATTTTGGAGTAAAATCTGTAGGTGGTGCAATGTGGTTGTAACCTATTCCAAACTTCACATTCGAAGCAGACTGCTTGCTGAGCAGCATTTCAAATCCCTTGCAGGATGATACCCAGCGGTCACACTCAACTTGGGTAACTGCAAGTTTTTCTTTGAGTTCTCTGTGGTTCTCAAGAATGACCTCTAGCTTAGCCTTTTCATAATTTAATTGGCATTTAGCTTATAAATCTCATCATCTTTATCCTTAAGGACAAACTCATATTCAGCTTTTCTTTTGGAAATACTTTGCTCAAGCTCAAGATTTTGATTAATTAAAGCTACATTTGCCTCTCTAATAGAGATAAGTGCAACTATGCAAGATTTAGAACATAGCTTAGCCTTAGCCTCAGAGGATACCTGGGTTATCTATGATGAAGATGCATTGGAGCATGAACTCTCAGTAGACTCCAGGGCCATGAGAGCTAGATTCCCAAAAGGATGTTCACCACCATGTTGACCATCACCAACAAATAATTGCTCATTACCAAAGAGATCATCTGGTAAACTGCTCCATTCAACAACAGCAGGGGTGAAGAAGCTGTGATGAGGTTGTGATTTAGATGATTGTGATGGTAGAGGCTCAGGTAAGGCTTGAGGTTGTTGTGCAATAGGAACTTGAACTTGATTTGGCTGAGGCATATAATAGCAGGGATATGGATATGACATTGTACATATGCAGGAGATATAGGTTGTGAATGATGACCAGAACTAGCAGGATGTTGCCCTCTGTTTTGTGGACTATTGCTTGGAAAAGTCACAAAGGGTGCAGAGGAGTTAGATCCAGTTGATCTACAATCTCTTGCAAAGTGTCCAAGCTTGTGGCATTTGTGACACCTGAACTTACTCTTGTCAAAACCAACTTTGGTTTTGCCAGAGAGTCCTGGAAATTTCCTACCAGTTTTCTTGTAGAACTTTTGAGATCTGATATTAATCAAGGCCATTTGGCTTAGAATATCCATCTCTTCTAAGTCATCATTAGCAATACCCTTTAAATCATCCATAGTGAACCACAAATTGTCACTATTACAGCCTGACTGACTGTCAACACTAACAAATGCATGATCTGAACTGTTTAAAGAGAAATCTATATGCTCATCATAATTTCTTTCTGATGCAGCATATTCTGACTCATGACCAACCAAGGCAGTGTTCCCTGCTACAAAGTCATCAGTGAGCTTTCCTGATGATGCCAGTTTCCTTTTCTGCTCTATCTCTCTTTCAAATGTAAGCAGTTTCCCATGGAGTTGGGTGAGAGATAGACTATCCAGATTTGCACTGGAGCGTAGGACAATGGTATATGTGTCCCATCTCTCAGGCAGTGATCTGAGAAATCTGTTGTACATCTGACTATTAGTGTATTCATGTTTGACCATTTTCAGCTCAGAGATCAAACATGAAAAACGCTCAAACTGTTGAGTAGTGACTCACCCTTCCTATGAGAGAATGTCTCATATTGTTAGGCAAGGATTTCTCTGTTGTTTGCTAAGACCTCATCTGTTCCACCAAATTGTTCCTTCAATGCATTCCAGAGGTCATGACCAGTTCATGATGCATAAGCCCAGAATAAATTTCATTAGGCAGAGCCATGGCCAGAATACCATGCGCTTTAGCATCAATCTCAAACAGTTTTCGATCCTCATCTGAGTATTGTTCCTTCTTCTTCGGAACCATTTGGTTGGTTTCCGGATTGTTCACCATAGGCTTGTGTGGACCATGTACCACAGATGTCCAACAACCTGAACTGTTAACAGACAGGTGATGAAGCATTCTTCGTTGCCATATGTTATATTCAGTCCTGACCAACATCGGAGGCTTGGTTGAGGAACCAGTATTGTGAGGGTCATTAGAAGGACTAGTCATTCTCAGATTCAACCAAATTCAATTATCTTTTAACTGATTTAGAACAAAACACAACAAACCAATATGAACCAAGAGAAAACTCAAAGCAAATAACGAAAGCAGCAGAAATTCAATAATCTATAACCAATTCTTGCAAATATGCTAATTCAATCAAACTTAGATATCGAAATAGCAGTTTCAATGATCAATTGTTAGATCGATCAATGATTAACCTGCTCTGATTCATTTGTTAGGATCAGTGATCTAAGTTTGATTAATTAGAGAGTATTGCAGCGGAATTCGAACAATGAATTAACAATTCACAAGAACACAATTTATTCAATGTAACAATAAACGGTTATAGAAAGAGATAATTCTGCAAAAGATATATTTCATTCATATGCTTCGTGGTGGCTCAATGTCACACGTGACAACTAGGTCAACATTCCTTATATAGGAAATGTGACGTTTGCTGATGTCACTTGATAGTGACATCTAACAGAATTATTCAAACTACTGAAACTATGCAAACTACTGAGAATGTTCTCAACTACTGATTACATCTCAAAGAATGCTAAGTACAAAAACATAAAACTACTGAACTACAACTACTGAAACTATAACTACTGAAAAGTAAATTACAAGTACTGAAAGGAAATCATCACACTACTAAGTTAATAACTTCAGCTGTTGTGACAACTACTGATCACTTTGGTCTTCAGTCTTTGTCTTCAGTCTTTGTTCTTCAGATTTATACTTTCAGACTTTGTCTTCAGCTAATAGCTTCAGACTTTGTCTTCAGTACTACTTTTAGACTTTGTCTTCAGTACTTTACTTTCAGACTTTGTCTTCAGACTTGTAATCAGCTGATGTCTTCAGCGTCTGTTGAGATCTCCTCAGCAGTTGTAATGTCTATGGGATTAGAGGTTTTTCTGATCAGGCTCATTGGTTCTTTTGGTCCAACAGATCTTACCATCTTAATCACCTGTTTTCACTCCTCCTAATACCTCACTCAAAATGGCCCTAAACAAATCTGAAGTAGAGTGGGGATGATGACCAAAGCACCCATCAACCCTAAAACTCAGGTCCTGGAGCAGAAGAATGGAGGGATTCATCAGATATCAATACAACAAAATGTGGCAAAACATTGTCAAGGCCTGTATAAGCCAAAAGTAGCTGGTGGAAATAGTGCCATGATCGAGAAAGCTGTTGAAGATTATCTGATGAAGACAGGAAGAAGCTTGACATTGACAGCAACGCCATGACTGTTCTCATGACTGTGATTCCAAACTCTACCATGGTGGGGTTTGAGCTGCAAGTCTGCAAAGGAACTGTTTGATGCACTTGCTCAAATGTACTCAAGCTCAATGACTCCAAGAAGACTCACTGAAGCAGCAGTTCGAGAACTACACCCATGTTGCTGGAGAGACTCTTAGCCAGCAATATTCTAGGTACATGGATCTCATTTCTTCCCTTCAATTGTGGGAATTGCTCATGAACTCAGAGACCTTACAAGAAAGTTCATGAGTGCATTACCCAATGAGTGGACATTTTACTGTGTCTCTATCAAGAGAACAAAAAATCTGAATACACTCACCATGACCGAACTCTATGGGATCCTTGATGGTTACCATTGGAAATGGAAAGTAAAAGGGGTCATTAGACAAGCAGACCCTTGAGCCTTCCTGCTAGCAATGCCTTAATGGTTGTTGAAGGCTCAGGAATCTCCCAGCCTCAACAATACCTGACTTACACCCAACAACCATCTTGTTCTTCTGGCCATACATCAATTTCCTAAGACTTCGAGGTCTCAACAATCGCAAAGCTCCTTTCAGGACAGTTGTGCTTTTGTCTCAGGAAGTGACACGCAAGGCTCCTAAGTCCAACCCCGGAACCCCACAGGTCTCCACACATCCTCTACACCAAAGCCCACCAGAAAGTCAACTGAAACAGCTGCAATGGCTCAAGAAGTTGACTGGAGCTTCAAGCTACAAGATGTGACTCCTCCTCAAGCACTCATGGCCGGAACATATGAAAATAAGGTATTGAATATATCTGTTCTCCTGCCTGTATTGCTAAGGTTAAATTGTATCAGGACTACAATATGGAGATTAAATCTGATATTGAGTCTTTAAATGTTTTGAAATATGACTTTAAAATGGCTGAATCTGACTACCAAAGAAAATTGAGGAGTTAGAGAAAACTGTGTCCCTATTAAAACATGAACACACAACTATAAGACTCAGATAAAGGATTTAATATCCAAATTGACTGAGGCTCAAGCCCAGCTTGTCACAGCTGAGGCTCAAGCAAGGAAGTATGCTATTTTCGAGCAAAACTTCCAAGCCATCCTTGCATCATCCTCTCACTCAAAACTTTGATACCAAAACAAAGGAGGGTTGGGAACCAATAAAATTGCTCCACCACACTCTTATGAGTCTATAAGACAACCAAGGTGTGGTACTGAAGAGCAAGAGGTTCCATCTGCTGACCCACCTTCTCATGAGTCAAAGAATGATGCAACTATGGAGACCATCACAGGGAAGAACAAGGTAACTATGCCCTCCTCTACCAATGATGATGAAACCCTGACCACCAAAGCTAGAAGAAGTAGAGCTAAGGCAGCCACAAAAACTGCCAAGAAAGTGGCTGAGTCCAAGCTTAAGATACACCAAAGCAAAAGGGTATATTCATCTCAGCTGGATTCTAGGTCGTTGGAAACTCTGATTCAGGAAAGGGGTGTAATACCAGCACTCCAGTCCTACAAAGGATTAGAAGTTAAAGGGAAAAGTTGCTGATGAATATAAAAAGAACAAGAAACAACAATCCTCAATTCCCAAAAGACTAACTGCATGCATAATGTGTGGTCTGCAAAACCACATGCCAAAGATTGTTACTACAATCCTGCTAGCACACATTATGCAAATAATGTTACAAGAAAGGATTCAGGGAAGGTTTCTCATTTGGACCATATCAAATGGTTCAAGTGATGAAAAAAGGAAAGCTTGTTTCCGAAGCAAGGCTGCTTTCGGAAGAAGATTCTTCTTCCGAAAGGAAAAAGGCTTCGGAAGCTAAAGCTGTCAAGACTCAAAAGAACAAAAGAGTTCCCTTCAAACCATCCCAGAAGAAGACTGCTTCAAAAGAAAAGGTGGTGAAGGCTTCTTTCGAAAAGAAAGAAGCTTCGAAAGAATGCCAAGTTACAAAAACTTCAACAAGCTCATCCTCCATGATCAACCAAGGGATGGAATGGAAGATCAAGGAAGATGCTATAGCCCAAACCTCTTCTTCGAAGACATCTTTGGAAGAACCCATGACCAATAAAGCTTGGGTTTCCAATCAAAACTAATCATCTCATCTTATGTGCAGGGACATCCATATGACAAAAATAACAACATTTGGATTGTAGATAATGGATGCTCCAAGCACATGACAGGGAACAACATCTCCTTCAACAATTTCAACATTATGATGGAGGTCCTGTCCAGTTTGGAGGTGAGACTGGAGGATTTATTTTTGGTAGAGGGAGTATATCCAATGGTATGTTAAAAGTTGACAAAGTTAACTTTGTCAAACAGCTTCAACACAATGTGTTAAGTGTTTCTCAATTCTATGAGCAAAAGCACCAAATGCTTTTCACAGAATATGAGTGCATTATCCTCAAACCAGGGATGAAAATTCCTCCGGAATTGGTGCTTCTTAGATCTCCCAGGAAAGGGGATATGTACAAGCTTGATATGAACAATGCTTCCCCAGTGGGTGAAGTATCATGCTTTTTTCCAAAGCTGATAGTGATGAGTCAACACTGTGGCATAAACGTATGTGTCATGTAAATTTTAAGACAATGAATAAATTGGCTAAAATAACTTGGTACATGGTTTGCCTAAAAAGGAGTTTTTCTGCAAAGACAACTGTGTTGCATGCCTGAAAGGGAAACAACACAGGACATCTCATAAATCCAAATGTGTTTACTCTATCACTACTCCATTGCACTTATTGCACATGGATTTTTGGTCCCACAAGTATAATGAGCATTGGAAGGAAATCATATTGCCTTGTGATAGTTGATTTTACAAGAGTCACATGGGTATTCTTTTTAAGAACTAAAGATGAAACTACTGAAACATTAAAATCTTTTATTCTTAAATAGAAAATCAAATTGATCACAAGGTTAAAATAATTAGAAGTGCTCAAGAGACTAAGTTTAAGAACTTTGTTCTTGACTCTTTTTGTAACTCAAAAGGGATTGCCAAACAATATAGTGCTCCCAGAACTCCTCAACAAAACGGTGTTGTTGAGAGGAGGAATAAGACATTTATTGAGGCTGCTCGAACTATGTTAGCTGATTCAAAGCTACCTCTAACATTCTGGGCAGAGGCAGTCAGCATTGCATGCTACGTGTAGAACAAAGTTCTTGTAGTTAAGCCCCAGAAAAACCCCTTATAGCTATGGAACAAGAGGCCACCGTTCATTGGCTTTCTAAGGTCCTTTGGCAGCAGTGTACCATACTTAACACAAAGGATAGTTTAGCAAAATTTGCTGAAAAGTTGAATGATGCTATCTTTGTTGGATACTCTTCTAGTTCCAAAGCCTACAGTATACAACATAAGAATCAACATTTGAGGAGTCATCCAATATAGTTGTTAATGAGCGCACTCCTTGTGTTAGGGGAATGGACCTGATCACATCTTTGATTTAGAATTGTTCCAAACTATTCTAAACCTCTTGTGAGAATGTTTCAGTTGGAATAGGTGCTCAAAATGATGCTGATGCTACTACTAATGATCAACTGTTTGAGCTTCCCAGGCCTAAACCAAATTCTCCAAGTGATGCAATACATCAAGCTTCCACTATTCATAGATCCAACAGTTTAACTATATCAAGAAATAGTGAAGCTTCAACAAGTGTTTGAGTCACCTACTGAGCCTCAAAACTCATCAGGTGATCCACCACAACACCAGGCAGAAAGAGGTAGTATGTTGAAGGAACAGGCAACTTTTAATACTACTTCACAGCCAACTATTGATGATGTTTCTCATTCATTCAATCAGTCCTTATTGAATGACTTTGAAACAGCAGCTGGACAAATTGTTCTAGTTCCTGAGCATAATATGTCCAACCTGGATCTATCTCTGCAACTAGAAGTGATTCCTCGTCTTAGGATTCATAACACTCATCCAACTGAGAACATCATAGGGAATGTCTATGAGGGTGTGAGAACAAGAGGACAGACTCATCAAGGGAATGTCTGCCTGTACTCATGCTTTCTATCTCAGATGGAACCCAAGAAGGTAGAAGATGCCTAAAAGATAGTAGCTGGATTGAATCGATGCAAGAGGAGCTGCTTCAATTCAAGAGACAGAAGGTATGGAACCTATGTCTGCTACCATCAGGTCAAGTACCTATAGGCACCAAATGGGTTTTCAGAAACAAGAGAGATGATAGAGGTTTGATCATCAAGACTAAGGCAAGTCTTGTGGTTCAAGGATACACTCAAGAGGAAGGAATCGATTATATTGTTGTCTTCGCACCAGTTGCAAGACTTGAGGCAGTACGGATCTTCCTTGCTTATGCTGCATCCAAGGACTTCACAGTATACCAACTTGATGTCAAGTGTGCTTTTCTATACGGGGATATAGACAGGAAAGTCTATGTATGCCAACCTCCAGGATTTGAAGATCCACAGCACCCCAACTACGTGTGCAAATTGGATAAAGCTCTATATGGGTTGCACCAAGCACCTAGACTGTGGTATGAGACTCTGTCTTAGTTTCTTCTGAAGAATGGCTATACTAGAGGTACCATTTCCAAGACTCTCTTCATTAGAAAGTCTGGAAAGGGCATTTTGCTAGTACAAGTCTATGTTGATGACATCATATTTGGTACCATTGACAAGACTCTCTTCATTAGAAAGTGTGGAAAGGACATTTTGCTCGTACAAGTCTATGTTGATGACATCAATTTGGTTCCTCAAATGACCAATGTGTAAGGACTTTGAAAGCATTATGAAGAAGAAGTTTGAGATGAGCTCCATGGGAAAAATGGACTTTTTCCTTGGAATTCAGCTAAAGCAATTGAAGGAAGGGTTCTTCATTAATCAATATAAATATGTCTCTAACATCTTAGAAAGATTTGAGATGAGGATTGCAAGCCTGCCAAGACACCCATACCCAGAAACCATAATCTTTGTCCTGACCTTGAGGGGGAGGATACTGATCAACATCAGTATAGGGCAATTATTGGTTCTCTGATGTATCGAACAACAAAGACATGATATCATGTTTGCTACTTGCATTTGTGCAAGATATCAGGCTGCTCCTAAGGTGTCTCACCTGGCTACTGTTAAGAGAATCCTCAGATACCTCAAAGGAGCACCTAAACTAGGTCTCTGGTATCCCAGAAACAAGGATTTCAATCTTTATGGATACTCTGACAGTGACTATGGAGGCTGCAATATTGACAAGAAATCCACATGAGGAGGATGTCAATTTTGTCGGTGGAAGGATCATCTCATGGCAATGCAAGAAACAATCCTGTGTCTCTACAACTGAATACATTACTGCTGCTAGCTGCTATGCTCAACTGCTATGGATTCAAAATCAGATGTTAGACTATGGATTCAACTTTATGAGTACTCTATCCATATTGACAACAACAGTGCTATCTCCATTACTAAAAATCCGGTGATGCACTCCAAGACTAAGCACGTTGACATGAGGTATCATTTCATTAGAGACATTCAAGAGAAAATCTAATCAAGTTAATTAAAGTTGATTCAAATGAACAATATGCTCATCAGGGAGCATTTAGAGCTTCATGATGAGGGTCATTTCTAAACGGGGTTTTTGTCATTCGATCGAGCATTTGTGGCCAGGAGTTGGTCATTTCTGAACAGCTCATCAGGGAGCATTTAGAGCTTCATGATGAGGGTGCTCCAACGGAATTCCCCAAAGCAGACTTGACGATTCTTATCTTCAAATGGGATATGGTGGAGACGTTAGCAGGTCAACTGTCTACAAATTAAACTTCTCGTACAAATGGAAGTTCTTGCTACACCTGGTCCTTCACTGCTTGTCGAATAAATCCGAGGGATGGATCAAATCCCATATGAACTTGGGTGCCTTTTCATGGGTTGGTAAAAAGTCTCCGCTTTAACTATTCAAGATTTGTGTTGACTAACCTCATGGGAAATCTTCAGAAGGGCACATTCTTCATGTATCCTAGGTTTCTCCAACACATAATCAACTGCGAGCTGGACCAGAGCATGATTGTCTATGCAGCTGCTGCGTCTGCTTCTCAAATGAGGCTGACCATCTTCAAGACTTTGAAGAGAGTGTCCACCAACTTCACAGGAGGAAATACTGCACTTCTTGCAGGTATGATTGAGCCAACGGCTCCTGGTGACATCCTTGTAAACCCCACAGGTGATGAACCCCCACCAACAACTACCCCCACAATGCCAACACTACCTTCTCCACCCATCACCATCACTTATCAGAGACACCCCAAATGAACCCTTGTTCAATCTACTCTAATTGAACAAACCCCTCTGTTCAATCCAAAAGGCTAGAGTGGAACAAAGGGCTCCCACTCAGCCTGAGGTCCAACCATCCTTCACAATTGACCTCAATATGGGTCCTGAGTCTCCTCAGTCTCAGACCATGAGCCCACAACGCAAGCTAAAAGCCCTCAGGGTGAGTCTCTATACTCCCCTGAGCAGCCAAAAAGGGACAGCCCTATCACAGTCTCAATACCTTTAGATATTGATCAACGTCCCGAGTCATTAGGTTTCACTTCCATATCTTTTACTGACCTTTTAATTAGAACTGATGAGAGATTATGTCTCTTAAGGGCAATGAAAATGATCCACAATACCCTCTTAAGGATCAACAGAGCCTAGAGAGACCTATTATCTCTAGCCCACATCAGGAAAGCCCTGCTGAGGTGAGTCCCACTGATATGGAGGGGACTCATGTAGATTCAGCTGCCACTACTAGAGGATTCTCAGTAGATCTTCAGGACAGTGGTAACATCATTGAGACTGGATCTATGGCAACCATTCCCTTTGATGACTCTAAAAGAGACATCTTCGAGCAAGGGAAACTAGGGTGCCTAGAAACCATATCTGGTGGTGAGGATGAACATACAAGGTATGTTACCTCATCTCCCCGTGATTCTTCACAAGAAGATGAGGAAGAATGCAACTTACCATCCAAGACCTACTTTCTAAGTCTCAAATCTTGAATCCAAGGTAAGACTTTAGAGGATAGGTCTGCCACTTAGCAACTTGAGATTGTGTCAGGATCAGTGATCGCAAGTTTGATGTAATTGAGCGTAGCACAGCGGAATATGAACAAGAATTAGACAAATTGTAGCAAGAATTTGATGCTCGTATGCATTAAGAACAAATACGGTTATAACGAGAGAATATATTTCTGTAACAAGGAATGTTTTAATAATATCGAATATTTCTGATCAAATCATTCATTTATTACATTAGGTTGACACTCCTTATATAGAGTGCAATCGCTGCTGTTATCACGGGTAAGTGACAACTGGCAGATCTTAATACAAAATAACTAACTCTTAACAAACTACTGAAATGTTCACAACTACTGAGAACGTATCAGAGTGTTAAGTACAAAATAAGAAACTACTGATAAGAAACTACTGAAACTACAACGACTGAAGAACAAGCTCTTCAGTCGTTTTACAAAACTACTGATAAATATAAAACTACTGATGAGCACAACAACTGAAGAAGTATTCTTCAGCTGTTGTGTCAAACTACTGAAAAGATAAAACATAAAACTACTGAAAGGTACCGTCACAACTACTGAAGAAGACCTCTTCAGCTGTTGTGACAACGTCTGATACTTTGGTCTTCAGCACTTGTGTCTTCAGACTTTGTCTTCAGCACTTGTCTTCAGACTTTGTATTCAGCTGTTGTCTTCAGCTGTTGTGGTCTTCAATAGTTGTTGTGACGTCTGTGGGACTTAAAGGTTTTTCTGATCCGGCTCATTGGTTCTTTTGGTCCAACAGATTGGAACTCTCATGGCCAAACTAGCTGTGAAATAGATTGAGAGGTCTGTTAGGCATGTACCAATTAAGGTCTCCTTGACCTCTTCCTCTAGCTCATCAAGCTCTCAGGATGATGCTACCAAAAAGGGGGAGAGTGTTCAGAGACAAAAGTCAAAGACAAGAGGAAACCCAAAGTCAAGCTCTCACTTCCTTGAGATCAAAATATCCAGTGCAACAAGCTTCATCTTCCCTGAGCCTCCTCCAGTTGTTATTCAAGTGGATCAAAGGATGCTCCAAGATCTCAATAGGTTCTTTAACAAGTTCCTATTGGAATCTCTCATAGAACAGCCAAGCCCTGATATGTCTGTGATCTACTTCGGAGCTCAAGAGCTTTGAAGGTTAAATGCACCTTCTACCAGTTTTGAGGAAGTTGGTCAACCTAAGGTCCAAGTGGAACCTAAGATAACCTCGAAGGGGAAACAAGGACTGATGGCACAGCAACTGAAACTGTTGGGACATATTGTGCTTTTCACAGACTTCTGAAGCATAATTCAAAGCCTCGGAAGAAAAAGTTCAAACAAGTGGCGGTAGTCTAAGCACAAATGCAGATGCTTTGAAGTTAAATGGGGATGCATCGAAATCATATGTGGATTCCTTGCAAACAAATGTGGATGCTTTGCAAACAAATGCAGATGTGTTGCAAGAAATGCTTATGATAGTTGTTGAACAGGACTTCAAAAAGAATAGAAAAACATGAACATGGATGATTGCAAGCAACAGGCATGTCCATTGTGATCATGAAAGCAAAAAAAATGCAGATGAACAAAACAAATGCAATGAAATTCAACAAGATTAACATAAAAAAAACATTTGTTCATCTCAAAATCAAGAAGAGAAATCATTAGATCTGTTCTAATATGGTACGATTTGAAGATATATAATCATTCACTGGATTATTCCTTCAACAACGACCACAACAACGACGACAACAACAACGACGACAACAACAACGACAACAACGACAACGACAACAACAACGACAACAACAACAATGACAACAAGAACAACGACAACAACAACAACGACAACAACAAAAACGACCACAGCAAAGACGACAACAACAACAACGACAACAACAACGACAACAACAACAACGACAACAACAACAACGACGACAACATCAACGGCAACAACAACAATGACAACAACAACAATGACAACCACAACGACAACAACAACAACAACGACAAGAACAACAATGACAATAACAACAATGATAACAACAACGACAACAACAACAACAACAACAACAACAACGACAACAATAACAACTGAAACTGTTGCGGAAGGACTATTCTCTTTATCCGATTATGTAATAGTCACAAATGCAATCCTAGAAGTTGCATCTGAGGTTAATAGAGAGGATTTTCTCACTCAACCTTTAGCTCCAACATCTGCATTAACACCAGCTCCCATCTACTACTCAACCTGAATCTTCTATCCAAGAACCCCCAAAGTCTAGTACTTCCAAAGACATCAAAGGAAAGAGGAAGATGACTTCGGAAGAGCTTCATGAGGAAGAATGGTTGAAGAAACTCAAAAGAAAAGGTGGGTTGATGACTGGAAAATTGTTGGCTGCAAGTACCAAAGTAGTTGCAGCAAACCACGAGGCAGTCAACAACCGAAAAAGGGTAGAGATAATCGATAGACTTGTTAGTCTAGAAGCTGCAACTGAGGATGCACTCCTGCTACTATTAGAAGAGTTAATAGAGCTAGAAAAGGCAACCTTGCTCCTAAAACAGCAAAAAGAAGAAGTTGCAAGGTTGGCCTGGAAGAAGAAAGGGAGAGAAAGGAAAAAGAAGCTGATCTACAGCTCAGGAGAGACAGGATAACTTTCCTAACCTCCAGAGGTTTCTCTCTAGAAGAATTATCTCCACAAAACAATGATACGATCTTATGGCTCTTCAACAAAGAGCGAGATCAAATGGAGAAAGAGAGAAAGAGAGCTGAAAGGGAAAAGATTTTGAAAAAGAAGAAGAAGGAAGAGGAAGCAGGACTGACCGCTGCCAAGAAAATTGGTGAGAAATCCTGGATGAAAAGCTATGTTAGAAAAGACTCTCCGGCGACATATCAGTGACATTAAGGTTGACATTCACACGGGGAAGAGGAAGGAGATGTACAGAAGGGGACAGGGGATAACCTTCAAAGCAACCACTCAACCCAAACTCCAAACACAACGACAACCTAAAACCATACCCTTCTCACTCCCCATCAAAACCGAACCAACCACTGAACCATTCACTCCTGAACCTACACCATCACTTCTACCAACTCCTTCACCTCAACCACCTAAACTTCCCATCATCCAACCCAAAACTCTAGCGAGAACCCAAACACCTCAACCTACCTATCAACCCATTAGACCATCCCCTCATCCTTCTAAACATATCTTCTTAGAAGAATTCAAAGCAGTCAAGACAAAGCTCACAAAATGTACAACTCTGAGCGATATCTCCTGTGAGGAGGATTCTGTCCAATTGACCTATGTTGACGCATCCTCAAGTTCCCTCACTAGAGATAAATTTCTTAATCCGCCTAGAGGAACTTTGGACCAAGCTGCAAATCTCCTTGGCCTCAATTCAGACACTTTGAATGAGGAAGAAAAAAGTTAAAGAGAAGGCTGGTGACCGTACTGGATACGAAGAAAATCGACAGGGTGCCAAGACAACCTCTTACACCTAGAAAGAATATCATTCGGTGGAGGTTCGAAGACTCATCTCACAAATTTGTTGTTGAAAGAGAGAATGGAGAGCTCAACAGGCTGAGTGCCTCATCTCTGCTACACATAAGCAGATTTGATATTGCTGAGTTAGCAGAAAAGACATTCTCCAACCCTTCAAACTCTGAGATAGCTGCCCATATCAGAAGTCATCTAGGCAGCCTTCATATGGCCGAACTAAGTGCTAGAAGCAAGGCTAAAGCAGAGTTGAAACTAAGAGAGGAGGAGGAAAGGAAGGGATTAGCAACCCAAGGCAAAGCCTTTTTACAAATGGTTGAAGGCCCTGAACTAGAATCCATAGTTAGATGGGAATATGACTATAACTTTCGTCAACTAACTCTTTTCAGGGGGGCACAACAAAGGGTACATGTCATTCAGAGTGATAGACTGGATCTCCTATCCACCAATGACTTGTACAAGCTTCTAAGCACCACTTCCGGGAAGAACAAAGAGACTGACAATATCTTTTGTCCCTAGTGTTGAAAGCTTTGAGAAGCAGGAATAAGTGAGGTTTTGGTAGCATCAACCTAGAGGGAGTTTGTTGGATCTAGAAAGGCTGGTGCAACCAAAACCAAGTCACTTAGAAGATTTTGGTACAACAAATAAAGGACTTTCGAAGCCAAGTGTGGAACTTCCGAAGGAAAAAGGAGATCTTCCAAAGACAAAGTGTAAAGCTTACTTCCGAATGAAAAGTTCCAACTTCCGAAGATAAAGAACCTATTTCCGAAGTTCAAGACTTAGAAAGAAAGATCTGAAGTCAACTTCCGAAGCACAGTAGTCCTCTAGCTTCGGAAGTATAGAAGCCACTTCCGAAGTATAAGTGGGTTCGGAAGAACTTGTTCTTCCGAAGCCAACTTACCTTCAGAAATCACTGCTATTATCCAGTGGACATAAGTATGGCCTGCCTGACACTCCGCTGCAAATCTGTGAGATATTGCATCGCATTTTCTCAAAAGCCATGCAGTTGACCATACTTTAATCCATTGTTTACCTTTTATGTTAGTACATTTGCCATCTTTAGTTAGTGAAAAAAGGTAAGTCATGGACATGTCATGACTACCATATCTTAAATAATACTTTATCTAAGAGACCTTAACTTTTAGCATTGTAGTATATCCTTTAGTCTTAGGTTTCCAGCTGGTATCAACGTATATCCGGCTGTAGGATCTAGTATATATAGTCTCTCATTGTAACTCATATATCATGCTTGTAAGAGTCTTGTAATATCTTGAGTTGAGAAGTAATATATACAAGCGCCTTGAAAATTTATTTATGTCTGCTCCTTTACTACTTATTATATTATTATCAACTCTTGTAAAAGACTTTACTTCATCTGAATTGAGTGTTCTATAAGTGAGTTTGAGAGAAATCCATTTGTTTAAGTGACAAACCCGATCCCGCACCCTCTATCTAAAGCTGAAGGCAAAGTGAATGATGTTGTAATTAGATATGGCTATGACAGCTCATAAGAGAAGGAATTTAAGCCATAAGAATAATGAGAAGGATGAACCAAAAGGTTTAACTTGGGAAGAAAAGGATGGCTAAGCTGAGAAGATCTTGCACTTCTTCCTTCTCCCTCTCTTGAAAGGAAGTAATTGATGAATCATCAAATAGACTATTAGTGCTAGGACTAGAATCCACTCCTAATGCATCTTTTGAAGAAAAGGCTCGCCTACTTAGAGTGCTTTTGGAACCTACAGAAGAGCTGAAGAAATCAGCTGCTCACGCAACTTCCAAAACAGCAAGACAGAAGAGTTATTCAATAGATGACTCTCTAGAAGAATGATAGTTTACACAATAGGAACCCAGACTATGGAAGATGATACAGAGACACATGTGGTGACTCTTGAATAAGAAACAAGCGAACTTCATATATTTCACAAGGTACACCTATGTCTAAACTCAAGAAAAAAACTTAGATGATATTTGGTCAACCGAATGTTCAAATTAAAACCCCAGTTAGCTCAAGGTAAATGTGGAAACATATGGCACAGAATTCGCGAAAGACGCTGAGAGAGTTCAAGCAACTGCCGAGAATCCTAAGTTAGCTAGTGAGGTATCATTTATACCTACCAAACCTTTAACAATCAAACCTACTACAATCTCTACATCATAAAAAGGTAAGAGACCTATGACTACTAAAGAAGAAGTTAAGAATGAGTCTAAGGAAAAAAGTTTCATATTCCTTATAACTAAAAGGATGGATATGTTCCAATTGAAGGTTGATAAAGAATTTATACATTTGGAAGTTGGAAGAGCTCAAGAATATTCTGTAAGAAAGAGCATCATTGCCTTATTCAAAGTACAAAAAAGGCTAGAGCTATAATAAAAAGGATCAACTATGTTGGAGAATCTAGTAAATCAAAACCAATAGCTCGATCTAAACCAAAGGCCAAGGTTTTCAAGAGAGTGTCATCTAAGTCATCTAGGCAAACTACAAAAGGCACTCAAATGACAACTACTCAGCAAGCACTTCTGTGAGCAGCTGCTGGATCCATGCAAATGGCCTCCGCTCAAAAAAAGAAGGAGAGTGGTCAAGAAAGATGTCTCCTAGAAGCTCAACTTGAGTTGAAATGATTCAAATTTGATGAGCTTATGGAATTGAGTCTTGCAAATATAAAAACGAACCTGATAGCCACTGCTCATGGTAAAATAGAGAAATCAGTAGAGTTAGCTACAAGAAAGAAAGTTGAATCAAAGAGGAAACTATAAGGCCCCGTTCTTGGGATTCTCACAGTTCGAAAATTATTGCACATAAAACATATCATTACATTTAAGTTTACTAAAATAGTGCAGCGGAATAAATTAAAATCATTTCATTCATTACTTTTGAAAAATAATACAACATTCATAATAATTACAAAACATCATTTGTTTGCATTACAATGCAAAAATATTATCATTTAACAAAATGGATGCCTTCCAAGAATGCCAAGTAGTTGCCCTGTGCCATCTTCAACAACATTTACCTGCCAACTGAAAATACATAAAAGTCAACATTGCTCACTGAGTTCTAGTTTTATTAAATAAAATACTTTTCCTTTATTTAGAACCATTCCTTACTTACATACTTGATCACACATCATACATATACATAGATAATTATCATTATTATCTTTCCTTCATTCGTCATTGTACATCATTGTTATCATTCGTTATCTTCCGATGACATGTACTATACAATGAACATTGTGCACTGCAGGACCGGTGAAGGGTGGTCACTTACAACACAACAACACAATGAGAAGATTAACTTGACTAATCAAAAAATAAAACTAGATTAACCACAAAAGATGATACTAAGAACACAAGTGAATAAGAGATAGAACAAGATAGAAAAATACACAAGGAGATGGTTTTCAAGATTGTAGTTTATTGCCTTCTCAAGTTCTATTAAAAGTGTTACAAAGAATAAAGGAAAGTTACAAGTACTTGAGATACATATACAACATCCTACAGTCGGCCATACTTTGAAGGCCAGTTGGATACAATTGACTAGACACAAAACAAAATCAATTGTAAAGTCAAAAGGTAGATTGCCTTTAGACTTGTGACTATGACATGCCACAGCTCACATCCTAGTATATTACAAAAAGGATAAAGTACGTAAAGTAAAGAGTTACGAACTCAATACCTCAATGTATAGTTACTAAGAGCATGGACCTTTTCACAAACTCGTGCAAGTTGGTGACTTTACAGAGTTACAGCGGAAAGGGGTCCAACTTTATGTAAAGTACATCAGATAAAGAATGTATACTAAAAGTCTTCAAAAGAAATATGCCTTCAAGTATTGGCTTCAGAAGACTTTATCTCTGAGGATTTGGAAGACTTCATCTTTGGCTTTGTAAGATATTAGTCTGGCTTCGGAAGATTTCACACTTAGAATATTCTGTTGCATGTGTGAAACTTCCGAAGCATTCTTCTTCAATATACTTGTGCATGCATGCAGGAGACTTTAAGTGTTTGAGATGCATCAGCCTTAACATGTATTCCTTACAAACTCCCCCTAGGCTGATGCTACCAAAACACTTGGAAGACTTCAGATATCAACAACCCTTATTATGATGATGACCATCCCTTTCTTCATGAGATGATCAGGGTCACCCATACTCTCAAAATGTCTTCTCATGTCAAATAGATCATGCAAAGGCAGATTGAACATGTCCTGCCATGTGTAGACATCCTCAATGCCTTGATCTCTATTGACATGCCATCTTTCTGAATTTGTGGTGTATGTCCAGTACAAGATCAGTCTTCTTGATGCTAGAGGAGCTATATGAATGGGAGTTGATGGAGCATCCTCTGGCTGCACATCCTTAGGACGTTCTAACTCATCCTAAGGTTTAGAAAAGGATGTTTCTTTCTTCTTCTTTGGCTTTGGTTTTGAAGCCATCCTTTTCTTTCTCTTTGTTTCTTTTAACTGAGAAGACTGGCCTATAACACCTAATTTTATCTTCTTTTTCATTCTCAGTTGGGTCTTCCTCTCTCACAGGTTCAAAATAAGAGGGAGTTTGACCCTGTGGATCAGAAGATGAAGCTTGCTGAGATTCAGCAGGAGGTTCAGGTTGTGTTGTTTTAGGTTGTTCAACCTTAACCTCCACTTCAGGTGGAGCTTGACTTGTAGGGGAGTGTAAGTCAATTAGCTCTCTACTCTTGATCTTCTGCTCGATTACCCTGATATGTTCATCCATAGTGGATAAAGACATAGGGCCAAGTCTCGTTCCGGAGAATCCATACAGCTTCAAGAAGCTCATCATCCTCTGCCTGTCTGCAGATTTCTTCATGCTCTTCTGGATGATGGCTCTTGACTTAGCAGCTTCTTCCCTTAGCATCCTTTTAGGGGTCTTTCTTTCCTTGACTATCATAAGGGAAGAAGTGTGTTTGCCTGATAGAGGCATGCGGCACTCAGCTAGTTGATTATTTTGATCCTATCTTCTTCTCTATCTACCTGTGGTTCTTGTTAAATCACATCCTCTTGTGCAGGACTTTCTTTAACTAGGGAGAGAGTACGCACATGCTTTTATAATCTTTTCTTTCTTCTTTCTTCTTTCATTTGTACCAGTAGCTCAACATCTTCTGCCTCTTTCTTCTCCTTTGACCTTTCCATGTCAACCAGTTCATTCAATTCCTCTAAGGTGAGAGAAATGATATTGTCAATGTCATAGTTCCTTGTCTGCAAGTAATTGATCTTGACTGCCCTCAACTCATCATCCTAAGTGTTTGGTATGGGGGCAGTTCGGATAGTAGTTTACATGGGTCTTGTAGACCCAGAAGTGGAACTTTCTCCACTTAGCTTCCTTTC